>VZTB01012389.1:17513-41205 GCA_013397245.1 Thryothorus ludovicianus | reverse complement strand
CTGGAACTGGGGTGGGGGGTGGTAAAATCTTCTGTCAACGGTTCAGCTGATAAGAAACCAGCTGGGGCAGTTTCTTTATCTTTATTTCTTTATCTCTTCCACAACCCATCCTCCCTCCAGGGACAGATCTTCTGCTCATGGGCCATTGAGTGCCACTGATAAAATTCCATCATCCCATCGGGAAATGCTGCATCCAGGGGGAGGAGCCAAGCATTCCTACCTGGATAAAAACCTGAGATATTGGAACATCAAGCAGCCTTCTCCACTGGATTCTCAGAGGGAGACCAGGCCCATCTATCTCCTCTGGACCTTCAGAGGAAAATTACACCTTGCTACAGGACCCCTGCTTCAACAGAGCCACATCTGCCACTCCTGGAGGGCCTCAGCCACCATTTAATGGGACTGCCACCAACACCCTGACCCACAGCGTGTCAAGTTGTATTCTGACTTTGTCAGTAGGATTGTTTTTTTTGTAATACTGCATGTTTGTTTTATTTTAGTTCTCCTCATAAAGAACTGTTATTCCTATTCCCATATCTTTGCCTGAGAGCCCCCTTAATTTCAAAATTATAATAATTGGGAGGGAAGGGGTTTACATTCTTCATTCCGAGGGAGGCTCCTGCCTTCCTTAGCAGACACCTGGTGTTCAAACCAGGACATGGGGAAGGTGTCTCACGTTCCTGCCTCATTCCCATTTATTCCTGGGCATTTCTTTCCCTGTGATCACAGCAGGAAGGGTGACTCAGGGAGACTCCTGCTCTGCCCCAGCCCAGCAGCTCCCACCTCCTTCTGAGGCTCTAATTAGCAATGGCCTCTAATTGAGACTCTAATTAGCAATGGTCAGTGTTGGGCTGGAGGCAATTGTACGTCTGATAGAGAAAAAAGAGCAAAGAAGTAAAAAAGGAAGTGGCAGCAACCACTGAGCTCTGTGGGGTCACCTGGCCTGGGCTGGGTGTTCCTTTGACTCTGGGAAAAGGCAAAATTCCCACCAGGAAAACTGCACTCCCATTTCCAGAGTGGGGTGTTGTTATCTGGAAGAAGAAAGTTCAGGGTCCTGAAGCACAAAGAACAGGTCTGAGCTGGTGGCTGAGGACAGAGGGATTTCTGCAAGGAAATCTGGGATGAGAGCAAGGAGAAGAATTTTTTTTGTGTTCATCCCCACTGATGCACCCCGCTGGGGAACTCCAGCTCCTAAAAGTCCCAAAAGACATTTGGGAATGTCAGAGGAAATAGCCACAGGTACAGTTTAGAATCACAGAATCATGGAGTGGTTTGGAGGGACCTTAAAGCTCATTTCTATGGCAGGGACACTTTCCACTGTCCCAAGTTGCTCCAAACCCCTTCCAAACCTGGCCTTGAGCACTTCCAGGGGTTTAGAGGCTGGAAAATCTGCTTTGGAGAGGAGGTCCCAAAAAGGCCCCAAATGATCTGATTTGCACCCAGAGTTCAGTACCAGGTGGAACACAGAGCAATCCCAGCTGGAGACTGGGGGAGGCTGAGTCAGGCAAGGGAGAGGCTCCAAACCATACAGAGAAACCTTTGGGATACTGTGGAGGCTCCCCTGCCCCCTGAGATCTTCATTCCCAAAAGAAGGGGGTGAAGCTGGGAATGGGAGCTGTGCTTGGGGAGCTCCATGAGACCAGGGCTCGGGGATGAGCCGGATCCTTTGGAGCTCCAGAATCCAGGAATGCATCAGGACCTCTTGCTGTGCTCCCAGATTCCCTCCCCTGCCATGAGTGCAGGGCCAGCAGGCACCCAGCTGCCCCAAAATTGGTGGGATCGGGATGGTTCTCTCTCTTATGGCCTTGGCTGGAGCTCATCCTTGGCCATCAGGAATCTGTCTCCCAGGGTTGATCAATGCCAGGCTGTTGGCAGAGAAGGCATTTCTTGGAAGAGAAACTCTCTTTTCTCTTTCTCTTCTTTCCTCTCCCTCCTCTCTCTCCTTTTTTTCCTCTCTCTTGTCTCATTCTTCCCCTTTCCCTTCTTTCCACATCATCTTCTCTGTTCTCCTCTGTTTGCTTTTCTCTCTTCTTTTTCTTCTCCTTTCTCTCCCTTTCCCTTTCCCTTTCCCTTTCCCTTTCCCTTTCCCTTCCTGTTTCCATCTCCCCTTTTATCCCTCCTCTCTCATCCTTCATCCTCCTCTCTCATCCCTTCTCTCCTCCTTCCTTCTCCACTCCCATTTTCCCAGGACTCAGCTCTGGCCACGGATAACTCCTGTGAAATCCCAACGCAAAGCATTTTTTTGGGGAGGAATTTGGGCTGTGAAATCGGGCTTAAAAATGAGCAAAAAACGACCCCCTTAAGTGTGGAGTCCTGAGCCGGGCTTAGGAGGCTGCAAATCCCCATCTGCCACGGGGGAGGGGATGGCCCGAGAGGCTCGGACTGCTCCCATCCCAGCTGCCTTCGTGCTGCCAGGGCTGCCAGCCTGGAAATAATTTGCCTCTCCTGTAATTAACGACTCCCGTGTCTCACCCAAAGCGTCGGATCTGCTCCTTCACACGGAAAATTCCCCCTGCCCGTGCCCATCCCGGCTCTTCCAGGGAACAGCCAGGGGCTGCAGCAGCTGCCTGAGGAGCCAAAAGGTCCCAGATTCCGGCTGGAAGAGAAGATGGGAGCAGAGGGGATGTGGCTGAGGCTTCTGACACCACGAGGGGATGAAGCAGAGCTGCCTTTCCCCCGGAATTCCACAGAATTCCCGCAGGACAAGAACGGTGTGCGCTCAAATTCAGGAGGAGGGAAATTTACAGATGAGGAAAGAAAGTGATCCTCAGGCAGCAGGAAGTGAAATGAGGGTCAGGCAGGATTTTGGGGAGAAATTCTTCCCTGTAAGTATGATGAGGGGCTGGAGTGGATTTCCCAGGGAAGCTGAGGCTGCCCTTGGAAGTGTCCAAGGATGGGGCTTGGAGCAGCCTGGAGTAGTGGAAGGTGTCCCTGCCCATGGAATTGGGATGGGATGAGATGATCCCTAAGGTCCAAACCAGTCTGGGATTCCAGGATTCTGGGATTCCAAGGGATAGAGAGAAACTTGCTGCTGGAGGAGGCAGAGGAAATCCAGGATCAGAAAAGCACCAAAAAACTGCAGAGGTCCTTCAGCAGAACCCGATGGCTGCACACAGGGACATCTCCAACACCCCTGATCCAACAACTTCCCAATTCCTGTCCTGGGCCTGGTCAGCACCCAGAGCAAAGCCAGGCAGGTTTGGGATCCATGAGCTGTTCCCTGACCCCAAGCTGAGGACAAACGTTGTTTTCTCGTAGGAGCAACACAGCTGGAATGCTGGAACCAAAATATTTATCAGTGATTAGAACTCTGGAGTCTCACTTATGAAAAGATGAGTTTAAAACTGCGATTTTAGGTGATAAACTCCTTTGGGAAAGTGATCGACAGCTTCTTCAGGAGGGGCAGCTCCCCTGTGAGCAGGGACAGGACCCCAGGGAATGGCTGGAGCTGTGCCAAGGAGGTTTAGGTTGGATTTAGGGAAAAGTTCTTCCCCCAGCGGGTGCTGGGCACTGCCCAGGCTCCCCAGGGAATGGGCACAGCCCCGTGGCTGCCAGAGCTCCCTCTCAGGCACAGGGTGGGAATTTTGGGGCTGTGCAGGGCCAGGGGTTGGACTCAGTCCTTGTGAGTCCCTTCCAGCTCAGGATATTCCATTATTAGTCCCTAATGCTAATAAAGATGATTATAAAGCTGCCTTATTCTTGTCAAATCACTGGTTGCGGCAGCAAATTTATTCATCAATATTTCTGAATCAATTCCCTAGTCCTGTACTCATTATTCCAGTTAAATCTCTCCGTCCTCTGCCTTTAATATAAATTTGCTTCTGCAGCCATGTTGCCCATCCTTCAAAAGATGTTCTCAGAAAGGGTGAGCAAGCTGGCTGAATCTTTGAAATGCTGATCTGCATTAGCAGTTCAGCACGCTCGAGGGACCATTCTGGGTTTAACAACAATTGTTGTCCCACATTTCTTAATACATATGGTCCAGTTTCATAAATTTTTGGTTCAGTTTTAGGGGATACAGCTAAAATAGTAGAGTGGGCCTGAGTGCTAGTTGTTTTAATTGTTGTACCAGTTATGGGATTTATTTTGAATCCAAACGAAAGCACAAGATGTGCCCCGAGACCTCTCTGTTTGCAAAGACAAACCACTCGAACAAGATGTGTTAACATAAAGTTATACCAGCAGACAAATTCCTTCTCACATATCTCTGATATCTACCAGGATAAAATCCTTTGGGAGAGCCAGGCACGATCCTGTTCTGTTTTTCGGGATGAGCTGCTCTGGAAAACTCTTCCCCGTTCCTCCTGAGCAGGATCTGTGTCCTGCTCCTCTGGGACTCAGCACGGTGAGGATTTACTCACTCCAGATTTCCCTGAAATGCTGTCCCTGGCTGAACCCAGCCAGATCGGCAGCAAACACGTGGGAGTGCGTGTCGGAGTGGGAGCTTTTCCAACTCCCACTCTTGGCACCTTCCCTTGGATTAATCCTTGCCTGGGTTTGCTGAGCCCGTCCTGGCTTGCCGGAGCATCACCTGCAGCTCCCCCCCGTGCGTGCAGCAGCTGCCGGCCAGGAAAATCCTTTTCCCGACTCTCCCGGGGTGGGAATGCTCCTTCCCCGAGCTGAGGGAATGGGATGCGACTGGAACAACCCAGGGAATCGCTGCGGAGAGAGGCTGGGAGCCAGCGGAGGGTGCGGAGAGAAGGAGCCGCGCTCGCTGCGGGGATTTCGCTGCCCCTCCCTCGTGTCCTGCGGAGCCGCTGTCCCCAACAGCCCGGGGTGGGGACAGGGGCTGGGAACCGCGGTGGTTTGCAGCTTGTTTTCCGCCCGTGGCCATTCCCCACGGGGGAAGTGTCTCTGTGGCAGGGCAGGAGCAGCTCCCGCTGCCAGCACGGCCTTTTCCAGCCTGCGATAATTCCCAGCTCGTTTCTGCCTCTCCATCTCTGTCGCGATCTCCATCACTCGCCGCGTTCTTCCCGGTATTTTACTCCGTAAATCAGCTTTTACACCTCCTTGCCACCTTCCAGAGGTGCGGGATCCTGGGAGAGGGGAGGCATCTCCTTGGCTCATCCCTGGACATTCCTGGATGCTGGATCTTTCACTCCCTGCTGTGATCCCAGAGATTGGTTCATCCCCGACGCCACCAGTGCCACCTGAGCCAGGTGTGACATTCCTTTAAAACCGTGTCCTGTATCTGCCCCCTCTGCTTTGAGCTGCAAACCAGAGGTTGTGGGAAAGCCAGGGGAGAGCTGGATGTGTTCCCAGTGCTTCCCAGTGCTTCCCAGCCAGCCCAGGTGGGACCACGGCACCGGAGCCTCCCTGGGTGTGGGAGGAGCTCATGGAATGGCCGAGGTGGGAGTGCTGCAGGGGTTCCATCAGGATATTCCAAGTGCCCCTGCAGTCCTGGGATGGCTGGTTTGTCCCCATGGAAGTGCTGGAGCATCCTCCCCTTCCCTGAGCTTCTGGGAGGCTCCTGGAGCTGATCTGGAGTTGCTGGTGGCTCTGATGATGGTGTCACTCAGGGTCCCTTCCTGCACATCAATCCTTGCTGTGGAAATGTGTTATCCCAGCTCCTGGGGATGGACCTCCAGCTGTTCCTGGGATAATCCGGGTGGGCAGGGCCTCAGGAGGTCGCCTTGGAAGGTCAACTCTGGAATTCCCCTGCTTGTGGCTGTGTCAGGTCTTCTCCTCAGAGGCTGTGCTGTCACTCCCACCCATCCCTGCAGCTCCTGGTGCTCCAGCTGAGCTCTGGAATGTTCCTCCTCCACCTGGAAATGGCTTTTGTTCCCTCAAGTATCCTGCCCTGTCCGAAACCCCGGAGCTGCTGAGCACACCAAGGACAAAGGCAGAGCCCTGGATCTGCTCCAGCCCCGAGATAAGGCTCAGTGTAATTAGAAACTTTTAATGTGCAGAAATGAATCAAAGCTGCTCCTCCTCCTCCTGGGACACTTTAACTCTTCCCAGCTGCTATTCTGTGGCATGGAACCATTCCATGCTCAGTTTCCAGGCTGGGAAAACCAGCCAGGAGAAAGAAATCCACACTGAACCAGCCCTGCTGAGCTGTGTAACCCCACGGACAAAGGAGGGACGATGGGGACATCCCTGGATGTCACCTGGAGCAGCTGTGACTCTGCCCAGCACATCTGTCCCTGTGCCCTGTGGGCAGGAGTGGCGGAGACCAAATTGGGAGACTTGGATTTATTGATTTCCCAATAATATCCCTGCTGGTTTTATTGGGAAAAGCCAGGGGTGGTACTGATTGGGCAACGTGGAGTTTTGGGAGGTGCCTGGGCTGGGTTTAGCCCGAGGTCAGGAGCTGTTCCCTGAGCTCTACTCCTGGGCTGTGACGCCCGGGGGTGAACTGGAGCTGCAGGAGAATCCTGGGCAAATCCCAAACCCCACCTGGGAGAGAAAATATGTCAGCAACATCTGTGGAAATGGATCCAGGATGGAGCAGGAAGCTGGGCCGGGCTCTGCTTGATGGCTTTGGGGACTCCTCCTGTCCCTCTCCTGCTCCAGGGCAGCCTGAGCTTCTCCCAGGGGGGATTTTCCAGCAGCAGCCTGAGCCTGTTTGATCCCCATGTGTGAGGGGACAACACCTGAGGGTCATGAGTGCAACACCCCTGGACTTCAGCAGCAACTCCCAGCCCCTAAACGCAGGAGATTCCCTGGAAATTTGGGAGCTGCAGTCCCTAGTGTGGAGTCCAACAAGGGCCAGCTCCAGTGGCTTCCTCTTGGGACCTCCTGTCCTTCACCCCTGAGGCCACATCTGTCCCCTGCTGGGCTTTCCAGTCTGGGAGAGGGATCCACACACTGGAACCAGTCCAGAGGAGGCCACAGATGTGGTTGGGACACCCAGCAACAGCACATGACAAGTGGAAAGGGATTTTCATAAGGAAGAAACCAAATTCCTGGGATAAAATGGGGAATGGTCACACTTGGGAAGAGCAGAACCTCCGGTGGGTCACAAGGGAACAGCTTTCCCAGTTTGGGGATTTAAAGAGCAGGGCAGGGGCCAAAGAGGGGGTGGGAGAAATTCCCTGAGGGATGTAACAGCTCTGCTCTGCCAAGGGTTGGGCACTGGAGAGATCTCAAAGTCCCCCTCCTCACCCTCCTGTGGTGGCTGTATGGGGACAGCAGGATGTGACACTTCCCTGCAGGGCTGGCAAGCTGAGATAATTGATAAGGAGCTCGCTCTGAGAGGGTTAAGACAAGAACTGAGCTCCTGGGGAATACCAGAAATGAAATAAATTCAGCTTTGCCTGTGGCAAACAAGCTCCTGCTCTGATTTCCCTGCCCAGCTCGGGCTTGTTCTGAGGAGCAGACAGAGTCCAGGTGGGCAGGAGCTGCCTGAGCTCCATCCTGCAGGATGTCCCAGGGCTACCTCGGAGGCAGGAAGCTGAAAGGGAGAATGTCCCGTGTCACACTGGGAGAATTCATCACCTTCCTGACATTCCACACAATCCCAGGATCCCAGAATGGGTGAGGGTGGAAGTAACCTTGAAGTTCATCTCCTGCCATAGCAGGGGCACCTTTCACCATCCCAGGCTGCTCCAAGCCCCAGTGTCCAGCCCGGCCTTGGGCACTGCCAGGGATTCAGGGGCAGCCACAGATTCTCTGGGCACCCTGTGCCAGGGCCTGCCCACCCTCACAGGGAGGAATTTCATCCCAAAATCCAATTTAAATCTCTCCTCCTCCAGCTTAAAGCCACTCTCCTTGTCCTGGCACTCCAGGCCCTTGGAAATCCTCTCTCTCCATGTTCCTCAGAACTGGAAAGCCAAAATTAGGTCACTCCTAAACCTTCCCTTGTCCAGGCTGAACATTCCCAGTTCTCCCAGCAGAGCTGCCCCAGCCCTCTGGATCATCCTGGTGGATCATCCCCTGGCCTTGTCCAGGTGCAAGGGAAGGAGAGGTTGTGGGGCCAGTGGGGAGAAAACGACTCCACCCTGATTTGGGAGGCGGCTGGGACATGAGGAGGAGCAGAATCAGTGAGATCTGTGGGATCTGTGGGATGAGATCAGTGGGGTCAGTGAGATCTGTGGGAAAGACCTTCTTAGGGCACTTCGCATCATCAATCCTGGAAATGGGAAGAGAATTCCCAGAGACGCACCCTGGGGTTCTGCCTTGCTTTTGAGGGAATG
This sequence comes from Thryothorus ludovicianus, assembly GCA_013397245.1. Taxonomy (NCBI): domain Eukaryota; kingdom Metazoa; phylum Chordata; class Aves; order Passeriformes; family Certhiidae; genus Thryothorus; species Thryothorus ludovicianus. The sequence goes on along the minus strand of VZTB01012389.1, from coordinate 33,067 downwards.
ACAGTGAGCTGCTCCTCATGGCCAGAGGGACCTGGAGGGGCTGGAGCGTGTCCAGGGAAGGGAACAGAGCTGGAGAAGGGGTTGGAGAATCCCTGATGGAGCTGGGAAGGGGCTGGAGAATTCCTGAGGGAGCTGGGAAGGGGCTGGAGAATTCCTGAGGGAGCTGGGAAGGGGCTGGAGAATTCCTGAGGGAGCTGGGAAGGGGCTGGAGAATTCCTGAGGGAGCTGGGAAGGGGCTGGAGAATTCCTGAGGGAGCTGGGAAGGGGCTGGAGAATTCCTGAGGGAGCTGGGAAGGGGCTCAGGCTGGAAAAAAGGAGGCTCAGGGGGAATTTCTGGCTCTGCACAGCTCCTGACAGGAGGGGACAGCCCGGGGGAATTTGGGATCTGCTGCCAGGAACAGGGACAGGAGGAGAGGGAACGGCCTCAGGCTGGGCCAGGGCAGGCTCAGGGTGGACAGCAGCAGGAATTTCCCCTTGGAAAGGGGATCAGGGCTTGGCAGGGGCTGCCCAGGGGCGTTTGGAGTGCCCATCCCTGGAGGTGTTCCAAAATCCTGTGGAGGTGGCACCTGGGGACAGGGTTTAATGTCGCTGGGTGATCTTAAAGGTCCTTTCCAACCTTAACAATTCCATGATTTTATGAATCTCTTGTGCCCAATCCCTTCCATGCTGCATTCACACCTGGAAATCTGAGAGAACCAACCCCAACAGCAACACACGAGCCCAGCCTGGCTTGTCCCATCCAGGGCTCCTCCTCCCTGGCTGGATGTGGGACTGAATCCTTGTCCTGGATTTGGCTTCCCAGGAATCCCTCTCCAGAGCTTGGTTACCTGAGCACCCACCCCAAATTCCCACCTCGGGTTCCTCAGCTGAGTCTCCCCCAGAGCCCTGGTTTGGTCCCTCAGTGGATCTCTGGAATATCCCCCACATGCATGGATTAATCCAAAATCCAAATTAATGGCAAAAATTAATTGGCCATGGAGGGAATTTCACCCCCTGCCCCCTCACAGATCCCCGAATTTGGGCTGAACCCCTCAATTCTCTCCCCCTGGCTCTGTTCCTGCCTGGGATCTGGGATGGGGGTGCTGGCACTGGGGGTCTCCATGGATGGATGGGATTTAGGGTTGTGCTGGTTTTCTCTGTTCCCTGCCAGTCCTGGGTGGGTCAGGATTTTTGGAAATCCGTATTTTCAGGGCAGGGTGAGACCTGTGAGCTGAGAAAATTCCAGCCTCTTCCATGGGATTGATGACGATTTTCCCACTCCAGTCTCGTGGGACCTGATGAATGCTCCTCACATTCCATTTTCCCTTAACTATTAATTTGTCTGCATCCCCCCCATTTATCATTCCATCAAGATAACGGGCTGGAAAAGTCAATTTTCTGTGAATTCTCAGTCTTGACAGGCCTAGAATTACCCAAATCTTCCAAATTCTTACACAGAAAGAGCTCCCTTCCACCTGCTGGAGCTCCATCCTCACTCTCTCAATCCCATGCTTGGATCCACCTTGGCCACATCCCAAACTAGACCAGGAATTCTGCGTGGATTTTTTTGGTCAGGACCAAACCCTTCCCAAGATTTCTCCCTCTCAGGGAGCCCCACGGTGGAGCTGCTCCGGGGTTTGCTCCTCCTTCCCCAACACGAGGTGTGATCTCCCGGAGACCGAGAATTCCCAGGAAATCTGGGTCACTGGATCAGCCCCGAGGGAACCGTGGCAGCTTTTGAGGGGGAGGAAACGGGGCTGGGATCCCACAGGGAGCCTGTGGAGGCTGAGGGGTTTTCCAGCCCTCTCCAGAGGCAGGACAAGGCTGTGCTCCCACCTCGGCCCTGCTGCCTCAGTTTCCCTCCGGTCTCGTGGCTCTGCTCAGCCCCTGTGATGGTTTTTCCATCTTGGGGAGCCTGGAATCAGGAATTTGGGAATTCTGGCAGCTTAGGGCTCTCTTGGATCATGCAGAAAACCCTTCTCTAGGATCAAGAAAAGCCAAGCCCTGCCTCAGGTGTGGTTGTGGCTGCAGACCCTTCTCACCCTGCTCGTGACCTGAGGGATCCTCTCAGCCTTTCCTGGGAAGTTCCACAGGGATTTGCTGCTGGATTGGCCCCTCTCCGTGCCTGCCATGGCTGGATGTGAATCCAAGGAATCAGAGCAGTGGAAATGCCAGGTTTAACCATCTACTAAATTAAATAATTAGCCACAGAAACCCACCCCCAAAAAAAAAACTCAGCTGAAGGGTGTGAATGCATCAGAGCAGGAAAATTGGGAACCACCAATAATTCCTGCCTGGGTAAACGGGATAAATGTGGATTTACAGGAAAAAAATGGACTCAGGGAAGGCTGACCACTGTTCAGTGCCAGCTCTGGAGCCTCTGCTAGGAAGGGAAGGAGATCTGGAGCAGATGGGTTTGAGGAAAGACTCAGCAGAGAAATTCCATCTGTCCCGAGCTCATGGAAAAGGCAAAAAGAGTCCAGAGCCCCCCAGCCTCAGGCCGTGGGCAGTGGAGGGAGGAAATTTCACCTGAGGGGCTCCTGCAGTGCCCTGAGGGGTTCAGCTGCTGCTCCCCAGCAGGAGCTGAGGGAGGGTGGGCATTCAGATTTATAAAAATGGGGACAGCTCTGAAGGAAATTCCACGGCCACAGATTAGAGGGAGAGTCCCTGCAGGGAGAGATGGAGTGGGAAAGGGTGGGGACAGGAGTGGAACGGGAATTTGGCCTTTCCAGGGCACAGAAAATGGGATGGGGAGCTCTGAGCTGGAGCTGGGAGGGCTCAGCACATCCCCACCCAGCCTGGCACGGGTAATTCCATGGATCCCCCATCCCTGGGAATGTTCCAGGCCAGGATGGGGACTGGAGCAGCCTGGGATCGTGGAAGGTGCCCCTGCACATGGAAAAGCTTTATCAGCTTTAAAATCTCTTCCAACCCAAACCATTTTGGAATTCAGAGCGAGAATTCTGTGAGAATTCTGAGGGTCAGTGTTCCTCCTTGGGGCAGTTCTGGATTTTTTTGGGGGGGTTTTGTTTGGGATAATCCCAGGTAAAGCTGTTGGTGCATCCCTGTGGCTGCTCCCAGCTCCTCAGGCTGCAGCCAGACCTTGGGAACAGCTCCTGCCTTTTGTTGTTCTTGGCATCCACTGCCCCAAATTCATCATTTCAGACAGAGTCCTGACCACTGGGCTCTGCCAGGAGAAGGAATTTGCCAGGACCAGTCTTCAGGAATAACTTCAGGATTGGCTCAGGGTGGCTGATACACCCAGGATGATCAATTAAAAAAAAAATCATTTCAAATCTTCTTCAATTCGTGGTGAGGGAGGGATTCAGCACCTGGGGCCCCTGGGCTGGAAGCAGAGCTGACCCTGAAATCTTGGATTCTCCTCCTGCACTGCTGCCATCTGCACAACTGCTCCCAGTTCCCTCTCTCTGGGGCACAAAATCCCATTTTTTCCTATTTAATTCCGTATTTAACACACTGTAAAGTCCAAGAGGTGCATCAGCACCTAAATCCCACCTCGTCCTCTGCATCAAACACGATGCAAGGATATCAGGGATTAAATTTGGAGAGCATCCCATCACCCCATCCCTAACCTTTTCCCTCTGATTTTTAAGGAATTCACTCCTAGGATCCCAAAGATGAAGGATTCCTCGCTGTGATGGTGGCACAAGGAATTCTTTGAGCTGGGCTGAAGGTTTAATGCCAAGGAAAAATTTGGACATTCTTTGGATATTCTGACCAGAGAAATGAGGAAGGGACACAAAGACTTGACCAAAAAAATGGAGACAACTTTAGAAATTCTTTTATTTATCCGAGCAAAATTAATCCTGGATAAAATGGGAAGAGATCCCCAGGAAAATGGGGTGAGGATGAAGGGCAGGAAGGGCTGGAATAAGGAAAAATTCCCCTCCCAGGCCTGAGAGAGCTCTGCCCTTGGCCACATTGATTTTTTTTCCCCACTTGGAGCTAAAAGCCTCTGCCAGGAGGATTTTTTTTATTTTATTTTTTTTAGCACAGACAGGTTTGGCTCTTGTTTTAGAGCAGCTTAACTTAGCTGGGGCTGTCTGCACCTCATCCCGGGGGTGTCACACCGGGAATCCCAGCACGTGGCACCTCCGGGGAGAATTCCTGGGGAAAAGTGGGAGCTGAGGGCTGCGGGGTCAGGAATCACCAAGGCCAGGGGTCAAAAATGAACAGCCAGGGTTCCCTCCTAGGGGGGGAACTGACTCCATCCTGAAATCCCAAATTCCACCCCAAAGAACCTGATCTACTCTTCTCAAATGCAGGGAATTTCAGCTTTTTTTCTTTGGGATTTTTGTCCATTTTGCCTTTGGGGGTTTGTGTGTTTTATCTTTGGGATTTTCGTCCATTTTACCTTTGGGGGTTTTGTGTGTTTTATCTTTGGGGTTTTGTGTGTTTTACATTTGGGGTTTCTGTCAGTTTCACCTTTGGGATTTTGTCTGTTTTATTTTTGGGGGTTTTTGTGTTTTACCTTTGGGGTTTCTGTGTGTTTTACCTTTGTGATTTTTGTCCATTTTACCTCTGGAATTTTGTGTGTTTTGCCTTTTGTATTTTTGTCTGTTTTACTTTTAGGGATTTTGTCTGTTTTACTTTTGGGGGTTTGTGTGTTTTACATTTGGGGGTTTTATCCATTTTACCTTTAGGGATTTTCTCCATTTTACCTCAGGGGTTTTGTGTGTTTTACCTTCAAGGTTTTGTCTGTTTTACCTTTGGGATTTTCGTCCATTTTACCTTTGGGGGTTTTGTGTGTTTTATCTTTGGGGTTTTGTGTGTTTTACATTTGGGGTTTCTGTCAGTTTCACCTTTGGGATTTTGTCTGTTTTATTTTTGGGGGTTTGTCTGTTTTACCTTTAGGGATTTTCTCCATTTTACCTCAGGGGTTTTGTGTGTTTTACCTTCAAGGTTTTGTCTGTTTTACCTTTGGGATTTTTGTCCATTTTACCTTTGGGGGTTTTGTGTGTTTTACATTTGGGGGTTTTATCCATTTTGCATTTAGGATTTTTCTCCATTTTACCTTTGGGGTTTCTGTGTGTTTTACCTTCAAGGTTTTGTCTGTTTTACTTTTGGGAGTTTGAGTGTTTTACATTTGGGGGTTTTATCCATTTTGCATTTAGGATTTTTCTCCATTTTACCTTTGGGGTTTCTGTGTGTTTTACCTTTGTGATTTTTGTCCATTTTACCTCTGGAATTTTGTGTGTTTTGCCTTTTGGATTTTTGTCTGTTTTACTTTTAGGGATTTTGTCTGTTTTACTTTTGGGGGTTTGTGTGTTTTACATTTGGGGCTTTTATCCGTTTTGCATTTAGGGTTTTTCTCCATTTTACCTCTGGGATTTTGTGTGTTTTACCTTTGGGGGTTTTATGTGTTTTACCTTTGGTGTTTTTCTCCATTTTACCTCTGGGATGTTGTGTGTTGTACCTTTGGGGTTTTTGTCCATTTTTCTTCTGGGATTTTGTGTTCTTTACCTTTTGGTCAGAGCTCTCCTGTCCAGGCAGCCCCAGCACCTGCCAAACCATCAATGATTTCCAGGATCCCTCTCAAAGCCCTTCTGAGGGGATAAGATCCCCTGCTACCATCAAATCCTGATTTATTTTTTTTTTATTAAATGGTTCAAAGGGCTCTTCCCAGCTCAATTCCTGGTGCCTCTGCCGTAGCAACACCCATTTTTTCCCTCTTTAATTCTCATTAAATGTCTCCTCCCCCCTCAGTCCCCCGCTCAGTGTGCACCTCTGCTCTTGAGATCCTCCTTTTTCTCCTTGCCTGCCCTTCCCGCACAATATCCAGTTGGATATTAATATTCCAGACAGAAGTTATCCCAATGAGCCTGTTATGCCAATTAAATCAGAATTTTGCTTTGTATGAAGAATTCGAGCTCCTCCTGTTTGCTCTGTTTTTAATGTTTGTACACACGGATTTCTGGCCATTAAAGCCTCGTCCACTCCTGTCCTTGTCCTCCCATGAACCAGGAATGGTGTAAATCCATCCTGGAATGGGGAGGGATTCTTGCTGGGCCTGGGGTTTTCAGAACCAGCTTCTCTGGTGGTTAAAATCCTATTAATTTCCAGCCTGTGCTCCTGGCAAATTTATATTTATTTATCCCTGTGCCAATTTGTGCTCTGGATTAACCAGGGCTTCTCCCTCCATGGCTTTGCTTCCCTGATGGATTTAGGGCGAGGGTTCTTCCTCTCCTCAGCCTCCCCTGAGCTCTGCCATTCCTCCTGGATTCCCATTCCAGGAAGATTCTTCCTGGATTCCCATTCCAGGGCAGAAATTCCCGGGATCAGCACCAAACTCCTGCTCCTTCCCTTTTCTGGAATCCAGAGGATGGAGCTGCTCCAGCCCCGGGATGTGCCGGGCCCTGGATCCCTCCCTGGGGACGCTGCTCCAGCTTTGGGTCAGCTGCAGATCCTGGGATAATTCCTGCTGGAATCCCTCCATGATCTGTTAACCCCTGGATGGCCGTTTGAGCTGATCCAGTTCCTGCTGGGAGAAATCCCAGACTGGGAAGCTGCAGGCAGGGGGTCCTTGGTTTGCCAGCAGCAGGAGCTCCAGGAACTGGGATCATACTGGGAATGGTGTGACAAGGGACACTGCTGGACTCTGCACTTGGCACTGGGAATGGAGAGAACTGGAGCTCCAGGAACTGGGATCATACTGGGAATGGTGTGACAAGGGACACTGCTGGACTCTGCACTTGGCACTGGGAATGGAGAGAACTGGAGCTCCAGGAACTGGGATCATACTGGGAATGGTGTGACAAGGGACACTGCTGGACTCTGCACTTGGCACTGGGAATGGAGAGAACTGGAGCTCCAGGAACTGGGATCATACTGGGAATGGTGTGACAAGGGACACTGCTGGACTCTGCACTTGGCACTGGGAATGGAGAGAACTGGAGCTCCAGGAACTGGGATCATACTGGGAATGGTGTGACAAGGGACACTGCTGGACTCTGCACTTGGCACTGGGAATGGAGAGAACTGGAGCTCCAGGAACTGGGATCATACTGGGAATGGTGTGACAAGGGACACTGCTGGACTCTGCACTTGGCACTGGGAATGGAGAGAACTGGAGCTCCAGGAACTGGGATCATACTGGGAATGGTGTGACAAGGGACACTGCTGGACTCTGCACTTGGCACTGGGAATGGAGAGAACTGGAGCTCCAGGAACTGGGATCATACTGGGAATGGTGTGACAAGGGACACTGCTGGACTCTGCACTTGGCACTGGGAATGGAGAGAACTGGAGCTCCAGGAACTGGGATCATACTGGGAATGGTGTGACAAGGGACACTGCTGGACTCTGCACTTGGCACTGGGAATGGAGAGAACTGGAGCTCCAGGAACTGGGATCATACTGGGAATGGTGTGACAAGGGACACTGCTGGACTCTGCACTTGGCACTGGGAATGGAGAGAACTGGAGCTCCAGGAACTGGGATCATACTGGGAATGGTGTGACAAGGGACACTGCTGGACTCTGCACTTGGCACTGGGAATGGAGAGAACTGGAGCTCCAGGAACTGGGATCATACTGGGAATGGTGTGACAAGGGACACTGCTGGACTCTGCACTTGGCACTGGGAATGGAGAGAACTGGAGCTCCAGGAACTGGGATCATACTGGGAATGGTGTGACAAGGGACACTGCTGGACTCTGCACTTGGCACTGGGAATGGAGAGAACTGGAGCTCCAGGAACTGGGATCATACTGGGAATGGTGTGACAAGGGACACTGCTGGACCCTGCACTGGGAATGGACTGGGATTGGGAGAGCCAGAGCTCCAGGTGTTGCTGGGCCAGAATCTTCCTCAGGAGACTGGAGAACATCCCTGGACACGGGCTGGGTGACACCAGGTGACATCCAGCTGGAAAACACCCCTGGGCACATGGAATTCCCAGCACAGGGAGGTACTGTCTGGACAGGCTCGAGGAGGGCTCAGCACCAGGCGTGGGGACAGTGCCAGGCATGGGGACAGTGCCAGTGTCACAGAGCAAGGTGAGCTCCCGGGACAGGAGTGGCTCCAGGGACGGATGCTCCGGGCGGAGCAGGGAGCCAGGAGAGGCAGCGAGGGCTCTTGTCCTGTGGGTGGCTCCAAGTGTCCCTCGGACAATGCCCAACGTCCTCGGGGGGAGCACAGGGCCCCTGGAACATTCCCTGGAGCTGCCTCTGGGAATGCGGCTCTGCCCGGACACCGGCGGGGCTCCGGGACCCTCGGCTGTCCCCGCTCCGGGGGCTGGAGCCGCGGGTGCTCCTCCCCGAGTCCGGGAAGAGGACGGAGCCTCTGCAGCTCCTTGTTCCCGGGAACTGACAGTCCCAGGAATGCTGCCAAGTCTCCGGCTGATGGATGAGCCCCTCTGGCAGCCTGAAAAGATTCCAGGAGAGGGGAGTGGGGCTCTGGTGTGCGGGGATGGCAGGGAAGGGGCTGAAGTGGGAATGGAAGAGTTGTAAAGGGTCTTCACATCCACAGGAGTCACCAAACTGGGCTGGGAAAAGAGTCCAGGAAAGGGGAATGACTGGGCTGAGGCAGGGAGGATACAGAAGGAGTTAAGGCACAAAGTGAGACCCTGAGCCAAGGGGAAGTGAGGTGCCATAAAAACATTAAATTGAGCAATTTGGGAATGAATCATGGAATCGTCGAATCCCGGAATGGTTTGGGCTGGAAGGACCTTATTGATCATCCACTCCCACCCCTGCCATGGACAGGGACACCTTCCACCATCCCAGAGGTGCTCCAAGCTCCATCCAACCTGGCCTTGGGCATTTCCAGGGATCCAGGGGCAGCCACAGCTGCTTTGGGCATTCTGTTCCAGGGCCTGCCCACCCTCACAGGAGGGAATTTCTCCCTAAGGAATGAAAGAATGAAGGGAATGGATGATTCACGGTGCAGGGGGAGCTCCTGGCCATGGGGTGCCATGAAATTGGGGGATTCGGGAGTTAAAGCTCTCCCGTGTTTGTGAGTCAGCATTCCCAGCAGAAAGGAGCATTCCAGGGAAGTCAGCGGATCCCAGGGGCTGTGGCTGCTGCCCTTGCTTCGATATCAGGGAGAGCAGGAAACAACTGGTGAGGTCAGAGAGCCAGAGCTGCTGGCCAGGATTGCCAAATCCATCCTCGACCTCGTAGGGCTCCCACATCTCAGGCTCCTTGGGGACATTTCCTGGCCATTCCCAGCAGAGCCAGGAGCCCTTGGTGGCCTGCTGGGCTCTGTCAGGATGATGCCAGGATCCTGATGCCAGGATCTCAGAGAGGATGAGGCTGAGAGGGCCCAGCCCAGCCTGGCTGCACATCCCTGAGAATTCCCCTCCATCTGCAGCTTCCCTTCCCTGCTGTGCAACGATGGCCTGGCTGGAAATCCCAGCCTTGGTGGAAGCCCTGGGGGAAAGTCTGGAATGCCTGAATTTCCTTCCTGTAACTCCCACAGTGATTCCCTGACTCAAGGGCCACAGGAGGAGACCTGTGGGATGTGGGGAGCCCCTGGAGAGCCCCCTCTGCTGAGCCCCAACCCCCCCAGAGTGGCCACTGCCCCCAGTTCAGACCAGTCCCCTGCTTGGGGACAGCTGGGATGGAGCTGGGGATCAGGAATGGGAGTGGGAAGAGGGGCTGGAACAGGGAACTGAAGAACAGGGCAAGGCTGGGGGGTCAGGGTGAGCCCCCAGCCCAGAACCCCTCCCCAGGGAATGAGTCGTGCTCACTGAATTCCCACAGATCCCATAGGGTTTGCTGGGATTATTGCACCAATTAAAGGCTGGGAAGGGGGACACCCTCGAGTGGCACAGGCTGGGTGGGCGTGAGGGGCTGCTCCTGATTCCAGGGGGGATTTCTCAGCTTCAGAGCAATCCTGAGCCTCCACCAGAACAATCCTGAACCTCTTCCAGTTGCTCCTGAGCTGGGGTGTGACACCTTCTCCTTCTCCTTCTCCTTCTCCTTCTCCTTCTCCTTCTCCTTCTCCTTCTCCTTCTCCTTCTCCTTCTCCTCCTCCTCCAGGCACCAGGATGGGATCAGGACCTGTGGGATGGATTTGTCCCCTTTGTGCAGTCCCCAACCCGTGAAATTGGGGGACACAAGGGTCCACCGGAGCCCTGAGCTCCCCTGGGGCGCGGTGAGGCTGGAGAGGAATCCCCGCCCTCCCCGGAGACACCGCCCAGGTGTCACCACCTTCTTCTCCTGCGAGGAGATTCCACAGGGGATGGGGACAGTCCCACGCTCCCGCATTTCCCGGCACCGTGTGAGGGCAAAGGGACAGTGGGGACAAGCTGGGGTGGCATTCCCTGTCACGGAGCAAAGTGTTGGTGCCATCTGCTTGTCCCTCCTGCCATCCCCCAGTGCAGGACATGGCACACGGAGCCCTCCATGGCCAGGTGTCCCTCCGTGCTGGGGACAGCGCAGCAGCCCAGAGGGATCCGTCAGGGGCTGGATTTTATCCTTCAAACCCAGCCATGGGACGAGTCAGGAGCTGCCGAGTCCTGACGGGGCAGAGAGATTTTCAGCTGGAAATGATAAAAAAAATCCAGGAGATCTCTGCAGCCCCTGGACACGGCTGGAAGCAGCGATGGAAGCAGAATTCATCTCGCATTTAACCAGGGATGCTCCGTGCACTGCGCTCCTCCCTCTCCCTCGGGATCCATTGGGACTCAGGGTTTGTCCCAAAAACCGCCCGGGGGGACCCGGGCCGTGGCCGGGGCTCCTCATCCCGGGCAATTCCAGCTCCGGTTCCCTTATCCCGGCCGCTGTTTGCAGCCCCCGCTCCCCCTGCCCGCTCCTCCCGGCGGCGGAACCCCGGGATGGGGAGGTGCCAGCTCTGGAGGACACGGTGGGAAGCGGCCGGGAAGGGCAGGAATTGTCCCCGCAAGGTGACACCTTCTCCCCAGGCTCAGCCCAGGCTCGCAGCGACTGCGGAGCTTGGGATGAAATCATCGGAGAATTCCAGAGCTGGAAGGGACCCTGTGCGTCCCTGGCAGCGGTGCCCAAACCCTGGAGGTCTGGGACCATCCTGAGAGGAATGAGGGATTTGTCTTTCCAAACAAGCTGCTGGTAGATAAAAGTAACACTGAGAGATAAAAGAAACAACGGGAAGGATTCCACTGATTGAGGAATGGGGAGAAAAGTGTATTTGTCTTTACAAAAAAAAAAACTGTGGGTTTGCCGATAAATGAAACTGGACATTGAAAGATGAAAGAAACAGTGAGGAGAAACCAGCAATTCCAAAAGAAAAAAATAAGATTTTTTTTTTAATATTTTCTTATTTAAAAATAAGAAAAAATTTAAAGGAAGGGTTATATATTAGAGGGAATTCTTAGGCATCAGGCATTCCATGAAGTCTGTAGCTCTCAAGTACCTCAGCCTGTGGGGGAAGAGAGAGGGAAATGTGTCTGGGAAATTGGGATAAAAAGGAGGCTGCGTCCTCCANCTGGAAGGGACCCTGTGCGTCCCTGGCAGCGGTGCCCAAACCCTGGAGGTCTGGGACCATCCTGAGAGGAATGAGGGATTTGTCTTTCCAAACAAGCTGCTGGTAGATAAAAGTAACACTGAGAGATAAAAGAAACAACGGGAAGGATTCCACTGATTGAGGAATGGGGAGAAAAGTGTATTTGTCTTTACAAAAAAAAAAACTGTGGGTTTGCCGATAAATGAAACTGGACATTGAAAGATGAAAGAAACAGTGAGGAGAAACCAGCAATTCCAAAAGAAAAAAATAAGATTTTTTTTTTAATATTTTCTTATTTAAAAATAAGAAAAAATTTAAAGGAAGGGTTATATATTAGAGGGAATTCTTAGGCATCAGGCATTCCATGAAGTCTGTAGCTCTCAAGTACCTCAGCCTGTGGGGGAAGAGAGAGGGAAATGTGTCTGGGAAATTGGGATAAAAAGGAGGCTGCGTCCTCCAAAAATTTGAGAGATCCCAAGGAAATGCTCCATGACCTCTCCCTTTATTCGAATAAAGTTAAAGGATTCCTCTGTCTCAATTTTGGACATAAACCTCTGATGGTTTTAGAGTAATTTTCCTGACGATTCCCTGGGGAGCCTGGGCAGTGCCCGACATTCCAGGGGTGTGCGGGGAAGAGGGGACGGATGGCACCGTGGGACACAGCACAGGGAGCGGGCAGTGCCACCTCTGAGGACAAAGGTGAGTGTCCCGCAGCCACTCCGCATTTCCCTGGTGTTAAACCAGCAGCGATTCCTCCCCTCGCCTCACCCAGGGGCTGCCTCCCACCCCTCGGGCATCTCTCATCCCAGGATCCAGTCCCAAAACCTGGCGGTATCTGAGGAGAGACGCAGCTTCAGCTTTCCCAAGTTTTCCTGGTTTTGTAAACAACCAGGAGGAAGGAGCTGCCTTGGCACGGGGGGGTCAGCTGAGGACAGCGAGGCTGTGCCAGGCTGAGAGGAGGCCAAAAGCAGCTGGGCACATTCACGGAGGAGAAATGCAGCAAGGGCCATTAAACCTGCAAGATTCCACCCTGGGCTTGGGAATTCCCTGAGACACAGGTCAGGGAGCTCGGTTACGCCCTGACAACCCCAAAGCTCCCGAGCCCGTTGGAAAACAGGGAAGTCATTAAAGGAAGTTATTAAAGGAAGTGTGAAATTCTGTACTCTCAGATATCCTGGCGTGTTCCTCTTTCTCCTGCTCAAAGAGCTGGACCAGCAGATTCGCTTCCTCAAGGAGGAGGATGCTTCTTTCTGGAGTTATTCCCACAAATTAGGAGCATCTGATGCTCCATCAGTGGTGATAATGAAGTGTTCTCACATTGAATTGCAAACGGAGCTGTTCTGGGGAACTCCTTGCAGGAATTACAGGGTGGAAGTGAGCGGCTCTGGCTCATCAGTGAGAAGAGAGGAAACAGTGAAGGTGCTTGGGGTGTCTGGGGCTTTTTCCTGGGGCTGTTCCCTGGGGCTGTGGGACAGGGGGAAGAGCAAAAACAGGACAGGGACACCTGGGGGGGAAACCTGTGCAGCCTCCGAGGCCAACAGGAGGGAGAATCCCAGGAATTTTCCTCCCATAGCTGCAGGCTCCCCACGTTTGCTCCATGCCCTGAGCACTCAGGGAGTTTTTGCTGGGAATGAGGCCTCCAGGTGCCAAAATCCCTGGATATTCCTGCTGGAAAGGGGATTTTGGACGCGGGGCAGCCAGAGTTCAGAGTGAGGCTTTCCAGGAGTTCTGGGAAAAATTCCCTCTCCATCCTCAGCTGTTCCATAGCTGCTGGGTCTGTGCTGGGAAAGCTTCACCCTGCCCTGCCCTGGATCCTGCTGGGAGAGCAGCCAGGCCTCACAGGAGCTCTGTTGTCATATCCCAACTCTCCCCAGTTTTCCCAAGAATTCCCTTCTCATTCCACGCCCCTGTGCCAAGTTTTAAAGCCCTGCAAAGATCCATTCTGGTTGGCCAAACATCTCCTCAGCTCCCGGGGGTCACTCCCTGAGGAGGGATCCTGTCCCATGGGGATCCATCCCTGCTGGCTCCCCACGTTCCTCCAGCCTCCCCATTCCCTGCCTGGCTTCAGGATTCCTGCTGGAATGGGGCTGGCACGGCCCTGACACCCACCCCCAGCCCTTTTTGGGGTGGCAGCGCCCCAGGAGGGTCCCTGATCACATCCTGGGGCAGGAGAGCAGGGATCCCAGCCCCCACACCGAGGTTTCTCCCTGGTGGGATCTCCTTTGGGGTCAGGAAAGGTGTTTTTTCATGGATGAGTTCCCTTTGCTGCTCCATCCTCTCCTCGAGCAGGTGCTGCCCTGCTCCCCAGGCCTGCTCTTGGCTCCAGGGACACAGAGTCCCTGGAATTAGCCCTGCCAGGCCAGAATTCACCTGGACCCCCATCCCAGCTGGGTTTCAGGACGAGCCTGGGGTTGCTGGCTGGTTTGGCTGCTGTGCAGAGAGACCTGAGCCTGGAGAAGCTCAGCTCGCTCGGGCTGGCCCTGGGGTCTGGGCAACCTCTGCCAGCCTCACCTTGCCCAGGTGAGGGGATGGAGGGGCCAGCAGACCTTCACCTTGCCCAGGTGAGGGGCTGGAGGGGTCAGCAGTTCCTCACCTGCCCCAGGTGAGGGATTGGAGGGGCCAGCAGCTCCTCACCTGCCCCAGTGAGGGGCTGGAGGGGTCAGCACTTCTCACCTGCCCCAGGTGAGGGGCTAGAGGGGTCAGCAGCTCCCTCCAGACCTCCCGAGGGAATCCAGAGCCCCCAGGATGGGGTGGGAGAGCAGGGACACCCATGGAGGAGCACAAGGTGAGGCCGTAGTGGCTTCCAGGTGTGCTGAGCATCCGTCCTGCCCCTCGGGAACCCCCCGAGCCCCTCGGGAACCCCCCGAGCCCCTCGGGAATGAGGGACTTGGCCACATCACCAAACCCTGCCGCCCTGAAACCAGCCCTGAAGGCAGGAACGGGGAGGGAGGGCTCTGCAAGGCGGAGCTCAGTCCTGCGAGCCGTTGTCACTGTCACTGTCGCTGTCGCTGTCTCTGTCGCTGTCGCTGTCGCTGTCGCTGTCGGTCCCCGGGCTGTCCCCGCAGCAGCAGGGACGGGGNATCACCCTCCTCAAAGCCGCCTGCCTCGACATCCTGGTGAGCACGGGGACGGGGACAGGGGCGGGGACGGGGACGGGGACAGGGACAGGGACAGGGACAGGGACAGGGACAGGGACAGGGACAGGGACAGGGACAGGGACAGGGACACGCCGCGCCCCTCCGGCTCCTGGCAGCGTTCGGCTGCTGCTGCTGGAGCTCAGATCGATCCTCCAGCCGGGTTTTAGAGTTTTTTATTGTCACCTGTCAGGGACAAGGATGTCATCCCTTCTGTCCAGAGACAGCCAGGCCGGGTGGGGAGGGAGGAGAGGGAAAATGCTTGGGGTGAGGGATAATAAATGAGTGATGATGGTGAGAGGGAACGGGGAGAGGCTCTGGCTGCTCTCCAAGGCAGCTCCGGCTTCTCCCGCCGCTGGCGCGGGGTGCTGAGGATGAGGAGAGGAGCCAGAGCCTCCCAGCCAGGAGGGACAGGGGGATGGGAACGGACAGGGGGATAGGGGGATGGGGGAGTGGGATGAGCCCCCGGACGGAAATCCCTCACCAGAGGCTGAGAGCCCAGAGCCCAGATCATACATCCCAAATCCCAGNTCCCAGACCCCACATCCCAAATCCCAGAGCCCAAATCCCAGATCCTACATCCCAGATCCCAAATCCTACATCCCAGATCCCAAATCCTACATCCCGAATCCCAGATCCCACATCCCAAATCTCAGAACCCACATCCCAAATCCCAGATCCCACATCCCAAATCTCAGAACCTGCATCCCAAATCCCAGATCCCAGTCACTAAATCCCACACCCCACATCCAGATCCCAAATCCCAAATCTCAGAACCCACATCCCAAATCCCAGATCCCACATCCCAAATCTCAGAACCTGCATCCCAAATCCCAGATCCCACATCCCAAATCTCAGAACCTGCATCCCAAATCCCAGATCCCACATCCCAAATCTCAGAACCTGCATCCCAAATCCCAGATCCCAGAGCCCAAATCCCAGATCTCAGACCCCATATCCCAGATCTCAGAACCCACATCCCAAATCCCAGATCCCA
>VZTB01012388.1:3321-13433 GCA_013397245.1 Thryothorus ludovicianus | reverse complement strand
CACACACACACACACACACACACACACACACACACACACACACACACACACACACACACAAGATTACTCCTCAGCATCACAGCAATGTATGTTATTTTCTATTTATATACAGGTCTTTCAGATTTTTCATGGAAAACAAGTAACATCCTGCATAATTAAAAAAGAAAAAAAAAAAGGAATGGAGGGAAATAAAGTTGTAAAACTGACAATCCTTTCCAAAAGGAAGGAAAAAAAAGAGAACAGTGATCACAATACTGTTGATGCTTTAAGAAGTGGAGGANCAGTGATCACAATACTGCTGATGCTTTAAGAAGTGGAGGAAAAAATGCACAAAGAACTGGCTCCGAAACTAATGCATATTTGGATATCCATGAAAATAAATGAGAACCAGAAGATCTTAAGGAAGTATTTAAGAGGAAGAATAAACATTTTAAGTTATTTGGTGAAAAGTTGTATATTGGGCTATGAAAAAATGCACTTTCAGAAAACACTTGCATAAGTTTGTAAGTATATGAACAGGTTTTCTTCAGAAATCAGCAAAACTGGTTTAAATTTCTTTTAACTGAGCTGTCAAAATCAACCTGTAGCTCAAGAATTCACAATGTATTTTATGCTTATCCCCTCTTGCTGGAATGTTTTTTCAGAACACAAAATACCTAGCATCTTGGGAAAACAACACTCCCCTTACGAATCAGACCAGTATTTGGTAGCACTTACCAACACCTATAATAATTCACAGATGTGAGAATTCAGCAGAGAAAGAAGGTAATTTTATTATGTTATTGTACTTCAAAAGATTATATAACTGGAAAGACTGTGAATAAACTTTGAGGAATTGCCTCTACAGACAAGCAAAATATATGCCTCAAACATTTAGTTTTGCTTGTCCTGTATTAGCAGAGAGGTGAAAAAATATGGCAAGAAGGAAGTCAAGACTCTAAGAATGAAGACCATCTTGGAATCTTTTTTTCCCTAGCATACCTTGTTTGTCCTACAAAAAATGTGTATTAATTTCTTACTTTGATAATAATTTTTATTAAAATATTTTGCTTCTAAATAATTTTATTTATTGCACATGTGGCACAAATGGAAAAGAAATGGGAAAGTACATTAACCAAGACAGGACTTTGGAGTGAGAACTTTTGGCAGGGACAAGAGATAGATTTTCCTCCTCTTAGCTTGAAGAAACTTTGCAGAAAGCTTTATGTCTGACCTGAACTGGATTCAACAACATAAATGCTTAATTATGTCCCAGATTTTCTGAGATTTTGCATAAATATATATATTGGCAATAACAAACAAAAAAAACTCACAGAAAGGGGAAAAGTTAGGATCTCAAAAAGCAGGGTATCCCTTCCCCTATATACAGGTAGGGCTTTCTGGAAGTCTATCCTATGGATAAATAGAGCACACACAAGAACAGACACCTCCCTCTGCCTTTCATAGTCCATTGGGTATATGTGGCAAGAAGTTAGAGACTACCCTGCACCTGCCACAGCCAGTTCCAACCTACTCAGCAACAAATCCATCATAGGCCAAAGCAAAACCAATCAGCAAAGCTGGAAGCAACTCTTTGGATATATTTAAAAATGAGAGAAGGGAACAAAAAGCAGTGAAAAACAACAGAGGAAACACCAAGGTCAGAATAGAAAGAGCTTCATAGCAGAGCAAACATTCCTGAAGTAATTGCAGTCTGCAGAGAATCCATGCCAGAGCAGATATTCCTGAAAGGACTACAGCCTGTGGAGAACCCATGCCAGAACAGAAGTGACAAAGAATGAGAAGCAGAGAAGCTACTATATGCTAACCATAAGAACTTACACATACACACACTGCATCACTGAAGGGACTGAGTGTAACCTGCAGACATAAGGGACAAGGGGAAGAGTTTGGAGTAAAGCAGAGACCAGGAAAAGTGGAAGGAAAAGTCAAAGTGTTTTCCTAAGTGTGTTCTCCATAAGTCTTTTAATGTTTGTTTTGATTCTGTTTCCCAATATTTGAATTAGTAATTATATATATATATGACTTGGCAATAAATTAAGCTTTTTCAAAACCTCACTCCTCTGAGGATTAAATTCCCCATGTCATCTGTTTTGTTCATGGCAGTTAATTGGCAAGTGATCTTCCTGTCTGTTTTGACCCACAAAACTTGCTCCTGTTCTTCCTATTTTCTCCCACCACATCCCTGCTTCATATTTAAACTTGCTCGACCCCCACCCAAACATACAATCTCCGAGAATTGTGGTTAGAGGCCTCAGCATGACTGCCAACTAGGATGTTTATTCACAGAAAAGAATCCTGCCCCAAGTCATTACCATTTAAAAATATACTTTTCATCCAACATTGACAGCTACATCTCTAGTCATATGAATTAAATTTGTCTCATCATTCTCTCTATACAAGCCAACACTGCTATAACTGAGGGTAGGAGTCAGTCAATCCCTCCCTCCCCCCCAACTTTAAACAAGTGAATTGCTAGTGATAAATAACATAGAGAATAGAAATTTTCAGTTTCCCTGAAGTTGCTGAATAGAGCTGAAAGACTAACTGGCAAAATAAGATAAAAGTATGTCAAGGTATGCACACAGGATGATAAACATAGCTAGAACCAGTGGAGAACCACATAAAGAGGCTTCCAGTAGGTTTTTTTCAAGTTATGTAACAAAAAGCAACAGTACATGGCCAAAGAAAAAGTTCAAGGAAAGATCACCTTTAATATCGAAGTATTCAGTGAATACAACCACCAGAGACCCCTTTTGATGACCCTCCAGATCCATAAAAGGACTTCCAGAAGGAGGCAGATCCATGCAAATTAGTTATAGGAAAGTGATGCTTATGTATCAGATAGGAGATATGCTGTAATGAATATATATGATGATGGATAAATACCTTGTTGTAAAGTCTCATCATACACACAGAATAAGGAGAGATCCTCTGCATGTTCTACGTAGATAAAGAATGCCTGCTTTCTAATGCTTCAAATTGTGTTAGATAGTATATTCCAGCCAATTTCAATGTCATTAGGACAGCACATAAACCAGAAGAGAGGTTGCTTGCTTTGTCTTATGCTTGACACCTAACAGTAAAGTATGTTTATACTTATGAGGGGGACAGAGGACACACATAGAAGATCAAAAGATATTTCAGTCACAAATATTAGCAATAAAAATAAGCCAGTAGTCACTTGAGGTGCCCTCAGCAATCAATGGACCAAGAGAGATTTCCATCTTGAGTCCCTTCTAGAAAAAGCCTTTTCCTTAGTAGAGACGACTATAGGACCTGAGGGCAGCTTTTGTGAATGCTTCCCCTACTCACAAAATGTCAAGCAATAAGTACTCAATGATTTCCCATTTCCAAATATGTCAAACATCTGTGCATTCCTGTCGTGGGTCAGCATTGTTTGGTTAAACCAATGAGGTTGCTGTGTTTTTTGTAAAGACACATTCTTGAAAGAGAGAAAAAAACTGGAGGGGGGAGGCACTTCACTTCTGCCGCTGCCTCTTCAGGCTGACCCATGACAATTCCCTAATTCCAAAAGCATTTAAGAGTCAGATTTTCAAAAAGTATTTGTACCACGGAAGAGACAGAATTTTCTGTTAAGCTGTTTTTTTGAAGACACTCCTGTCAGTGGATATTTTGACAGATCAGATATCCTATCACTGCAGTTCCACTGATGGCAAATCAACCATTAATGAAACCTTGTGTCTTCTTTCAACATTAAGACAGAGATCTTATGACTGCCCAATATACAGGAGATTAAGGAACAGGATAGGCAAACAATCATCCCAAATCATACAGATGTAGCTGTCTTTTGAGTACAAGATGTGTTAGACAACCTACATTTTCCAAGCCTTATTTTCATTATTTGTATAATTCCTAGAAAATTTAAAGACAGTTTACTCTCCAAATATTTTACAATTCAAATTGAAGACCAGATAAGTTGCCAATTAAAAACTTCTAATTATCAATTTTGTTACTGAAACAAACAAAACGCTATACTCATTCTCCCTCAGAAATCACAAAATAACAGAATTGTTGAGGTTGAAAGGAACATTTGGAGGTCATCTGGTTCAATCCCCCTGCTCAAGCAGGGCCACCTAGAGCCAGTTGTCCAGTACTATGTCCAGACAGATTTTGAATATTTCCAAGGACAGAGACTCCACCATCTCTCTGGGCAACCTGTCCCAGTGCTCGGTCACTCTCACAGTAAAGAAGTGTTTTCTAATGCTCAGATGGAAACTCCTGTGTTTCACTGTGTGCCCATTCCCTCTGGTCCTGTCCCTGTGTACCACTGGAAAGAGTCTGGCTCCATCTTCATTACAGCCTCTCTTCATGTATTTATAGATAAGATTCTACCTGAGCCTTCTTTTCTTCAGCCTAAACATTCCCAGCTCTCTGTCTTTCCTCAGATGTGAGATGCTCTAGTCCCTTAATCATCTTGGTCGCCCTTCACTGGGCTCTGTCCAGTATGTCTATATCTCTCCTGTACTCTGGAGCCCAGAACTGGACATGGTACTCTGTGTACAACCTCACCACTGCTTAATATAAGGGAAGGACCACCTCCCTTGACCTGCTGGCAATACTTTGCCTAATGCAGCCAAGCATAAAATCAGGCTTTTTTGCCACAAGGGCACATTGCTGGCTCATGTTCAACCTGGTGCTCATCAGGATCCTTTTCTGTAAAGCTGCTTTCCAGATAGGTGACTCCCTGCATGTACTGGTACAGGAAGTTGTTCCTCAGGGGCAGAACTTGACACTTCCCTTTGGTGATTTTCATGAGGTTTTTGTCAGCCCATTTCTCCAGCTTGCCCAGGTACCTCTGGGTGGCAGCACAACCCTCTGGTATATCAGTCACTCTCCCTTGCTGATGGTACACTCGGCCCCATCCATCCAGGCCATTAATGAAAACGTTGAAAACTACTGGATCCAGTATTGACCCCTGGGCTACACTACTAGCTACTGGCCTCCAACTAGACTTTGTGCTACTGATCACCACTCTATAGGTCCAGCCATTTAGACAGCTTTAAATTCACTTCATCATCCCTTGCCTCTGCAAAATCTCTCCTTCCCTGTTCTTTCTCCAATCTCATCACCACACACAAGTCTCTTTGATGGGGCAAGAGGCAGCTCGGGAAATTTGGGTCAGTGTGTGGTGGTTCCTGTACTGGTAGCAGTCTCTTTAGAGTCAGGCCTCTCAGCTCCTGCTCTCTTCCTGTTCCAGCATGGTCTTCTGTCTACTCTTTCTTCTGCTCTGCTGTTATTTCTTTTCTTTCTTATTTTCAGCATTTACCACCCTTCCTTGCTTTATTTTCACAGAGGCACCACAAAGTTTACTGATTGGCTCATCTTTGACCTGCAATGGGATTGCTGATGAGATGTCTAGAACCAACTCTAACCAGTACAGGGCAGTCAACAAGTGTCTCCCACAGAGGTCACTTGTGAAGCCACACTCTGCTCTCCCCCCACACTCCAACCTTGCCAATTATATATAAAAAAAAAAAAGGCACAAGAAAGTATTCTAGAACATGCTTTCTTCTATGGTGCTGGGAAATTCTAGATTTTAAAATCTCATCAGCAAGCTTGAAATTATACAGTGCAGTTACCAGTTTTGAACATACTAGGGTAGAATTTTTAATAAAGAAAACACATACTAAACTAAGAAACTGTTTGTGTTGTGAAAATTATTATTTGATCTTAACACATACCAGACCAGAAATCTGATGTTTGATGTCCTTCAGTTGTACTTCTTGGAGTAAGAGGTCATGATCTAGTAAAGTTCATTTTTACATTTAAATGTGATTAATACAGGTTCAGAAAAAAGAAAAAAGAAATTTATATTTTTGAAAGGGAGGTCAATTTAAGGTGTAGATAGGTGAAGGCTTTTTTCAAAAATTAGCATAATCGCAGCTTAGCACGCTTTAGATCAAGTAGATTTTTACTGTTGTTAGATATTTACTGTTGGAGTGGCTACCTAGAACAGAGGCTAGACAGAGTTAAGAGAATAAAGTAGGTGTTTATTAAAGGCCCTCAATAGATACACCTTGGGCACGGCAAAAGCCTCGCAGCAACTATGCCCAAAATGGATGATGGTCATGAGTTTTTCAGACAATTATAAGTTTGGTCTATTTGCATATCAGAGGTTAATTGTCCAATTATAACTTCAGGTAATGAAGTCATATTCCCCAGTGTGCTTCCTCCCCTTCACTTTCGTTTATACTTTTTGGGGCCTGAGGCAGAAGGTATCCTTCGTTCTCAGGCATGGCAGGATTGTTTTGTCTGACCAAAATGTGAAGAGAGCTCACTAACACTATACGGAGTTCAGAGTTATACACTAATGCAGTACAGGATCTGAAAAATATAAAAGCTAAAACTTAAGGCATCATTCTCCCCCTTTAGAGGCTTGACAAGGCCTCTACTTTGTCAAGTCTCTATATTAAATATCCACTAGTAGTATGCACTTAACAACAGTATATATCTAACAACAGTAAACCTTGGGTGTAGTATCTGCGAGGCTTTTGCACTGCCCAAGGTGTATCTATTAAAGGCCTTTAATAAATCTCTACTTTAATCTTTTAACTCTGTCTAGCCTCTGTTCTAGGTAGCCACTCCAAGGTATCAAGTGAACATTACTGAAAATATCAAGCCTACTTCTTCATTTTAGAAGTGACTTGAAACATCTGGGCAAAACATTATCACCTTAAGAAGCAGCACCAATGGTAGACAGCAGTTTGCTAAGTAAGGTTATACTTTACAACCTAGTCATCGTAGTATTCATACAAAAGAATAGTTACCCATGTTCCCTATATTCATTACTTGTTCTGACCTAATAGTAATGAGGAGAAAACAAAAAAACCCATCAAGCAATACAGCAGATAGAATGAAAAAGCCTTTGAGGTACACATTCAGAGGGAATTATCATCTTAATAGCCTATACTCAAAGTTACATAGGGAACTTGGTATTCAGGACTACCTCTGAACCACTAGGAAGACTCTGAGAACAGGATGAGAGATCAACCAGTGATCTCAAACATTAACAATTTATTTTATTGAAGCACTAAAGCATTTCCAAACTTGCAGATACAAGCAGTCCTAAGCAAACAGATAGGCTCCCCAGAACTCTGACACAAAATCAAACAAACCGAAACCTCCAGAAAGAAACATTAAGACTAGCCAGGTTACAACAAACCACTGGTCACTCCCAGAAAAAGGAACTGCAGGGACTGAATCCAAAGCACTTCAATTAAAGTAGCTGGCACTGTTAACACAAGGAGACTATCAGCTACAATATGGTCAAAGAATAGGAAAACATTCTCCTCAACCTCTCAAATAGTCAAATCAATTCATCTCCTACATTTCTGCATGTCATCACCAAATTCACATTTGAAATTAAAAGAAAAAGTTAAATCCAACCACTGTCATGTGAAAAAAAGTAACAAGTACTGTATATTATTCAATTATGTAATTTCACCATTACTTGAAAATTACTTTAGCAAGGCCAGGCCCATTTTACACTGTTCACAGATAAAATGCAAATTAGTTAACTAATGTTTTGATTAATGATAGTTAGAGTAACTGAGTACTGCACAAATTCACCGACATAGCAAGTTACAGACTTTTCCATCTAGAAATATTACAATTGGCTTGGGAGCCATGACATGAATATATATTTCAAAATGCAATTTGGATTACTCAAGTTTTACATTGTGGTAAACTTGATGCTATAATTTATTGTCTTCTCCAGTTGATCAACACTTGTTAATGGGGAGGAAAAAAGCAGGAGGGAAAAAATTAAAGAATGCATTAATATATGATACTTAATTCTAGCATTAAAATGCAGTAACTACTTCTAATTCAATAAGAACTATGATTATCCTATGCCAGTGCTCTTCCACTAGAAGCTTCTAAAGCAAAATAGCAAAAACAAAAAAAAACAAGTTAGGACATTAGAGCACTGTTCTGATAGAAGCCATGGCTATCAATGTGTTCATACTTTGAATAAAGACTGTGTTTTTAAATATAATCTTTGAAAATGAAGCATTGACTCTGAGTTATAGTAACACATATTTAGAAAGCAATAGAAAGCATCATATCCTTCACACCTTGGGTACTCATCCTTACAACCTAGATATGCTGTTCCCCGGCAGATCATTTTATGTATGCCCAAGAAATTAAAATTTTATTTTGGCTTTGTCATTAAAAAAATCCAACCACTCAATAATATATATATTATTTTCTTTGAAGTCAGAAGAGGGTACTCTGAATAAAAGAGGTTGGTAGGTGCTGAACATTTGTCTCGTGTTAGAAGTCAGAAATATGCTGCTGTGTAGTTCAGTACTGCACTTCAGTTCACAATGCCATGCGTTTTTCCTTTTTAAGAAAAAATGTTCCTATTAACAAAAACAATACACTTCTGTTTATACTATTATCATCATAAGGGCAAATAATTCTGTGACAGAAAACAAGCAACACAAAGAGACCTGGCAAGTGTTAATTTCAGTTTTATATCTTGTGATCTGTGAGCGATTTAAGATACTGACAAGGAGATACAGAGAAAGCCAAGAAAACCTATACTATGTTTTTTCACTACACAATGCCTATTCTAACATAAGTAGCTCAGGATTTTAATAAGACAGTGCCAAGTTGATACCTTATACTGAGCTACATCCCAAAATGAAAATTACTAGATCATTTTGCAAGCATAATACAATATTTCATCTCTGCCAGCACTTTAGTGCACCAGCCCTCTCCCCCCCCAAAGAGATATGCGCATTCCAACGGAGCCTCTCAGCAGGGCTCAGCCAATTCTCGCCCTCCCTCCAGGCCTTGCTAGGTTCCCAAACTCCCTCTGATTTTAGGTTTGGATTTTGTTGTAAACGGCAAAACAAAAGGAGAAAGCCTCCAAAGGGACGATCCTTACCCTTGAAATCCCGCCATGGGCGCAATAAGGAGAGTAAATTCTTTTTTTTTTAATGGGAGATGAATGAGAAGAAACAAAAGACTAAATGGAGAAGAGGCTAAGCAGTGGAGACAGAGGGGGAAAGAGGAGAGCCCGTTAAAGGAGCAGGGCGAACGTCAGCCATGTTGTGTGTCCAGTATTTACAAACCTGCAGCTGCAGCAGCGTTTTGAGTCCGGAAGAGAGGGGAAAGAAGGGGGGGGGGAAAGAAAGGAGAGGAGGGAGGAGAAAGAGGGAATCGAGGGAGGAGGGGAAAGCGGCGACAGCAGCAGACAAAGGAACCCAGAAAAGCGCGAGTAAAGCGCGCGCATACGTCCACACACTGGGTGTCCCGGACAGCAGAGGTGGCGTTGCAACTCCAGTGCTGCCAGCCCGACGCGTTAGCAACTTTCACAGCTCCAGCCTTTAGCTACTGAGGCGCGGCCGAACCCGGCCACCACCCTCACATCCCCTTCACCACATTTTCTCATGAGAGGAGTCAATAGATGACAGGTCAGAGACATACCTGTCTCCCTCAACGTGCACTATCGACAGAGAGGCTTATCTGCTGGGAGCCCCTTAAGGGGGCCCCAGCCCACAATACAATAGATCCACAGAGAGGAAGGGGGAATGTGCAGCTGCGACCCCTTCTCTCCAGAAACGGACGCGATGTGGGCGGGGTAGATAACGGGAGGGGCCATGCCAAACGAGAGCAGCAGTCCCCCAGAGCCCAAAAGAGTGGTGGTTGCTAAGGAGTCAGGGTGCTACGTGGGAAGGGAGCCCGAAGGCCCCCACTCTCGCCCGCCTCCCGCGGCTTTTAGGCGGGCTGCTGAGGCAGATAGTGAAGAAGAAAGGGTTAACAGAGACGGAACACCGCAAGTATATAAATAACGTCAGCCGCAGGGAAGGAGGAGGGGAAGGAAAGCTACAAACAGCGGTTCCAAGATCATTCCACAGCGACTCCCTCCGGTTCTACCCGGTCCTAGGCTGCGCTTTCCTTTCCCTTCCCCCTTTCCCCGCATTTACTACTCACCTGCTGGGGGTTGGGTGCCTGGGAGTGCCAGGAGGATAGTCTAGAAGCGTTAGCACTGCAGCCGCAGCAGTCCTCCTGTCTCACTAGGCCACTCAGATTCTCTGCGGCAGAAGTATGGGGAGCTGCTTCCCTTGTTTCGTTTGTCC
>VZTB01012387.1:6156-27529 GCA_013397245.1 Thryothorus ludovicianus | reverse complement strand
TTGAAAGTAGTAACTGTTTCCAGCACCAATTCTCAGTGCAGAAGACTTAAAAACAGCAAAAGGGGATTTGAGTGCTGCTGTTGGCAAATCCATAGCTGAAATAGGCAGCTGAAACCAGGGAGTTACTTGTCTGTCTAAAATGTCATGGCTCTGAGCTAAGCCTACAGAGTTCAGTGCTGAAAGAGCACTTGTTCCTCTGATGATATGATATGATATGCTATCCCAGTAAACTATGAATCTCTGTTTGCTAGAGGTTGGGTTTTTTTTAACACCCTTCAGAGAAATGGCAGTGGGTACAAGCTTATTTAAACTATTATCATGTGCCTGGTGTCAAACTTATCACAATTTGGATAGGTTCTCTGACTAGTGTTGCACATAAAAAATAGTTGTAAGGTCACAGGCTTGTTTACTGGGGACATCTTGTCTTCCAGTAGTTCTAAAACCTCTGTAAAATTTAAAAAAAAAAAAAAATTAGAGTCCCTGTTTGTTCCTGCTGGGTGAAGTAAGAAATAGTACTCTTTATTCTGTAATAAATTTGGTATTATTTGAGATCTCATTTGTTGCCATAAATGCATTTCTCTTTCTCTTTAACTCTCCACTGTTGCAGCTATGGAGCATTTTTCTCTTGATAACTGCATTTCTACTCTCTTCCCTTGTGTCTTATTTTTCTCTTTGTAAGAATTGTTTTGATCAGTGTCTGTAATAGAGCCAAATAGGAGGTATTTTACTACTTTTCTAAGAGTAGCAAAATTTATCAAAATCTGCAGTTCTTCCCTTTTTTTGTTATATCACAAAAGAATAGAATGTGGAAGCAGTGGACTCTTGTGGAAAGAATTGCTTTCCTTCATTAAAAAAACATACTGTAGTTTAGTCCCCAAAAGTGCAGGATGATGAGAGAAGCCGAATTTTAAAATAATTCAATTGTTTTCAGATTCCTGTGGTTGTGGCAAGTGAATGGTGATAGTTCTTCTATTCTTGAAGTATTGATGTACCATTAAGTGTTTCCTTCTGAGATGGACTGGGCTAAATCATGAAATGCAGATGCCTTGACATCAAACATGCATTTATTTTTAAAGATTGTATTTTCAGAAGGATAGTTAGACTTTAGTTTTCGAATATCAGTATATATGAAATATGATAGGGCTCTCACATAAAATATTTGAGCTATTTTTGGCATAGACATAATCAAATGTATTGACCAAAGTATTTAATTTTCTAAAGAGCGGACAGGAAAATGAAAAACTAAGGTTCAAATTGAAAATGTCTCCAAATGTCACCTAATGAACTGCAGTCTGGCTCAGAGTGAGACTGGTCGTGTGGGAGACCATCCTGTTGTCCAAACAGAATTATATGCATATATATATATATGTGTGTGCTTAATATTTGATGTTTAGATGAAAGATCAAACTTGTAGAAATTTTTCAAGGTAGCTGGTTTGTTACACAAAAGGTGTTATTCCAAGAAAGCAATCTCTATAGTGTTTTAATAGCACATGAAAAATTTTACCCTTTTAATTTCTGGCTTAAATGTGTTTGGTTTCACACACACAGTATATAAAACTCTGTAACAGAGACACAGCAGATGTGCAAATGCTGATACTTAAGAATATTTAATAAAATTTTATTACAACAGGGATTCATCTAATCTAGCGTCCTGTCTCCAACCGTGACCAAAAGTAGAAGCCTATGGAAAATTGAGTAAAATACAGGAAGCCAGGAGACATGCATGTTTCTCTGTATGCTCCCAGTGCGCAGCACCATCTTTTATTGGGCCTCCTTGATCCAGACAGGGTGGGGGTTTTTTTACAAATCTTCATTTGACTGCTTCTTTGTCAGTTTATCTACTGTTGAAAGTGATCTATGTTTTAATATATTTGCTGAGTTGGAGCACAAGCCTTTAATGGCACACAGAAGTCTTTGTACATGAGTGTGGTCTGGAATGTGTTATCCATTGCTGAAGTGGTCGTGGCACGAGAGTAGCCTAAAAATACCAAATCGCTGCTAAATGTGCAGTAAGCATAGGCTAGAGTTAGTCTTAACTCTGCCTTTATTTTTGGTAGTAGTTAATAAATTCTGTAGCTTTTTGGTAGTGAGGACATCCACTGTCTTTTTATGGCATTTTAACTTGTTTCCCAAGGCTACTGTGAACCCTTAATATCAGAAGTGTTTTGCTGCTTCTTTCCAGATACACCTCAGCTTTGAAATTTTTAGCTGAAGCCTTGTGCTTTCCTAATCACAAAGATGAAATGATACTTGAACAAATGGTTCAATAAATAAACTGCATTCCTATGCCAGAAGTTACAAAACTTGAGAGATGCCTTTTCTCCCACCCCTGTAACATCTTAAAGAGAAGTTGCAGCATACAGAATGTAAGACCAGTGTAGAAAAATTAATTTGAATTTATGTTTTATTTATGAGGCTAAAGGAAATCAAAACATTTTTAATCCTTTATGGCAAATTTATTTATGTATTGACATCTGTTCAGGAAAAAAACCCACCCGCCAAAAAACCCTGCAACACCACTTGTCACCCCTAAATCATTGTCTTTTGGGGTTAAATTTTGGAGAAAAATAATTTCCTTGAGACTATGGCATGCCAGCCTTAGTGGAAGGCTGTCAAGGAAATATTTTTCTCTCTTTTTTAAAGAAGGGGAAAGCATTTATATGCAATCTGATGGCATATCTAAATGTACAGAGGAGTTAGCTTTACAGGTTACTAGAATCAAGTGGTTTGAAAAGCTGAAATATAGGATGAGGTGACTGCCAGGAAAATCAGGCTTTCCTGGAAGCTTGGGAAATGCACTTGAAATTGCTTGTGTCTAGGGGATTACTCTAGTGGGAAAGAGTGAGATGATCTACTTTTCCCTACATGCAGGTGGTGAAAGAAAAAGATTGCATTTTTAAGTTCCACATTATTGAGGCCTTTGGAGAATTAAACATTGAGATGAGGAAATTACTAGCAAGAACAAAAAATAAACTGGGTCTTTGAAAATAACAGTACCTTCAGCAGTCTCTTAGATATTTCTTTTACAGTGATGTTACAGCAAATTTATTCATGTCAGTTTGTTAATCTGTATTACAAGGAATCTTCATGGAAAAATAGACAAACTAAACTTAAGAAAACACTCCCCACCCTCCTGCCTCCAGGCATATCTGCCTATAAAGTTATGCCAGCAATTTTAAAGAATTTTGTTAACAGATGCAAATTTAGATCAAATATGTTTTCTTCAATGTTCTAAAATAATCTGTTGATTTGGCAGACTATGTTTAATATGCTCTGTGCCAGAAGTTGTGGAATCAGAGAACGAGAATTCAAGAAACTATCCAGTTTTTGTGTTGCCCATCTGGTACATTTAAGAATATGGCTTTTCCAAGGAATTCAGAATTGTTCATAGTAATAGAGGGAGACAGATCCAAGTTTTATTTTCTCTAGGAAGAAGTAAGAAAGGAAGATATTGAATACAAAATAACTTGCTGTAAATTTGCTGCTTCTCTGCTCATGCTGACAGAGAGATGGACAGGACTGGTGTTTTTAAATCATCTGTGATAGTGAAATAAAAGATAATTGATTTGCTGCAGAGTTTGCTCTCTGATGGTGTATCACTGTATAGATGTTATGAATGTGTGCTGAATGTAGGCAGCCCTTCTATAGAAAGTATTTTTTCAAGTGTTTGTAGTATTTTTTCTTAAATACCTTGTCTTATTGAAGGTACTGAAAAGAATCTGTCTACTCACAAGAAAATGATCTCTGTGTGTAAGACATTTCAATTCAGATAAGGTTTTGAATGTGAAATTTGAGTGTATGTATCAGAAATTCTGAAATAAGTTTATTAAAAATGTCTTCCGGGACTCAAAAAAAAATGTTCGTAACACAAGAAAAGCTATTGTAAAAGTAATTATGAGGTTTGCAGATGTGGATTTACATGTAAAGACAGCATAGAATAGGATAGTAGAATAGAATGATTTGTGTTGGAAGGGACTTCAAAGGTCATCTCATTTCAATTCCCTTGACAGAAGCAGGGACATTTTTCAGTAGACCAGGTTGCTCAGAGTCTCATCCAACCTAACTTTAAATACTTCCAGGGGGGAAGCACCCACATCTTCTCTGGGCTGCCAGTTTTTACCATTCTCACAGTAAAGACTTTCTTCCTAGCATCAAATCTAAATGTAGTCCCATCCATCCCGTGTCCTGTCACTACTTGCTCTTGTAAAAGGTCCCTCTCCACCTTTCTTGTATGGCCCTTCAGGACTGGAGTGCCATAATAAAGGTCACTAAGATGGCTATACAAATTGGGTAGAATTAACTACCTATCCTAGATTCTTCTTCTTCTAGCTCCAGAACAACATACCTATTTTTAGGGGCAGATTGATAGCACAGGGAACATTCTTTCTCCTGCTTTGACTTGAGACCTGTTCTCCCTTGCCTTGTGAATTAGCTAATCCTGCTTGCTTGGCTTGGATGTTAACTTACCTTCAACTCTCAAGGATTTAAGGGAGCATTATCACCCTGCCTGTTGTGAGCTTAATACTAGCATCAATGGCCTGCTCAGGTTCCCAGATGGGAAGCTGTCTAGTGAGCATTTTACACAATGAAGTTTTTCCATCAGGGCACACTTGCAGCCATGGCACTCAGCTCTGTGTTTGGGCTCTAGCAGAGCTCCCACATTCTGGTGTTCCCTACAGCTGAGGGTTTGGATGGCTCTCTGAGACTTCAGGAGATCTGTTCAGATATAGGCATCTACCTGAGGCTGCTGTGGCCTCTCTGTTTGGGTTTCATGCTCAGCACAGCAGTTGCAATGGGTAGACCCCAGTTTTGTTGCCAAAAAGGCTTGCTGTGTGTTGACCACTTAGCAGGATGGAGTGGCTCCTCCTCTGTGTCCTTCCTCATGAACTGCCATGCAGATCCCTGTTCCACTTCATCCTAAGGCCACACATCCTGTTCCTCACACTCCCAGTCACTTGCACTCACTGGACCCATTTAAGTCTCCCATGATTGCTTGCCCCTGGCTGTTCCTTTCTCCACTGTATAACTGCTCTCTCTCACTTGACAGAACTGCTGGGACTTGGCGGTTTCCTGGCAGTCCTAATAGGTCTCTCATCTGTTAATCAATTTTCCTTGACTCCAGGAACCCACTGCTCAGCTCAAACCTAGTGCTTGGTCTGCCCAGAATATACTGTAGCTGTGCACCTTGCCAATTCACCAAAGGAGAAACTTGTATCTTTATTTTTGTAACAGGATGTACTTGAAATGACAGTTGTCATGTAATAGCAAGAAGTGACTGGACGCACAGCACTGATTTTGCAGTCCAGGATAGTAGGGGACAGGGTAGGGAAAAGCAAAGCAGCTTCCAGCAGTTATGTTTTGTTCTTCTCTGGGTACTTGACAGTGTTACATCCATGAATTAGACATGATTGAAAACCAGGTAACCTTGGAAATTGTCCAAAACAGCATTATGGCCACAACTGTTGTTGACAGCTCTCCTAGTGTTCCACATTTTGCAATTTTACCCTGCCCTGGCATGTTTTGGTTTATGTAAATTAGTGTGTCAGGCATGTCTTCGAGAAGCCTAGCTGAATTACTCAAGAATTACTGGCTATCGTTTTTTTTCACAGAACAGGTATTAAGAAACCTGTCTTGCTACTAATATTCCTTCTCATTTACATAATGTAAGAGACATGGCTAGAACAGGCCTAGAGAGACCTTACTCTAAAAATTGAGGAATGGTTTGAAGAGGAATGCTTGGAAGACTCTTAGATGTTTGCTGCACTGTCTTAGCTGTGCTGCATGTGTATATAAACAATAAAAAACTCAAACCTACAAACCCCAAAACTGTAATTGTCTATATAACTGTCCTATAGATGAGCCTTGCATCTCATGTAAACCTGAGATGCTGGTGGGTCTGAAACCAGCTGCAGCAAGGGAAAAATAAGGGAAGGGAAATGAATGTTCAAAAAGTAAGGGTGGGTGGATCATTACTGTGCTTTGAATTGTTTGGGTTCTAATACACTGCTTACTTTGAATAATGAAAAGTGCTGGTTTTAGTTCAGAAGGTATGCAGCAATCCTACATTAAAGTACATGAATATGTACATGAATATGTGACAGATACTATAAGTTTTCAGTTTAAAATTTTAGGTTTTGCAAACTGATCTTTCATAGTCTTTGGGAGATTTGTGGCATATATTCTTAAAAATATTCTGCTGTATTAAATCCATATGGGCTTGAAGGGCAGTTGTAGCAGAATCCTGAGCGGAAGAACAAACAATAGCTTCTCTTTTTGTGGTGGAGCTGGTTGCCCAGAAGTTAGACCCAAGATAAACAGACTAGCTGAGGGAAGAAAGTAGGTAATTTGTATTCATGCAAACTGAACCTATATGTTTGCCTCTGTGTTCTCTATACTTGTGAGGGTACAGAATGGAGTAAATACACAGCAGGCTGTAATTTCATGTATTTTACTCCAAGAGAGCTTTTTAGTGTGCCTGTAACTGTTTGAAGAAAATTCTTTTTCCCCCCTCACATTGTCTACAAACTGAGAGATCTCCTTTGCAGACTCCTTTGGGAACATCACTTATATGGCTTCTAGAGGCCTCACATATGTTAGTGATTTTCTTGCTCTGTGCATTTTAGGGATTGAACCAATACTTTTTCTTGCTCCTGTTTAAGCTTATTTCAATTTTTTCTGTGTAAGAAGAGGTGTAACTCTCTACGAATTGTATTACAAATCAGTAGGGACTGCCATTTTTGTATAGCATTGGTGGTTTCTATAACTGATGTCTGGACACACTGGCTTTAATATTTGTTTCTGAATTAAGGTTTGACCACATGGTGAGCTGCAGAGCAAGCCCCCATCTGCATTGGGGCTGAAGCAGGAGCGGACAGGGCTGTCAGCACTGAGATCCATTGCCGTAAAGTGTTCATGGATCTGGCTTCCACCATTTCCTACAGATACGGAATTGCCAGTATTTGAGTGAAAAAAAACTTACCTATGGATAGAAAAAATGGTCTCAATTTTTTCTCCTGCAAGTTACTCTGACCCTAGTGATAGGAGAGGATTGTGCTGTGTAGGGGAGGAGATGAATGTAAGTGCAGATGGTGAGGGGGACCCCAATTGCACCTACAGTCCTTAATCCAGGCAGAAGGACATTTGAGCATGCTTGCTGTGACAGGCTATGCAAAAAAAAAAAATTAAAATCATTACTTTCCAAGGAGTTATAAATCAAGTGAAATTCTGTATTTCAGTCATGTTACGTGATCAAGAACTGAGGTTGATTGCCTCCAGGTTTGTGTCTGTTGACCCGAAATCACTGTATGACCTTTTTGGTATGTCCTCTGGGCACATGCCACAGCTGGTCTTGGACTGTGACTGAATACCACAAGGTTAGATGGTGAGATTTTGCCAAGTAGAGTTCTGCATGATGAATGCTTTTTGCTTTTGGCTTAATCCAATCAAGAATTTTAAATTTTTCTTCCTTACCTTACTGCCAAATTTTCTTGAGCATTCTTTCAGGATTTTTTATGGTTTGGTTTATTTGTTGTGTTTGTTTGGTTGTTTTATAAACTTTTGTTTCGTCTTTTTGTTTGTTGTTTTGCGGGTTTCTTTTTGGCTTCTATTTTGTTTTGGGGTTTTTTTTTGTGTGTTTTTTGGGGGGTGGGTGGGTTTTTTGTTTGGTTTTTTTTTCTTTTTGTTTGTGGTGTTTTTTTGTTTTGTTGGGAGAGTGGGGTGTTATTGTTGTTGAGTGGGGTTGGTGGTTTTGATAGAAACTGGCCAATGAGTTTTAAAGTGCTTGAAATCTGGGAAAACAGGGAGGAAGGAACTGACAAGTAAATGCTAAAAACTCTTACATAAATCTAACTTCTGTGGTAAAATACACTACAAAAAGAACTTTGCTCCCAATTCAGTTTGGATCTGGTGGATAAAGATGATCAGCAAATTGTGTTTTCTCCTACTGCAAACATTCACTCTGCAAGTGTTCATGTCCACAGGCATGATGGTTTGTATTTTTTTGGGAAACAGTGAGCATGATATATAAACCAATTGAGCACTGAAATGTGTTAGGCATAGTGATTGTTACCATGCAAAGTACAAAATGAATGATATGTTGAAGAATCTGCCCTTATAATGCCTTTCAATGAAAGTGGAATAAGGCTACAACAGACAAGGTGATCTGTTGCACTGTCTTCTATAATCCTTGAGCATCACTGTACAGAGAAAGAAGTAAAACCTCCGAAAGAAAAATAGGATTTAGGAAGGAATGTGGATCTCAATTTGCAGTACTCATCTAATAAGAGGCTCATGGAAGGATTGAGTTGGCTGTTAAATGGATTAATTAGCACAGTGTTAAAAATGAGTGAAGAAATATGTGGTGACAGAATCCCTTGAGATATCCTTAGCTTCCTTAACGGGGAAGAAGATCCAGAACATTAAGGATAGATGAAAATCTGAAAAACAAGCAACAATTACTCTTACAAAGCACTCTTTACAACCTCATTTTCCTTCCCTCATATGTTTTTCTCGTGTCTCTCTGTCTTCTTATTCTTCTTTTTCCTTGTTTTGTGAATTTTTCTTGGTGGGAGAAATGAAAGAATACTAATCCAACAATAACTGCATATTTCTAGCATGCAGGAGAAATATAGCTGAGGAAAAAGGAGTGGTCAGAACATTCTTATATAGCCAGTCAGTAAATGCAACCTCCTATCACGTGGTAGAGATTTTTTTTTCCCCCCTAGCCTCTGAATGTGTATTAGAGATATTAGGTGTATTTCATGCTGTCGTTCTCATTATGGTGCTCTTTTTAATGATGGCCATTAACTGAAGTACTGAGTGAGGAAGTTTAAGATGGTGTGTACTGTAATGATTCTGGCTAGAAGAAGCAAAATTAAGTTCCTAGGCTCCCTCATTTTTAGGTTTCTAATATCAGTTGAATTTCTGTTACTGATTTGTTTTTAAAACTGTTGCTGCCTCTTGCCCAAGGCGTAGTCAAACAGGGGACTACTGTAGTGTCCTCTGCTCATGTATAAAAGCATGCTGATTTAACATGTCTGTATTTGGATAGCTAATATTTTATTTGGCTGTTCTTTTGACAGTAAGCTTACATTGACATTCTCCCCTCTCATAGATGTGCTATGTGTTTTGGTTTTTAGGTAGTTACCATAAATTTAAGCTTTCTGTGCTTCCATGAATTCATGGCAGACAGTGGAAACTAATATTAATATTACAAACATAAGGTTTAATGTATTGGACTGAAGCAATCTTTCATCCAAGGACCAAGCCAAGACCAGTAGTGAGACCATCTCTCATAAAAACTAAGATTAGAGAATCTCTCAGCATGATTCAAACAGCAAAACTAAGGACACAGAGTCTGAGACACAGCTCTGCCTCCAAGGAAGAGCTTAGTAGTGGTTTACTTTGATTAATGTAAATGCTTATTTTAAGAAGGTAAATTTGTATCCCCAGCAATAAAGAGGTCTTGATTTATGAGACAGCAGAAGGTCACTGCATACAAATCATCTGTAATTTCATGTCTACAGGTTCAGGGTATTGTGTCATGTTAGATCTTTCCATGTATGGATATTCTTTTTGCTGAAAGAGGTTTATTGCTACAACTGGAATTAAGATCATGTGTATTTAAGTTCCTTGAAGGTGTGTTTCTCTTTGTACTAAGAGTATATGACAGCAATAGATAAGGTACAGTTCTAGTCTGTCTTTAGTAGTTTCCTAATCTTTCTTGGACTTGAAAATAACATTACTGCTTTACAGAAATTAAACTTTATAACATTATAAATATTACTTTTTTAGTTTTGATTTTGTACTGAGTAATGAAATTAATTAAATTAGTATCCCATTGCCATCTTCTGCTTTGACTCCATTCACAGACCCAGTCACATGGCTGAACTCACACATATGAACACACATTCACACAGATATGTATATATGTTAAAAGCTGTATTTTTATTTGCACCTGTGTATGTGCATGAACATGCATGTTACTCCGGAAGAAGTATCAGAAATGTTGGTCTGTATTACCACTGAAGAATGGTCCCATTCTTCCCATCTGCTTCTGAGTTTAGCAAGTTATTTCCCAAAAATGTCCATGATGCTTAGATCTATTTAAACACCTGGATTAACTGAATGTTATGTTTTTTCTTGCCTTTCACCTTTCAGTGACAGAGTACAATACCTGTTGTGAGTCAAAAGTAATAGTTTCAATGGTAGTATGACAAAAAAGTTCCTGTCAAGAAAGACCTAAAAGTCTAGTTTGAAAGAAATGTTGTCACTACTTTAGCTGAATTTATGGAAAAGTCAGCAAAGTGGCTTTTCATTATCACCTTGAAGTTTGTATTTTGTCACTGCTTTTCTTGTCTACTGCCATCTCTTAAGTCCTGATATACCAGGTCAGTTTTGTTACTGCACAAACATAGAATCAAGCTTTAAGCTAATATCAAGTATTCTGCAATTTCTTCTGTAAGTAAAAGTATTACCTAGCAGTTGATGCTTCACCACATGTTCTCAGGAGAGAGAACATTCATGAAGTTCCACCTGCCAGCCTGAAGAAGTGATGCTGCTGTTGTCTTTCTTTCTGCACCTGGACTGTTAATGTCATTTCAAGCAACACGAAATTTCGTGCTCTCACTAATCTACAAACAAGATTTCACAGTGTATAGTTCCTTCTTAGTGGTCTTGTTCCCTGGGTTCAGTTCCACTTTCCACATACCTGATAAAGCACTCACAAACACAATTACATGCATAACTCAAAGACAAAGAGCTAAAGTGGTATCTGGGGGGAAAAAATGTAATTTTAAACTAGCTTTATTTACTAGCATATGAGGCTTTTTTTGCTTCAAACAACAGTGTATTCTTAATCCAAGTAGAAAGATACCAGTATGAATGGTTATTATATTTAGGACAAATGTAATTGAAATAAAGATGCCTGTCCCAAGGTATAAGAATATGTTGCAAAAGCAACTGCAGTTGTGGTAGCAGTGATATTCTTTTTTTTTTAATTTTTTTTTTATGGTACATATAGTAAAGTTGGAGGTAAAGTTTTGTGTGGTGGAATTATTCAATACTGATTTCCTTCTCATGTGGTGGATACGTGTCATTCAAGGCCAACTTTATCAGTTTCTGACAAATACAGATTTAGCAGGTATGTGGAATGCAGCTCCACTCTGGCATTTTCAGAGATAACCTTGGGAAAAAAAAGAGGTTGCTTATTCTTTTAATTTTGAAACATAAGTGTGCCTCGAGCATTTTTTGTCATCCTCTCAAATGATCTAGAAGCTAACAGCAAGCATACATCACATTTTGGGATGTGTATCTGTTTGGAACTGTGAAGCTGTTAATACTTAAAGACTTGAAGCCTTACCATTTCATCTGGGTGTTATACAAGCCATGGATTTGATAAACAGATCCTCTTGGAAACTTCATGCTACCAAGTGATTACCTTTTTATAAAATAAATTGTATTGGGACAGAGATTCTCATATAAAGTACATTCCAAAGCACAAGTACTTTAATATTTGGCAATAAGCAATGGGAATTTAGTGTACCGTGTGTTTGTAGTTTGGTGAGCTTCCTGCTATGCTAACCTGAAACATGAAAATCTTTAGGGATAGTGTAGTAAAAAAAACGATATTGCATAAGAGAATTTCTTTAATGAAAACTGTGTGCAAAAATGAGACATCAGAAAAAGAGTTCACTGGCTGCTAAATGAATCAAAATTTTTACATCTAGTGATTTCATGTGCATAATTTTTATGCCTGTGATGGAGTCTAATTATTAAAGGCTGTTTTTCTTCCTCTTTCTGTATCTTGCAGGCATACAGGAGTTTCCAGAAAATATAAAAAACTGTAAAGTCTTGACAGTTGTTGAGGCAAGCGTAAATCCAATTTCAAAGTAAGTTTGTAAATTTTTTGTTATTTTATATTTTGTGCAAATGCTACTGAGTCTCAAATTTGCCCCAAGACTTCTGCCAGCTCTTGAAGACGAGAGCAGAGTTCCCTGAGAAATACCTTCATTAACCTTGTTGCACTGTGATCCAGTATAGCTATCTCATTAAAGTATTTTGCCAAAGTTAATAGGCTGTGTGGACTATCCTTCATTATGCCATGTAGCTTTGTCAGCTTGTTAAAATCCATCACTTCTCTGTGACTGTAGAGAAATGTGCAGTTTTATTAATAACAAAAATTAATTCTGGTTTAATATACATTTCTGCTATAGTGACAAAATTAATTAGTCAGAAATCTCTACTGCCAGAGATACAACATATCTCTTCCGGGAAAAAAAGGGGTTTTGTATTTTCTAATTTATCCTGTTGTTTCTAATTAATGCCTTCTTCACCTTATATGTCAGGAGATCACAAGTTCATAGCAAGACTACATTTATTTGTAGATTTTATTGCCTGTAGACATTGTTCACAATACTTAAAATAATTTTGAAACTCATCTTATGGAGAACGACTGTCTTGTGTGACTTTAAAGAAATTCACCCCCTTAATTTTGATTTTATCAATATGTAGGACTTCATTACTATACTGTCGCTTAAGAAAATATGACTTAATGCCCTGGAATTAATTGAAACTAAGGTATTGTGTTATTTTACTTCTATATAGGCTGCCCGATGGATTTTCTCAACTGTTAAACCTAACACAGTTGTACCTGAATGATGCTTTTCTTGAGTTTTTGCCAGCCAATTTTGGAAGGTAAGTTGAACGTGAAACTTATTATCTACTTTTAGTTTTAAATTTCTGCAGAGCATTTTCTTCCGGTTCTGAAACAAAATGGGTACTGAAGAAAGGGAAGAAGTTTACATTTGCAATAGTTACAGGGTAAAAAAACCCTGAATCTGTATAAGCAGCTTTTAATTTTGACTTCTGAAGGACAGACAGAATGCTTATGAAGGGCATCAAACTCATTTACA
Organism: Thryothorus ludovicianus; assembly: GCA_013397245.1. Taxonomy (NCBI): domain Eukaryota; kingdom Metazoa; phylum Chordata; class Aves; order Passeriformes; family Certhiidae; genus Thryothorus; species Thryothorus ludovicianus. The sequence goes on along the minus strand of VZTB01012387.1, from coordinate 14,616 downwards.
TTTTTATTTCTTTTACAACACTAGTCTGGTAAGTAAGGAAGATTAGTATTTTCGAAATTTGTGTTGCTTGTCATGTAGTAATTGGAGCAAAGTAAATAATGACAACTGTAATTCCACTTGTCCTGCCTGTCCTGGATGTACAAATTAATTAATGCACAACTTTAACTCTCAAGTCCTTTATTATCTGGAATATTTCTGAAAAACCTGGCATATTTATGGTGTACTGACTGTGCAAAACTGTTACATGCCATAATTTTAGCACAAGATAAATACTAATCTGCTACTTCTGTAAAATGGATTAAATTTGGTAGCAAAAATGAAAGGGTAATACTCATAAAAGGAAAACTACTAGATGAGCATAGGTCATGCTGTCCTTGTCATGCTGCTTTTAGCCATTTCTGCAGTTTCCCCCTCTCCATTTTTATTTTATGCTCTTTTCCTAGATTGTCGCTTTCCCAACCCATTCCATGTCCAGCAAGCATGTCTTTCAGAAAACACAGCTATTAGTTAAGCAGTCGTGTTGCTGAGCGTAAAAATTGCCGTAGGCTGTACAGTTATATTTGGGTCAGCACAGTCTGCTGGAGATTAGCACAGCCCCCCGATAATGCTGTAGCAGTTGGGCAGATCAGGAGGTGAGCAATAGGACATAAGTGCAGGTGCTCTCCAGTAGTGACCATTAGCTCATTAGTCATCTGGGATCAGAGCTGTTGCCTTGTCCTTCTCTGTTACCAGTCATTCTCTGGTGAATGATTAAGAGCACCAGATCTGCTACACATTCAGCTATCAAAACAGCTGCTTATGATGCAGAAGCATTATTGTCATACTTTTCTTCTGGTGCACACAGTTTGTGTTTCAAAAACCCTCATTAAGGCTGAGGAATATCTGCAATATGCAAAATCTTGTTGGAATTCTAATGATTGTCTATGCTTTTTTCTGTTCTGTTTTTTAATAGTCTGACCAAATGTCAAGATTTTCATAGTAAAAGCAGGCACTACAGATGAACTTGAAGACTCCAAGCTGATCCTTTAATTAGTTAATCTTACACATCATACACATTAAAAGTTCTCATAATTTTTTCTTGGTCACTGTCAGCTTCTATAATGCTTACTGGTTAGTAAAATGGTGACATCATTAATTACTAAAAATTAATTATCATTAATTAATTATCATAAGAATAAATCAGTTACTGAAGACGACTTGAAAGCCAATTCTCCATTGTAGTGTTTCTCTTGGTAGTTATGAGGAATTCTGCCTTGTTTGTTAAAGTCTAATGACTTGCACGATCCTGTTGTATACCTAGGAGAATGAATTTGAAGTGCTCATGCATGTAAGTTTACTTGCTTAAACAGTGTTGCATAGAATACATAGTATTCTATAAGACAACGTTTATATCAAATAAATTGGAAAACAATGAAACATGAAAATACCATTTCAAAGTAAGTTTCAGACCCCTTTGACATTGAATACTTCTCTTCTGTAAGTGATGAGACTGCTCTGCCACCCCACAATTTTACAACTAGGTATAAATACTTTCTAGTGCAAAGTTTTTTAACTTTTGCTTCAGAATATGGAAATACTTCTTTTACAAACAAATACAAAACTGCTATAAGCTTTTGAAATATTTTATCTCATAAATGACAAGCCTTCCGTTTCTTCCAGTTTGGTGCATTTTTTTTTTTTAATATCATGTTATTGCTATTACTTTTCATTATTTAGGAATATGTGAAGTAACTGAGTTAAGTTGCCTACTCTTGCTGGCAACTACTGTCAATAATAATGTCTCCTAAAAACTTAGCCAATACATACTACAGCTGACAAGGTTTTTGTGCTCTGTGTGTCAGGTTAGAAACCTGGTTTCTTACATTCTCTTTCTCTGCAAGTGTTCATTGTTTCTGCAGTTTAACTGCTGCCATTTCTCATGAGTGTTGTCTCTCATTCTCTCACCTGCTATACTTTTAGTGTTTTGATATCCCTCAGTTTATTAGACTAAATAAAATTCTGTTTCCTTCTGGTGTGGTCGGTTTTCCTTTGTGTCTGATTATATTAGTACATCTTGGAACAGGTTTCAGTTTTAATTCATCTTCTTTTTGACAGAGGACGATGACATCTATAGCTATATTTAGAATTCGAATTGAGATCTCTTCACGGCTTGTACAGTGTCATGATTATCTTCTTGTTTCTCTTGGAAATGTGTGTGGTTGTGCTCCAGTGTTCCAATTATCCTTTTTGCAGCTGCCTAGTGTAATTTCCTACATGATTAACTGATGTACTGGAAACAGTTAGAAGTGGCTTTCAACAAGGAAATCCTGAGTACTTGGCTTGCTGCTATGGCATTTTGTCCATTTTTCTAATTTTTTTTTTAAAAAAGGCTGTACAGGGCTTTTTTCCCCCTATAGTGTCTTATGAAATCACTGCATTGTCTGTGACATAAGCCAAGTTAAACATTTTTCTGGTCCTAAAAGATTGCTATTAAAAAATACTGATCAGGATAGTCTTAGAAAGGGTCTTTGAACACCTCTGTCACTGCTAACCTGATGCTCAGACTGTTACTTAGGAAAGAATTTTTTTATAATGGAAAGCTCTTTCTCTGCGGTGTTTATTGTATTTATCTCCTTACTTTATTCTCGTCTTCAGAATTTGTGCTAAAGCTTTTCATGAATGTGAGGTCAAGGTTATGCCATCTTTTTTCCCCTTTTTTATGAGTATTGTGTATCTGCTGTCTTTCAAGGATGTTGTTCTTGTCCAACGTGTTAGACACCAGACTTATGATATACCTGTTCCTTTGGAATTCTCAGGTGAAGAAGTGTTTTTTTTTTCCCTCCATTCCCAAATTTAAATTTGAATGCGTTGATATAGGCACAGATCACAGCATTAGCCTTCATGCCAGTGCACCGATATCTGAAAATTATTATGCTTGCTAAGAAAATCGTATCTGAATACATAATGTATATTTTCATTTAAATACACAAATATATAAGCAGAACATGTTAAACTTGAAACTCACTGCTTGTTCCTTTTGAGACAGAGTTTTAAAAGGGGAACTTTATTTACTAATGAGTGTTTAAGATAAGCAAGATTTATCTTCAGTATAATTCTAAAAATCTGGGAAAGTTGTCTATAATGGAATATTGCTTCCAGAGACTCTTTACTGTGATGTTGCAATTAATTTGCTTTATATCTACTTTCTCAACAATTTGCCAGTAGTATCTGTAGTAATAGATGGTTTTAGTAGTATCTACTTTGGATATTTTTTGCATAAATGTACAGTGATAATCAAATTTAGTTACATATGTGTATATATGTGTTTTGCAGAAATTTTTGTAAATGCGGCCTGCAAGATGCATACATTTTATTCTGCTTGTCTTTGCATTTTAGTAACAATTGAAAATAAAAGTATTCTGCTTTAGGGAAATTGCAGAGGATGTGTAAAGCAATCAATATTTTTAGATTTCCAAGGAATGACTGCTTGTCACCCAGCAAGTTTCAAGCGTACCTGCTGTATGTTTCTTTTACATTTTTTACAGGTAGTATAGTTCAAGAAATCAGATTTAGGAAGGATACCGATCTTATCCTGGAAAATTGTTCATGTAGAGATTTTGTTTTATTGAAAAGTTGTGCTGCATTTTAAAAGCCAGCTAAGAGGGTTATGATTGAAGAACAATACTGAAAAAATAATTTTTAAGCTATTACAGAATATATACTGCCAATTGAATAATACCTGTTACATCTTGGTGCATTGGGGATGTACAGATTGTTCTGTGGTGATGAGTTTTTCAAGTTCAGAAATGGAATATTTCTGTACAAGTAGGACAGATCTTTACCACAGAATGGCCCAGATAATATAGGTTCTTCCACTATGAATTCCATTTTTCCTTTAGTATAAGTGAATTAGTTCTCTATTTCTTTTTCAGATTAAATGCCACTTCTTCAGATCCCTTATGACAGCTCAGCTTAGATGGATCCCTTTAGATGCTCAGCTTGGATGGATGCTGGTTAGCACCAGCAGTTGAAAAAACAGCTAGACCTAGTATTGGATGTGCATTATTATTTTAAACTTGAATTAGTTCCTCAAGTCATAATGGAAGAAGTGACAACTGCTTCAATCCAGTATTTCTTATCAATTACTGGAAGAAAATTACATGTTAAGACACAGCCTGTATTTCCCAGCTAGGAGAGGTTAAGAATATTTTCCTAGTAGCTTCTGTGAAACTCTACACATAAGAGATTCTATATTTATGTCTTCAGTCTCTTAGGGCCAGCTGAGGAAAGATTAGATCAGGAAACGAGGTGACAAAGCTATGAACATTCCTGTCACCAAAGGCAATCTTCAAGTTCACAGAATTAGCTTATTTCAAGTGTCGTACAGTCAGTTCTGGCTAAAGTCAGCAAAGTGTGGGTGTGCATATTTATAGTTTAGCATATGAAGGGAGATTTGCTGCCACTGCAATCAACAGAAATTTGACTACATACATGAATTGTGAAGAAAAAAACTACAAACTGTGTAGCTATCTTCCATCATCAAAGCAAAACACCAGCTGAAGCCTAATGCAGTGCTTGGTTAGAAATCACAGCCCAAAATGTTCTTTCATGTTTGAGAGTTCTTTAAAAAGTTCTGTTTTGTACTAGATTGGTGTCTTAGGGTGCTGGTAGGGTAGGATGCCTAGGAGATCTTTTCCAGTTATGTTCTAGATGAACAGCAGTGGTTTTACCATGAGTTGGGTTTTTATTAGGGCATTCTTTCACCACTGTTAGGATGCTGGGGCTTTGCATTTTTTTTTTAAATTTGGAGGGATGAGGTTCCCCTCCAGCAGTTGCTGCCAAGTGGTGGGTGCTGCTTGCAATGCTGGGGGTCACTGACCTCTCCTGTCTTTCAAGGTGACTCTTACATTCTTAGATTATTTGTGGGCATGGCAGATTCCTGCTTTCAAACTCATCCAAAAGTGAGTGGATGTCTAGAGGAAAAATAAATACTGTTGGGAGCTTTCTATTTCTACACGAAGTACAGTTCTTACCACTTAATTAAAATGCAGGATTTTGTCTCTGTCCTTACAACACACTATTTAAGCACCTTCAGGAAAGACTGGTCTACTCACTAAGCTCCTTTCTGAGTCAGGAACCCTAATGTCCTATTTTGTGTTGTGTGAGGGCTGTCAGTGTAGAACTCTTGTCATTACAATCCTATCTGTATTTGAACTAAATCAGTTTCTTAATTTTTTTTTTAACAAATAAAACTTTGTCACTTCTGTCCCAATAGAAAAAATTTCACTGGGAATGGTTCATTGCTTGTACATCAAGACTGCTTGGAACTAATCTTGGCTAAGCAGTTGAGTTGGGATCTAGAAGTTATTTGTCTCGCAACCAAGGATTTACTGGAAAAATGGTCAGACCACCTTCTAACAGAAATATCAACATGGATTCAGAAGCTGGTTAGAAAGAGAATATGGAAGGAATTAAAAGCTATCAGGTGGAAGACAACAGTTTGATAAATTGCGAGTAGTAGAAGATGAATATCTTTTATTGTGCAAAGTGATCCTACCTTTCTGTTACTTTCTGAGTACTTTTCATTATGATGATAACATGTACCCACCCATAATTAATCCAACGAAGTCTTTTAAAATCTTTGGGATGAAGGAAAACAAACGTGTTCAAACAGGTGCAGAAAAACAGGCAAGATCTAGTTTGTTTGTTGCTTTACCAAAATCAAACTCCAACCAATGAATTTAAAATTACATGGAAATTTTGCACAGAATTTCACCTTAACGTTACAGGAAAAGAATTTCAAACTTAGAGATGTTTTTTTCTTTTAATTTTGTTATATAAGTAAGTTCAGAGATTAGTTTCGTCATTAAATACAAAATATTGTGGTAATTTGTTATGCCTTTCTGTTACAGATTAACTAAACTCCAGATACTGGAACTCAGAGAAAACCAGTTAAAAATATTGCCAAAGTAAGTATAGTATAGTTCTAGAAATTTCTACAGCATTTGTTCTAACATTAATCCAGTTGTACCTCTCTCCTAAAATTTAGCATTTTTCTAATCCCTGCCTTGAAATTCTCACTTCATCAAACAAGCCTGGGCTGATGGTGATGCATTTCCTGCTGTTTCTATGAACAAGAGCAATGCTCAGAATTTTCCGACTAGGACCCTGGAGCTCCAAGCAGGTTCACAAAGATATAAGACGTCCATGAAGAAAGAAACAGATCCCTAAGATGGGATGTGAATAGCCACCTGCAGAGTCATGAATAGGTTGTGGTGTAAAAGTGGTCTTTTTCTGGCAGCAGAAATTGGTAGAGTTGCTGGTTTTGGTGGATGTAAGACGTTTTGGTGGAGAAGAGGAGGCTTTAACAATTGAATATTCACTCTGTCCAGCTCATGCTAGGACATACTTGCATGCAGGAGGCCAAAATGGAAATTGCCAGCTCTTCAAATACAACAGACAGGTTTTTTTTTAGTGACTGTAGCTAATTATATGCCTAAGACATGATCAAGGTTTATGTTCTATTGAGATTCCCTTTTGAAGTGCCTAGATACTGTACTGTGGAGTCTGCTGTATAAACAAGCCAGAACTCGTATCTGGAATGACATGTATGGCATCAGAAAGTGTGAATTTACATCTTCAAAGTGTGAAGTATTCTGTGGTATAAATACTCTCAATTCTCTTCAGCTCTCTCTGCTATCACTAGTTTTCAGCAGAAAAAAATAGAGGACATGTAATTTAGAGTGGCAATTCTCTAAATGGAGTTACTCCCAACTGGGGAACAGTAGCTATAATTAAGACTTACAGCTAATACAGATTTTGTTTATAAGATCACTCTGGCCTTAATTGCCATAATTAAAACTAACAGCATGAATTACATGAAATATTTCTAAAAATGTAGTTTATTCTTATCGTGATGAGGCAGTAATACATGCTTTAATGTTTTATTTTATTGTTTTCCCGTGACTTTCATCTTTCTGATATTCTTAGAGCAAATTCTTTTCTATTTGTAATAAGAAATGTATTTTGATACATTCTGCAGCATCAAACTAGCCTTCTTTCTGAGTAAAACATGCACATAATTTTTGAAAGTAAAGTATGAAGTATTTGAAAGATTGTTAATCAAAATGGGTAATCAATGCCAACACACTACGTCAACCTTACTTTATGCAAGAGTTTATGCCAAACTTGTATCATTTTGTTGGGAGCTTAACCACAGCTGGAGACTGCAAGTGGCAGCACTATAATGCAAAACAGCTGGATGACGCTGTTTCTGCTGAAAGGAAGGCAAAAACACACAGAGAGGCATTTTTCTGATAGGTAAATTGGGAAGATGGTCCAGTAAAAATAATAGTACTTCCTTTTTTTCCAGTTTTTTTAAGCTTCTATGGCCTAATTCTCAATAAAGAGAGTAAGGTTTTTAGAAACAAGCAAGTTATTTGAGAGGATAATTACAGTGATTCGGGGCCCAATCTTGACATCACACACACCCTTCTTGAATTATATGCCACTTGACGTAAGCTGTGGTGTTGACCTAGGTGAAGCTGCCTGTATACACCAACAGAATTTGAGGCATAATTTAGGCTATCTAGTTCCTTAGTATTGAGTTGAATTGATGCCAAGTTCAATAACATGAATTATGAAAGAGGCTTTCAGTTTATGGGAAGGATTACAGAGCACCACGTCAAAGATGAAAATAGATGTAACTCCATGATCCAGTTAATGTTTGTTTCAACATTGTTTGGCATTGAATTTTCCTGCTGCCATAACATTATTGGAAGCCTTGTTTGCATTTTGTCTGTAGGTATTTATTTCTCTATGAACAGTACAGAAAAGCAAGGAGATATTAGTCCTAGAATATCTGAAAGCGCTATTATTTAGACAGCAGGGAAAGGAGGGAATATTTCGGAGACCCTCATCTTGCAAACATGTTTGTGTGTGTTTTGTAGGTGAGGGAATGTGTTTGCTAGATCATGGTTATTTTGGTGAGGGAAAAAAAGGGCCCCAAATCAATAATGTTATCTGTTGTGTTCTCCTGTCATCATTACGTAACATCGGTTTGCATAGTGTGGTCTATGAAGTTTCAAAAGCTCCAGAATGCTATGTTAGATCCTTTTAAAGGAGTTCTTCAGCAGTGCCTCTGGTAGACTCTTTGGGGCAAGTTTGTTAGGAACATACAGCACTAAAATTGATATTGGCATGGTCTCACAAAGCCTTGAGAGATCAATCTTATGCAGGATTTCAGAGAGACTCGTAAGTTTAGTTAGAAAATGAAAAAGAATGTTTGCTTACTGATAATCATCCTGTTCATTAGCTTCAAGAAATGAAGGAAATTGTTTCTCAGAGTCTTCTGAAAGTAGTCTTTTCATGTTTTATCATTTCTTTTTTCTCTTTCTCTAGGACAGTAGGAATGTTAGCTAGAGGCTTTCCTTCAAAGCTTGTGTATACTATTTGTACAGTGCAAAAAAGGCTTCTGCTGCT
>VZTB01012385.1:0-12068 GCA_013397245.1 Thryothorus ludovicianus | reverse complement strand
CAAAGTTTAACCATTTACTACAGCTCCGATTTCTGTGCTTGCTTTACACACTGTACTTCGCCAGTGGCGAACCCCCACCCTCCGTTCCCCTGGAGCTTGAGGGTAGGGGAGGGAAGGGGCCTCGACCGCTCTGCGCCGTGGAGTGGTGCTGGCGGGCTCGGCGGCCGCTCTGCGCGGCGCTCAGTTGTTCCGGCGGTGGCGGGAAAAGGAAGTGACGCCACATGCAGAGCTCTGCGGCCTCTGGTGACATTCTCTCTGGCGCTGGGGGCGCGGAGTGGCGTCTGCGCGGCTAAGACCCAGGTCCCTCCGGCCTCCCATGCCCCAGCTGCTACGCCCCGGGTAGAGGCTAGGAGGGGCCTTGCGGTGTCCAGGTGAGTGGGGCCGACGCGGCCAGGGCTCGCCCACTGCACGCTTCTTTAGGGCCGGGCCGCCTTGCCTCAGCGCCGGAGCCAGAGGCGCCGGAGTCGTTGCCGTTAGCCGGCTGTGCGTGGGCGGGAGACGGCGAGGCGCCACGGGAGAGGCGGATGCTGGCTTCGCACTCCCCTCACCCTCCCTCGGGGCTGGCGGAGGCGGAGGGCACACTTCAGGGGCCCGGTCCTATTAGGGCCGGGAAGGCCCGCGCCATGTATCATCCGCGCCGGCCGAGAGCTTTTCAGGGAAACGTGAGAGTCTGTTGAGAGCTTTCAGTACTGACCGCCTCGGTAATAGTGATCTCCATCATGGCCCGGACCAGTACTGGGACCGCGGGATCCAGCTTAGCCGCCGCTTTTCAGCTCTAACCTTGCCTGGAGTCAGCGGATGAAAGCCTCACCACAGCTCCTGGAAGCAACTTTGGCCACTTAGTCTTTCCTGGGACATCTGTAAAGTGCCGTGAGATCGTGTTAGCTTTTTGGAGAAAAACCCTTTGAAAAGCAAGGAGTGTAAACTGCTTTAGTTTTATGCTTCTCTAGTTTTTTCCTTCTTTGTTTACCTTGTAGGAAGCTATATTTTATGTAGAAAAAAGTTCCAAATTGTTCGTTGCTTATCTAGCCTGAGTTCTTGACCTCCTAATATCTAGGTTGCAGTTGTGGCTTTGAGCAACACAGTCATCTGTGGAGAATTTAAAATTTAACTGTGCTACTTTTTTGTTTTTAGAAGGAAAATGGTAGTCTGAGGAGACTTAGAATAATTTAACTATTACCCCAATTCCAATATTGAAACTTTCTTTGCCTTTATTTTTACTTGTATTTTTGTATTAGTTTGTTAATAGCAGAACAAGGCAACTTGTCTTAAAGTTTGTAAGTACTGTTGTGAAACCATAACTAATAATTTAGTTAAACAAGGTCTTGGTTGTAACTAGTTACACACTTTAAACCAGCAGAAAGTACCTAACTGTTTCAAAGGCTAGGAAAAAATCTTGTCTATAGAGATTCTATGGCATAAATCAGTCCTCTTTGGTATTGTGGTTTGGGTGTTTTTTCACTGTCAGGTATTTCTAGCTTTTAAAAATGAATGAGTAGTAAATATTTGAACCTTTGAGCATCTCTTTAAAAATGTAAAATTTGTCTTTAATTCCCACTCCCAAAGATTTTATTTGGTTTTAAGTCTCCTCTGGTCCTTGTCAAGACCGTAAGACCAAATAATAGTGTCAGTTATAGGCAAGGGCTAGCTTATTTTCAGTTTTCAAGCTCAAGTTTTAAGTCCAAACAGTAATAGCTCTCCCCTCAGAAAACAAACATTAAATTTAAAATGTTTCTCTTAAAGTATCCTACAATGCTTAAGTCTATTAAAAATGTAATGTTTGACCTTGAGATGGAAATTGAGTATGGTACTCTTTTGAGGTCGTCATCTTGTGGTTCTCCTGCCTTAACACCTGAAATGACCATTTCTGTCATATAAGAGCTGAAAGTCAGGCAGTCACAACAGCTCAGCTTCTCCCATTACCCTGAAAGAGGGTAACATCGCTTTTGCAGAGCAAATAGGTTTGTAACAAGCTCTAAAGAGTCATTAAGTTACTTGTTATATGTTTTCTAAGCCCAAATATCTTGCCCTTCCCCTTCATGTATGATACCAAAACTGTGAGATGAAGTGTGGAGATCTCAGCTGTCTGACAGCAATAATTTTTTAAGCATAATTTTCTGAATATTTCTTACCTCTAGTGATCTAGCATAGTTTGATGCTGGCAAAAGAAGCTCCAAAGGGGATTATTATGTGGCTGCTAAAGGCATATAAAATAGTGCTTTTTGTGGTTCATATATACCAGTAACACTGGTATTCTGTGTAGGGAATTAAGAGGAGGAACTGTGGGGGTAATGGAAAATAGTATGTGAGTTTGGGCAGCTGGTATTTATGCCCAAGTATGAGGATAACAGTTCTGACTCATTTTTAAGCACTTTATTTTTTAATGTGTCAACTATTTCTGTTTGCTCTTTAGCCTAATTGCTGGTTGACATGAAGAGATGCAATGAGATTTCCGAGAAATGAGGAAGAGGAAAGTGACTAGTCTTACGCATTCAAGCGTGTGATGTGTATTGCAGTACAGCCTGGGCATTTATGCTTTCACTTGATAACTGCATGCAGTCTGCCTGCCCGGTAGAAATTAAAGTGCACAAACAACCTGGGAAATGAGTGGATGCATTAAACCGGGTACTGTGAAGGGAGGGGAAAAGGTAAGGAACCTGATGCCAACCACAAGGCAGTTGAGAAAGGTCAATAAAGTAATCACAACACACAGAAACTAAGCCCTGCTCTAACTGATAAAAGTGAAATAGGAAGGATGTTTGTGTGCATTTCACAAATGAGCAGATCACACTGGCAGCTGACAGTGTGGAGGAGGTGAGGATTAATCAAGTAAAATAAGATTGAATTACCAAGAGTAAATATGGAGAATCATGAGGGGCTTTGAACACTAAATGTTAGGGAGATAAGTGGATACAACTTCATCTTGTTATAACGAGACCAAGTTATATACCAAGATGTCATTGATATAACTTGGTCTTGTGAGTGAACTGGTGATTGATGGCCATCTTGACCACAGTGACCATGAAGCAATAGTTGCCAGGAGGAAAAGTGCCAGCAAAACCTCAAGCATGGATGTGAGGAGAGGAGACTTCAGGCTGCTCAGGGAACTAACTAGTGAGTAAGGTCCCCTGGGAAAACACTTTTGCAAGTGCTGGGGTCCATCTGTGCTAGTCACTTTTTGAACATTACCTCCTAAGGGCACAGGAGCAGACAATTCCTAAATGTCAGAAGTCCAGCAGGCAAGACAGAAAGCTAGCTTGGCTGAACAGTGACCATCTTATGGAGCTAAGGCAAAAGAAAATACTTGTATTTGAAGACTTTCAGGCTAGCATTTTTGTTTCAATGTATGTGGATTGTGGATTTGATGTTACAGTGAGACTTGTAGTGTCCTGCACAATGCTCTTCTGCTTTAATGCTTAAAAATTTCCTGGAAATGAGCAGAAAAAGCCAGACTTCGATTGGATAAGTGTTTTTTCTGGCTATATTTCTGCTCTAATGTCTTGTTTCATGGTGCTTCGTCATTAGCATTTCAATACATTTAAGAGAAGGCAAATTTCACTTCCATTCATCCAAAATGGATAGATGCCAAGAGACTCTCAGTAGCAGAGCTGGAAATAACTAAGTGTCAGACTTTATAATACAAGCTGTCTGTATGATGAAGCAATTACCATTTCAATAATTTGGTTTTAATTGGAAATAATTGCATTTTCGTTATACCAATTTGAGGTTGATGCTCAATGTACTCTGTTACTGTGTAATAGTACTGTCAAACTTTCTGAAGTAAAAAGAGGCAACTTGACATGAAAGCCAGGTAAGGCTAAGAAAGTGCTGTTCTCTTGAATTGTGGCTTTCTTATCAGCTGGTAATTCTCCTGACTCTTCAGCACACTCTCCCAATTCTTGCTCTCTTGGACTGCCAGCTCTGGCCAGAGGCAGTTATAAGTAATCTTGCAAAAGAAAAATTTTAGGGGAAAAATGTTGGTAAAGAGTAGGTCAGGAAGCTGTTTATGAATTCCATGTACTTGTGGCTGGAAATAAATATAAGATAAGGGGAGTTTAGACGCTCTCTCCTATTCAAGTTGAATAAAATGCTGGTAGCCTGAGGCCTCCTCATGTTTAATAAAATGTCTTTTGGAAATGAAGTTGTCATTGTGGGAAAGAATGGGCTTTTGGGTAGCAGTGCCCATGAGCTGAATAAATACAGTTTGAGTTGTCAATAGCTGTGGTTCCTCCAGAGCTGAGAACACCTTTTGATCAGCACTATACAGAAGCTGAGGAGTTATAAAAAAATATTTGAGTATTGTTTTTAGAAAGCCTTAAAAGTGAAGTTTTATTTTCCATGTTTCCACTTACTGTTATTAATAAGTCATCTTAAAGGCAATTCACAGGCTTTGGATCTGCTCACTGTAATAAAGAAAATCCAGAAATTGTTGAACAGCATGAAACTAAAATAGGGAAATACATTATCTTTCCAGAGTTAATTTCATAAACCCTCAATAATTAGCTATAGACCTCACCTCAATTTAAAGCTGGATTGATAACAGACACTTGATTTCCTTTTTTTTTTTTTTTGTTTTACAACATGTAAATGGGTTTTCTGCTTTTTTAACACCTGTAGTGAATTACACTATTTGTATGAAACTCATCAAGGTACAGCAATAATAACACTGTTGAATGAATAGAATGGGATTGAATCAATACTCCAGACTTGATGCTCTTTTTCCTTTTATCTCCCCTTTTGCTAGGGAAGCTGTATATATTGTTTATGTCTCCTGTTGCTAATTATTACTTTTATTCTTAAGAAAGCTCTGCCAGCTGAGCCACTTTTCCCTAAATCAAGACCAATAATGCAAAAAGTAATTTTGAGGTAATTGGTGCTTTGTTTAAGGATAAGTAAGGGTTTTCTTGGTTGTTTGGTTGTTGTTTTTTTTTTTCTTTGAGGTTTTTTCCTCCTATCAGCACTTGCATGGTACTGCTGAAAACTGCCTTTTAATTTTCTTTTGCTCTTCTTGTAGCTGGTAGCTTGGTATCCTCTTACATACTGTGATTTAATTTCTATAGTCAAATATATGCAAAGTCTTCTGTATGTCGTGGGAAAGAAATGTCTATCTGTTATCTTCTTGAAGTAGAGGTTAAATTTTTTCACCTCTGCCAACTGGGAGTAAATATTGTAGAAAGTATCTGATAGTAAAACCCATGTTAGAGGCATTATTCATAATGCATGTGCAACTGGCTTTTGACCTAGTCAGTTCTGGGTTTTTTTTAAACACAAAAAGTAGCTTTTGATCATTTATTGAACCAACTTGTGTTTGCTTCATGCTATTTTTTCACCTGTTTGTCAAAAACTTATTCTAAATTAACCCTCTTATGCACTGTCTTTTTTCTCTATCAGGCTTCTATCTTCTTCCATGACAGACTGTGCCACAGTCCCTATTATTCTTCCAGTGCTCACAGACATTTGTCTATGGCTATGGCGTCCTACAAGAATTTTATCTTTTTTGTTTGTGCTGATTTCAGCTGGGGTAGACTTAATTCTCTTCACAGTGGCTGGTATGGGACTGCGTTTTTAATTTGTGCTGAACACAAGGTTGATAATACAGAGATGTTTTTGTTATTGCAGAGCAGGACTTAAACAGAGCCAAAGCCTTTTCTACTTATTGTACTGCCACACTGGCAAGGGAGCTGGGGATACATGGGAGGCTGGGAGGAGACACAGCTGGGACTGGTGACTCGAATTGACCAAAGGGGTATTTCAGACAATATGACATCATGCTCAGCATATAAAGTTGAGGGAAGAAGGAGGAAGGGGGAGACATTTGAAGTGATGGTGTTTGTCTTCCCAAGTGACGTATGCATGATGAGGCTCTGCTCTCCTGGAGGTGGCTGAACACCTGCCTGCTGATGGGAAGCAGTGAATTAATTGCTTGTTTTGCTTTGTTTGTGTGTGTGGCTTTGGTTTCCCTATTAAATTGTCTTTATCTCAACCCAGGAGTTTTCTAGCTTTTACCCTTCTGATCCTCTCCCCAGACCCATGAGAGCAGCTGTGTGGGACTTGATGGCTGAGGTGAAACCATGACATTGTTGTATTAGTTTCTTAGGAAAGCCCAACTAAGGAGGAGAATGTTAGGATTTGTAAGACATAGACTCAAAGGTTAGCTATCTTGAGCTAGCTGTGCTCTTGAGTATGGTTCAGGGGTACAAGTGAGCTTTCTTGGTGAGAAGGTAGCATGTTGCTTCCAGTGAAGCTATGCTTCTTGCTTACTGAGTCCTGAGACCACTGTCACAAGTGCTTTCTTCTTTAGGAGCACTTTGGACATTTAAAGATTGTGGTATTGATTGTTAGCAATCTGGTGGATACTGAAATGAATTGGTACCTCTTATTACTGGTCAGAAAAGACCAAGGGTTTGGTGGCAAGAGCAACCCAACAGCAGTTGGTATCTTATTGTCAAATTTTCATAATTTGAATGCAACGTAACTTCGCCTTTAGTGTATTGACACCATTTATTTTTCAGTAGTATGCTTACTGCAAATCCATGTTGCAATATTTAGATTTTGTTCTATGAGCTTAATAATTAAAGAAACAAATAAATAATATTAGTGGCTTGTGGATGAGAAAATTACTTGAGAGGAGGATTTGGTTGGCTTTCAACTCTTTTCCAGCCTTTCTGTAGAATTTGGGCATGTCACCTGTACTCTCAGTTGACCAGACCATATGTCCTGGTTTCAGCAGTGATAAAGTTAATTTCTTCTCAGTAGCTGTTACAGTGCTGTGTTTTGGATTCAGTATGAGGATAATGTTGATAACATTGATCTTTTGCTTATTGCTGAGTAGTGCTTACCCAGGTCAAAGACTTCTCAGTGTCTCATGCTCTGCCAGTGAGGAGGTGCACAAAAAGCTGGGAGGGAGCATGGCTGGGACAGGTGACCCAAACTGGCCAAAGGGATATTCCACACCATAGAATGTCATGTCCGGTATATAAACTGCGGCAGTTACCTGGAAGGGGGGCTAATCGCAGTTTGGCATCAGTCAGTGGGTGATAACTGTACTGTGCATAACTTGTTTTTCTTGGTTTTTCTCTTTTTAATTTACTATTATTATTCTTATATTCAACTTTGTTTCAATTATTGAACTTTTCTTATCTCAACCTGCAAGTTTTACTTTGGATTCTTCTCCCTGTTCTACTGGGGTATGGGAATGGTGAGGAAGTGGCTGCATGGTGCTTAGTTGCCAGCTGGACTTAACTGTTGCTTTTTTCCCAACCTAGAAATGAAACTTGAGATAATTTTAGTAAGGAGGTAATATAAAAGTGGATCTTTATTTGAAGACCTTCAGGAGCAATTTNATCTTTATTTGAAGACCTTCAGGAGCAATTTTGGAAAGATGTCCACAAAAGCTCACGCACACAGGGTGAATACAGTTTTTATAAGTTCACCAAATCAGCATAATTGATAAAAAGCACCAATTAGGAGGACAAGTGGTGATACAATTCCCTCCCCAGGTCAAGCCCCTTCTCTAGAGCTCCCCCCTTCTACACTAGCTGTACTTTGTCCATGAGAATGTGTCGGATTTTGTGTTATTTGCAGTTTTTTCCTGCCGACATAAAAGTTCTTTTCCCAGCCCGAGAGAAGAGAGAGAAGGCAGAAACTCTTCAGGTTTCATGTTCAAGGTTGTTTATTCAAGCTTATCTAAAACATTCTTTCTCTGCCCTGCCGAGATCTTTCTAGAAGGACGGTTGAAAGCATTCTTCCCCTCTCAGAGGTGGTGCTTATATTTTATACTAAAAATTACGTACAGACTATTTATTAATTATCTCCAATACTTATTCTCTACATTAGACAGTCAGATTCTACTCTAAACTAATCACTCATGTCCCCGTCACCGAGAAGATGGAGAGAAGAAGGAAGAAACCTAAAGCTACGAGGTTTCTCCATCTTGGAAATTCTTACCCCCCTGTACCAAAACTCAAAAACTACTTTTACACTTTATAACAAACTCACTACTGCTCTATTCAAATTCTTGTGACATGTAATTCTTCTTTCAAGGCTGGCAATCGTTTTCACAGGCAAAAATCCAAATCACAGGTGTTTTGGGTTGTGTGCCAGGGTCTCTGAGACCCCTGCCCAGGTCTCTGAGCCTCCAGGGCAGAGACAAGCCTTGGTTCCCACAAGAATGTATCTCAAAGAGTTGTTCTCAGCCTTGGTTCCTAGGAAGAACTACGATAGCTTTGGGGTCTTGTACCCCTCAGGGTTTGGAGCTCTGGAATTTTTGTCTTGTTAGGGAAAAGCCATGGAAAAGTGCTGGGAAAACTAGTCACTAATACAATAGGCTACAGAACTGCAAATATATGTGCAAAGAATACAGAGAACATATAAAAGAAAAAAAAACCCCAAAACTGTATCAAAACCACACATCATAAAATGAGCAAGGTATTACTCCATGCTAGGAAGATACTGGCTTAAAGCTAAGACATTGATTGGAATTGAATTAAAGTATTTTAAGCTTTAAAATACCTGAAAGTTGACTTTATTTCCTGTGTTTATATGCATAAAAAAGTCTGATCATAAAAAATTTACAGACTGTAGTGGCTTAATATCTTATAACTCATCTTCACCAAATGGCTGTCATAAGTCCATAACACTTCTAGTTCAGTGCCTTCAGCTCTTAGATAGCTGTAAGAGATGGAGAGATGCTGGTGAGTTGCTGTGTGAGTCACAGAAGTGCCCATAAGACAGCTGGGGTGGTTGTAGTGTCAGTTAAGTAGGCAGCACTGTTACTGGAAAGGAATATTACAGAGAACCTGACAAAACAGCTCTCTTATCTGCTGAGAGTCAGATGTCAAGGGTTGTGCAATTTTTGAGCACTGTTTTGCAAGATCAGGTGAATCTCCAATGCTCTCCCTTGCTCCAGGCCTGTGGCTGCTGTCTGTTGGGCAAAATGCTCACCTTGTTGTCCTTCTGGACCCTGACTGGTCTCATTCAGTCAACTAGCCAAGGTGCACAGCTTTCTTCTGTGAAGTTGAATAACAAAAGGAGTTGATAGAGACTCACTGCCCCAGCACATAATCAGTTCTGTCTCTCTACAGCGTCAGTGAACTTTGAGATTAATTTAAGGACTCCTGTAACTGCAACCTGTGCCTCATGGCACTCATTTCTGCTTCAGTATTTCCAAATAACAGCAATAGCAAGGTACATTTGTGCCTGTCCGTGCTGGACTAGCTTTGATGTTTTTGAGAGACAGCACAAGACCACCTCAAATTAATACTGCAGTACTGAGTTACCTTTACTACTTTGAAGTTACACTGCAGTTGTCCTAATCTGCTAACTGGAGTTATTAGTGAATAATTCAATGTTTGATTACTTTCAGGATATTTCAGATAAACGTTCTTAATCTGAGAATTATGATTAATTTATTATCTTTATGCTCAAGCAATTTAAAATGTGGCTTTTTTGTGAGCATTACTTTATTGACCATGGTAGAACAATAGATAAACATTTCTTGAAAAGAGGAGGATTATTTATATAGAAAAGCATGAACCAGCAGAGGAAGCACAGAATAACGGAAATGAGTAACAGAAATGGATAGGTAAAGTGGGAAAATTTGTTAAAATCTTAGAAAAACATGGCACATCCTTATGATGATCCTCTGTAGTGTCATCTTCTGCAAACTAATATATAGCAGAGAGAAAAAGAAACAAAGTGTGGCTCTCCTAGCACTGATTTCCACCACTGGTTTTGTTGATAGAATAATGAAAAATCTAAATGCGAGTCACTTAAATTTTTAGGAACAGATAGTAATAAAGATATGCCCCCTCTGATTTTTAGAATAGAGAGCCTTGTAGTCTTTAAATTGCTGTGCACTTGAGAAATAGGGTTTCACTGTGAAAAAGAAATTATATTTTTAAAAGGTGAAGTGCCGCCAACCTTGTGTGCTTTTTATCTGTGTGCTGATAAATGTATTTTTACTAGGACTGTGATTTTTTTTTTTCTTTTTTGTTTCCATTATGAGATTCTAACACGGCTGGTGAATGGGTGAATTTTTCTGGAAGCCTGTGTGCAGACTTATGAACTAACCCATAGCTGGTAGTTATCTTTCATTTGAACAGAATACATGCATTAAGCATTGCAATGTGAAAACCTGTATTTAAATGTAAAATATTGCTTCTTGTTTAAAATGAAAAATGTTGCTTTTCAAGGTTATAAAGCATGCTCTGCAAAGCTTTATTTTAACACTTATACTTTTAATTTTTATTCAGTCTTGGATAATTTGTATATGCAGCCTGTTGAGCACTTGGTAGGAGCAGCCTATTTTTAACCTTTGTTTATTTATGCAAAACCAGTTGAAACATAGCATTAGTTTAATCTTTTCTTCTTTTGTTTTACTCTGCAATTCTTTTACTATGTTGTTCCAAAGGATCCTATTCTTTAGGATTCCTAGCAGGCCTGACTTAGGAATCATTTGATAAAGAACCAGCTCTGCTCCCAGAGAGATGCCTTAGGTAGAATCATATGCCAGTGAGTCAGCTTTAGGGCAGAATTTTCAAAGGACCACTGTATAAATTACACAGTATTCCTGTGGGAATGTCTTAATGTTATGAAAAAACTGCTCTAGAGCATTGTGTGCACACATTCACACAGTGCTGAGTCAACTGACTTGAGTTCAGTTAAATGAATGCTGGTCACACTTGTGTTAAGTGCATGGGTATGTGTGACACTTAGGAGAAAATAAAAAAGAATGTATGCTATCTTGGAGAGGATATGAACAAGTCCAAAAGAGAGCATTTGAGAAGTCCAGAGAGTGTTTGTATTTCTACATTTTTTAGGATGTGTCATGGGTTGCAGTGCAAAATTAACCAAAAAGTGTGTATTCCATCACCATCTGCTGGAACTGGGGTGGGAGAGTAGTGTAATCTTCTGTCAATAGGCCAGCTGATAAGAAACCAGCGAGAGCAGTTTCTTTATTTCTTCCATGACCCATCTTCCCTCCAGGGAGTTATCTTCTGCTAATGGCCCATTTGGTCTCAGGGATAAAATTACATCATCCCATTGGGAAATGCTCCATCCAGGGGGAGGAGCCAAGCATTCCTACCTGGATAAAAACCCTGAAACTTAAAAGAACAAGCAGCCTTCTCCACTGGAGTTTTAGAGGAAGACCAGGCCCATCTATCTCCACTGGACCTTCAGCAGAGGGCTGCACCTTTCTCCAGGATGACTGCTTCAACAGAGCCACATCTGCCATTCCAGGAGGACTGCAGCCACCATTTAATCAGACTGCTACCAACACCCTGACCCACAGGGTATCAGGTTGTATTCTGACTCTTTCAGTGGGTTTGTTTTCTTGTAATACTACATGGTTGTTTTATTTTAGTTCTCCTAATAAAGAATTGTTATTCCTATTCCTATATCTGCCTGAGAGCCCCCTTAAATGCAAAATTGTAATAATTTGGGGGGAGGGGGATTACATCCTTCATTCCAAGGGACCCTGCTGCCTTCCTCAGCACACACCTGTCGTTCAAACCAAGATAGATTTTGGCACCCAAGTGGGGCCTGAGGGCATAGAAAGAAAAAGAAATAACGTTTCTTGAGGAATCTAACTTTTTTGTGTGTGTGCTGGATATAGAAGCCTTGTAGATATATCATGTGGTCAAGCTTACCTTGGTTTGGGTGGCATGTGTTTGTGGCTGTGTTATCCCATTTGCAGGCCCTTATCTGAACATGGGTCCTGTAACTAAGGTTACTGTGTCTGTTATCCAGCTTGCATTATAGGCTAATAAGGTGAGGAATTAATGGATTTTGAACTTCCGCTGGAAGGCAGGCACATGGATTCAGAGCTATCACACACTAACTGAATGTTTTTGGGGTTATTTTAATAATGGTACCTACTGTGGGGAAATGACACCGGGGGAAATTTTGTCCAAATCCTTCACCCAGCTTTTTGGGTCTACCCCACCAGTTTTTGAAGGGTTCAAATTTTCTCTAAATGCTAACGATATCATACAGAGTCTGCTGTTGCTGATATGCCTGTTAAACTTATTCTATTTAACATTCAAAGATAAGGGGAGATTGACTTG
>VZTB01012379.1:248015-316961 GCA_013397245.1 Thryothorus ludovicianus | reverse complement strand
TTCCCCTTGTCCTGGCACTCCAGTGCCTTGTCCCCAGTACCTGTCCTGGAGCCCGTTTAGGCTTTGGAAGGGACTCTGAGCTCTCTCTGGAGTTTTCTCTGCTCCAGGCTGAGCAGCCACTGTTCTGTGTCTGTTTTTCAAGGTCTTTTGCCTGAATGGCAGAGGAGCCCTGGGGTTGTGCCTGTGGGCTCCTTCTGGGCTCTGAGGGGTAAATCCAGCTCTGCCCTTTGCCAGGTTTGGTCTGTGGGATGGATCCAGGGTCTCTCAGCACTGAGTCAGTGCTGCAAATCCTCCCCCCAGCTCTGCCTGCTGACATTTCTTGTGATGATGATTATTTTTCTTTCGGCCTGACAGCAGCAGAGTCAGTGGTTTTCCTTCTGTCTGGAAATCACCAACCCCTCCTTGTGTTCAGCCATCCTGCCCAGGCTGCCAGCACTGCCAGGGGGCTCTTGGCTCCCAGCCCCTCAGCACTCCTCCGTGGCTGTGTCCTGCCAGGGCTTCTCACCTGAAAGAGCCACTGTTGTCCTGCTTTTCACCCTGAACAAAGCTGTGTTTGCAGCTTCTGTCTTAACAGAGCCCCAGCCTTTTGGGAAGGGTCTGATCCTTGCCAGCTGCTGCCCTCTGCAAATAATAAACATTAAAGCCTTAACAGTCTCAAGCAGATGCAGGCACTCCTGCTTAATTCAGAATAGATGAGATGAGGACAATTTCTGGGGGAAAAATTTGATAAATTATAAATAAAATGTTGAGATTCATCTAAACATTAGAGATCAAATATTTCTGGGGTTTGGCAGCTGACAAGTTAAACATTTCAAGCAGTGCTTTGGCAATTCAAATAGAAGAGAATTAGCTGTGTGGTCAAAACTAATGGAGTTTGCAGTATTTTCCCTCTGACTGGTTGGCATGTTCCATTTCTCAGCTGTCAAAGACCTGAAAGATTTATGCTTTGACAGAAAGCCCTCAGAATATCATCAGGATGAACATTTCCATTGGCTAAAAGAAGTCTGCTTTGAAAATGCCTCAGATTGAAAGTTTTTATGATGGTCCATTGCTTCAAATCCTGACTTGTCCGAGGTTTACTCAACCCCTCACCTTTTTCCCCAAGAGCAGCTCGGGTACCTCAGGCAGCTGAGCTCGGGTTAAATCCCCCCTGAACACAGGCAAGTTGTGCCAGTTCAAGGGTGTTTGCCAGTTTTGAGGGTGTCACTTTTGAGGGTGTTTGCCAGTTTTGAGGGTGTCGCTTTTGAGGGTGTTTGCCAGTTTTGAGGGTGTTTCCTGGGTTTGCCCAGGCCCAAGAGCTCCTGGACACGACCACAGGGCCCAGAGCCAGGCACAGCAGAGCCCCCCGGGCCAGGAGCTCTGGTTTGGAGGTGGGCAAGACAATGCTGAGTTAAAGGCTGGATTCCAGGATCCTGAAGGCCTTTTCCCACTGAGCTCCCGTGGCTGCTGTGGGTGACATTGGTGCCATGTGTGGGGAGCAGAGACCTCGCTGGGGGCTCCAGGCAGCCCCTGCAGTCTGTGTCCCTGTGCAGAGCTGGGTTAGGGGTGCCAAACGCTTCGTGGGTGCTCCTGAGCCCCCATCGGGTACTGGAGCTGCTGGAAACACCAGCCAGAGGAACCAGGGATCTCTGGAGTGTCTCAACACGGCAGCTCCTGCCGCTCCCCAGGGTACAAGTGAAAGCATCTTCAGAGGGAGCAGAAGGAATTTGTGATGTCAGCCCATAAATCTCCTGTCTCTTTTCCATCTTCAGCTGAACACAGGGAATCAGTTTCTGATAACATCTCCAAATTGCCGGGAGCAATTCTGCAGCTTGTGGTAATTGCAATCTTCTGTTGAATGCCTCTGAGCTCTTAATAACTTTGTAATTAAAGTGCAATTAACAAATTATCTTGTATATGTCAAACGGAATGCTAATGTTGTTGTTAATGAGGAGATAATTAGCTGGTGTCATGGAGAGACTCATGGGGCATCTGTGAGCTCCAGAACCCTTTTGGCTCCTGTAGGAGGTTAATGGAGTTTGCAGGGAGTGAATGAATGAGTGAATTGTCCTTGGATGACACGCGGTGGAGCAGGGGAGAGACCTCAGGGAGTGATCCAGGGGAGAGATCCCAGGGAGTGATCCAGGGGAGGGATCCCACAGCCAGGGAACAGGTCCCAGGCAGTTTTACAGAGGTTTCTGCAGCACAGCTGGAACGCTTCCTAAAATACACGGCCAGGTTTTGAGAAGGCTCAGCAGGTGATGAAACCACTCAGCACCGTCCAGGCCTGGAGGGAACATTCCCACTCCTAAAGCCCTGCCCAGCCTCTGTGTGTTGTGCTCCAGCCTCCCTCCAGCCCCAGGACACCTCTGCCCGCCCCATCTCTGCTGGACACAGGTTCCCTCTCCAGATGCTGTCACAATTTGTGTCTGTACTGTGGCAGTCTGGTAAAATTGCCCACTTTTGTTCAAACTGGCTCTGGGAGCCAATCTCAAATGGAAACTGGGGATGGGCTGCTCCCTCACGCACTGGGAAAGCACAAATCAGCTTTGGCAGGGAGGGCTGTGAAGTGGGGACTCAGCACAGGCAGAAAGGATCCTCAAAAACCTCCAAGAGGTTTTGCCCAGGGAGCTGTGGGACAGGACCTGGGGGATCCAGGAGGGACCAGGGAACAATGGGGCAGGACCAGAGGTTGCCCACTTGGCTGCCTGGGCACAACAGCCTCTCACAGCTGCTGATCTCTGAGCTCAGCTTTGCTCCTGCTCATCCCACCAAGAGTATCTCCCTTCATCCACCTCTTGCTGCCTGTGCTGAAACCTGCCCTGGACTCAGCCAAACTCCACTCAGGCCAGAATCCCCTTTGCCACTGCTGAAGGATGTGACCCGGCTGAGGAAAGCCCGCTGCCTTTGCAGGCAGAAGGTCCAGGAGGGAAAGGTGGCGGTGCAGGGTTGCTGCTCTCACAGTCCAGGCACCTTCACATCACTTTGGAGGGAGAAACCGGGCCTGAAGTCACACATCAGCCAGGCAAACAAACCATTACTGGGGAAGAAAGGAACTGCTTGTGGTCTGAAGCCTTGGTTCAGTCTCAATGACTTTAAATTAATGATGTGCCCCGTACTTTCCTGAATGGCCGTGTTTTCCTGTTTCAGGTCAGCCACAATATCCTACAGATAAATGTTTTCCCCTCCCTGGATCTACAAAGAGAGGTGGCTTTGGTCTCCGTGTTTCCCTCCAGCCTCAGAGCTATAAATTGGACATTTCTGCCGCACGCATTCCCGTCAGGACCTGTGAGACTGCACACATCAGCTAAGCCATATTTTACTGGGGTTTCCTTTAGTGACTTCAGAAGTTCTTGTTCCTTCCCTCAACCAGCATTGCATGAATAACGTAATTCTACAATTAAACCTGAATTACTCATACACTGCACTCCATTTTCCTTTGCATTCAGGACAAGTTTTAAAAAGTTATTGCTTTCCCCCTCCTTTCTCATTTTTTAAAGACTTCTTTAATCAGACCAAATGGGGCTTAAAAGTACTGGAAATGTCTGGTTTTCTTTCATACTCAGCCTGTTCAAAATCAAGCTAATTGCAAAGGACAAGGAAAGTGCTTTGCATTCATGGGCTTAGACAAGGGAAACGGGGGGCAGGCAGTCCTTCACACATTTCTGGTGCACACTGGGGGACAGGAATTTTTGAACAGCTATATTGGGTGTCTGAGAGGGACATGGGGGCTTTACTCCCACATCAGACTTGTGTTTTGTGACTTATCTCTACTAAAGTGCTCAGTTTAGGGTGAGTTTAAAATGCCTTGAAAGCTGAGCTGGTGCTTGAGGCAGGTCCTGACAAGAGAACAGGATGGGCTTGAGGGATCAGGGTAACCCCAGCTATGGTCAGTGGCAAGGTCCCCAAAGCAGCCAGGTCCCCTCTGCACACAAAACCAGACCGGAGCAACATAAAGCTGGAGCTCTCCCATTCCCAGGTGCTCCTGGGGGATTTTGTCCCTCTCTGCAGTCTGGGATTAAAGGTTTGGTCTGATTGCCAGTGGAGAAGGGCAAACCCTGAACCAGCCGGCTGTGCCAGCGTCCCTTGCAGGCACCTCTGCATCGGGACTCTCAGAGGGAACACCTGGCTGGGGCTGGGGAGCAGCTGCAGCTCATTCCTGGCTCATTGACCCCTGCTCTGCTACCTGTGCACACCTGGAGGAGATCTGGCCTCAAGGAGCCCTGGAGAGGGCTGTGCCCGCCCAGAGGAGGACAGAAGGTGCTTTGCTGGGAGGAGGAAATGGATCCTCATTTCCTGCTGAGCAAGGCAAGTCCTTTCCTTTCTTTTTGTATTTTTGATGATAATTTGAAGGATTCACTTTTAGCATCAAGTGCTTGGTCTGTGGCTCTGAATCTGCCTGGCTGGGCAGTGGTTGTGGAACAGAGAGAAGGATTTATAGGTCACTTTTAAATTTACTGGGCAAGAAGAGTAGCTGATGGGCTGAAGAAATCCGAATGTTTTATGTTGAAAGTGCTGGGAAAAGAGAGTGGTTTGTTTGTTTTGTTTTGTTTTGTTTTTGTAATTGGTGAGGTGCTGCGGTGGAGCTGCTGTGAAAGCCGTGAGCTGGGCAGGGCCGGGCGGGATCCGGGCACAGGGGTGTCCCCAGCCCTGTCCCAGGGCAGTGCCCGTGCTGGGAGCTGGGCTGGGTCTCCTGTGGGGCTTTGCTGAGCCCGGCTCAGCCCCGGGCCGGCTCAGCCCCGGGCCGGCTCAGCCCCGGGCCGGCTCAGCCCCGGGCCGGCTCAGCCCCGGGCCGGCTCAGCCCCGGCCCGGCTCAGCCCCGGCCCGGCTCAGCCCCGGCCCGGCTCAGCCTGCCCGTGCAGGGGCAGTGAGCGGAGCCTTGGGGAGCTCCGCCGGGTTTTTCTGTTTAGTCTCGACTCTTAGACTGAGTGGCGACTTCGGGGGCTGCTGAGAGATTTACTGGAGCTGGCCACGGGTATTTATGGCCCTGGGAGCTCCAGGCCTGGCTGCTGAGCCCTGTGCAGGCTCCTGCCTTGGCTGCAGTGCTCCCTGCTCTGGGAGCCTCAGCACCTTTAGAGAACAGATCTCTTTTTCGCCCTGGGGAGGTGATGAGGTGTGGGAGAAGCTTCCTGGGTCTTTTCCATGGCCCCTAGAGACTGGGAGAGGTCAAACTCAGGAACTAATGCATTTTATTCCGGTGGAAAGGCCACTGTGTCCCCCCCATGGCCACCAACCTCTTCCTTTAACCCCAGCAGTGTTGGCTGGAATGCAGGGAAAGGAATAAATTTGTACCTTGACAAGAATAACACTCAGCATCCTGCTCGTCCTGAACTGCAGCCAGATTGCCCAGGGAGCATTAGATGGACCAGTAATTACTCCTGCCTTGACTTAAAATAAAGTTTTCTCTTTCCATAAATATCTCAGCAGTGTAAACACCTCTCCTCCCAAGGGAATTAAGCTCTCTTTATCTTTACTTTTCTTCCCATCCAGCCCCTTCTGTGCGTTTCAGGTTTTGCACATTGTGTTCTGCACAGCCTTTGTTGTTGCTGTTCCTGCTGCAGGCAGTCCCTGTTTTATTTGTGGGGCATCTCCTGCACATCACACACTCAACACTGCTCCCTGCTTTGCAGCCACACTCCACAGGGGCACCTGGGGAAGCCTGGATGCTCTGTCAGGCAGAGATTCCCCTTTGCTGGTACAGACCCAGCCCAAATCAAAAATAACAACCTTCAGCCAATCCATGGTCACTAGAAAGGAAATCTTGGGAGTGTATAAATAAAAAGAAAAAAAAACCAAGCAAACCAAACAAACATGTGAAAATATGGATTGCTTTTATTTTCACTTCTCTTGGGGGGCAGGAGAGGAAAGGACTAATCCTGGCGAGAAAGGGGAGACATTTTTTAAGTCTATTTTTTAAGTCTCCTCCTTCACTGACTTGAAGGTGAAGATGCTCCTGATTCACCCCTGGGTGAGGAAGGTGGCTCAGGCCTCTTGGTGATCAGCTGAGTCAATTTTAGAGAAAAGGAGCAAGGTTCTGTGAACTCTCTGGTTTTGGAGAACACCCTGGGAAAAGCTGTGACCTTCCCTGTCGTGTGCTGGGTTCCTCAGTGCCAGGCTCACCCTGACACACACAGAGTCCTGGACCAGGACTAAGGGACAGTCCTAGTGCAGGGTAAGGAACCCTTTGGACATGCCCCAGGGAGGCTGGGATTAGTGAAACACACTCCTTTTGTGTCTGCCCAGGCTCACGGGGGCAGACAGCCCAGGCAGGCTCTCTCCTCATCCCCTACATAGCAATTTTGGCTCTGTGCAGGTTTTCAGGACCAGCTGTTTGTCCTCTAGCAAAACCAGCCCCAAACCCATCCACTCCCTTCACAGCAGGTTCCAACCACATTTCTCCTGAACTTGCTTCTCTCCATCCCCCTTTCCCTCCTCCAGCTCCAGTTTTCCCAACCCGAGTTCATCAGTTTAAATCACATCTTGGTGTAAATTGATTTCATTGCAGCCTCTGCTTCCACCTCTGCCGTGCCTTTAAATTGTATCTTGTCTTAAATCGATCTTATCCCAGCCCTCAGCTGCTGTGCTTTATTCTTCCACTTCAATTGCAGCTGGTTTTAAAGGGCCCTGCTCAGAGAGATGCATTTCTCTCTGTCTCTGCTCGTTTCATTTGAGTCACCTCCAATACTAGGCAGGGACATCTTCCCTCACCCCCAGCCCTCAGAGATTCCCAGTTTTAACCAGTTAATATTTCCTCTTCGCAGCTCATCTGGTTTTAAACCAATTGGATTTTTTTATTTTTCAATCTCCATCATATTAGAAATTGTTCTTTACTTTCAGGCTCTTCCCAGCCTTCCTTCTTTTCCCTCTGTGTTTCAGCCCTCAGAGGTGACCATGGGTGTCCCTGGGCTGGTTGTCACCCTCAGAGTCACCCTGGCACCAGGAGCTGGAGAGGGTCCCTGCTCTCCCTGCCCAGGGGTGGCACTGGGAAGATCCTGGCCTGAGGCTCAGGGGTCCCAGAGCCATTGACTCTTCTCCAGACATTTACTCCTCCCCTGGAGCAGACCCGCTGTGTCCAGAGGCCGCCCCTGGCCGTGGTTCCAGGGTNCTGGAGAGGGTCACTGCTCTCCCTGCCCAGGGGTGGCACTGGGAAGATCCTGGCCTGAGGCTCAGGGGTCCCAGAGCCATTGACTCTTCTCCAGACATTTACTCCTCCCCTGGAGCAGACCCGCTGTGTCCAGAGGCCGCCCCTGGCCGTGGTTCCAGGGTGGTGCTCCTGTGAAAGAGATGCCAGGCTCAGAGCTCAGCAGTGGGAGCACCATGCATCAGAAATTTATGGAAGCTCTGGGGGTGATCTGAAGAGTTATGCCCTGATCCCAGTGTTGGTTGGTTGTGAAGTGCCTGAAACTTATGGTGGAGAGTTCTGATTAAGAAACTTTTTTTTTTTTTTTCCTGGAAACTGAGTGGGATTTAGGCTTTTGGCTTTTTTTCCTCTTTTTTTTTTTTAATTCCTCTATTGTAAATGATGACTGGAAGTAGAACGCTAATAAGCAGAACAAGCATTTGCCTGAAACGTTTCTTGACCTAGTTTTCAGTAAATTTGGGCCAATGTTTTTTCTCTTTTTTTGTCTGTCAAAACAGAAAACAAATGTTTTGTGATAGGTCAGATCTTTTAATTGCAAAGGTAGCGTGTGCTCCTGCGAGGTCCAAGCAGCTGTGCTGCCCAGTGGGACACGTGTCTGACAGCTCTGCAGATGGATGGCACAGGGAAATATGCAAAACCAATCCTTTACTATCATTAGATTGCAAGTAATTGGGGATTTCTTTGTAAATCTTGGGGTTTAGTTGCTTTTTTAGTGATAAGGATATTGCTCTTTTAGCTTGGATGCTGCCAGGCACTTGTGAAAAATACGGATGATATTCCAGATCCTCAGGAATTTACCTGCCCTGGGAACTCCCTCCAAGCACCTTGTCCTCCTGGTTGCTGCATTTTTTCCAGAGTGAGAGGTGATCAGAGAGAGAACATGAGCATTGTTCCAGGCAGGGAGAGACGATGAGTGGGACATGAGGCTGAAGCAGCAAGTGCTCTGCCCTTTTCCTTGGAGTTTCTGCTGGGACGCAGAGGAATCCCTTGGTTTTGTGGTGCAGTGAGATCTGTGTGCTGGAATAAATCATGGACAGAAAAGCCAAGGTGGAGGGGTGATATGGCTTTATCCAGCTTTTCTTGCATCTCTGAGACCCAGCTGGGTTTTCCTTCAGCCTCGCAGATGCAGCTGTGAAAGCACCAAGGCTTCTTTGTACTGTGGTGAAATGGGGATAATGATAAATACTATCCCTGCTGAAATTCTTAGAAAACCTACAGTGACTGCATGGGGGCCAGGGTGTTACTGGAATGCCTCCCTGGGTAGCTCTGTGTGCCTGGGTGCTGCTCCCAGTGCAACAATTACTGTGTGAGACTGAAACCTGCAGAGAGGAGTGACGGGGTATTGTGCCGGGAATTCACATTCCCAGCATCTAAAATGTGCCTCTTTGGTTTTCCACGGGGACAGGGCAGGGGGTGGATTAGCACTGAGATAAGGGATTGTCTCCTGCGATTGTTCAGGGCAATGCCTGGGTCCGGGGATGGGTTTTTGCTGTGAGATGTCTGTTCCTGCTCTAATCCTACTGAAGCAAGAGCCTGTGGAAGAACAGGATTGTGCATGGCTGGGATATTGTGGGCACCAGCCCCGCAGATAAACAGCTGAGCCGTGCCCTGTTGGTGCAGCCTGATCCTGGTTTATAATCAGGATTCCTGGAGAACAAATAAAAGCTGAATGGGAGCGATGGGAAGGGCTCAGGGGAGGACCCAGGCTGGATAATCTGCTTTCACACTCCCTCCCCACCACACCAAACTCGCTGACACCTCTCAGTGACTTCAGGGCTGAATAGCATTGTCCCACTGGCTCCTCTTGTACAAATAATCACTCACAACCCACCCAGAGCTGCATGAAGCTGGGGGTGTGCAGATATTGGTGGATGAAGAGTGAGTGTTCCCCCACCCCGAGCAGCAGTTCCACACATTCCAGATCAGTCTGAAATGCCCCTCATTGCTGTTAGGCCTGGGTCAGACATGGCTTTCCCCACACACAAGGATTTCCAGGAGCTTGAAAGTCTCCAATTCCAAATGGCACATACAATTCAGACCTTGAAGCATGAAAATATCTCCATTTTAATTAACTTTTTAAGGGTAGCTTTTTTTGCTGTAGAAATGTCAGAGAGGTCTGAGTTGATGTTGCATTGAGTGAAGTATCTCCAATTTGAAAATTCAGCACTGTCTGCTTGTTGCAACTGCCCCAGTTTAGTAAAATTTGCCCTTTGAAAAGAGTGAGTGTTTTGGGGAGGAGAAAAAGGCGCAGTCCAGGTCACCAGAAAGCGTTTGGTCAGTTCTGGGCAGCTCTGTTGGAGAGGCCCACTTTGCAGGGTGTTGAAAAGGCAGGGAGATGTCCCAGCTCCCTCTGCCCTGGAAAACCAGCAGAGTTTGTGTGAGTAAAAGGCAGGGAATGCTTTGCTGTTGCAGGGGTGATTGGCTGATTCCTGGCCTTGGAATTTACCTGCCCTGGGAACAACCTCTGGGGCCAAGCGCACAGCTGGGAAGTCCCACCTGCATACGTGGCTTTTCCTGGGAGAAAGAGGGATTTCCTTTGGTCCTGGGATAAATCCAAACCTCCTCATGCTGGGAATCTGGAGAAAAATCCAGAAGCCCTCTGGCAACCTCAGCTCTGTCAGTAGGGTCTGCCCAGCCTGAGGAAGTGGAAGACTGAGGCCCACAACCACCTCATCTCTCATCCCACATCCGTCTGCCCCAGGGTGGACACAGGACAAAAGACCTTTCTTCAACATCTGGGAGAAATTAGAGAAAAATTCTGCTTTTCTCCTGTCAGTAACTGCAGTAGGGAAAAGGGACAGTAAGAAATGGGGCAAGGAAAGGTTGATCACAGGTCTGGACTCTGCCCTCCAGCAAATGCAGACCAGATAGTGCTAAATAAAGCTGTTTCATAATACAACATAATATATTCGATCCAAGTCATGGTATTCCTGCTTTTCAGGCAGCTGTTTCTCTTGCAATTATTTTTCCATGCCAATGACTTCTTGGTCTGCGGGGTTCAGCCACCTCTGCTGTGCACGTGCCAAACTTGCATTAACTCTGGGAAGTTGTGCCTGTGCATGGAGAGGAGAACAGATCCCCTTCTGTTTTCAGGGAGGGTTTGTGTGTGATTTATGAGCCTGGCGAAGGAGCATGGAATATTGGAGTGCCAAATTAAGGCATGCCCAGCAATTGAGAGGACAAGGCAGAATCCAGGAGGCCTCAGAATGAATTACTGGAACAGCAGAGCCTCCACGAAGTGATGGGAGCTCACGGTGCCTGGTCCAGCCATCTTCAGGTGCACAGGTGTATTTGTTCATGGCTCAGGGTTTTCATCTCCGTGCTGACAGGGCGATAATTCAATCCTATAAAGCAGCAAATTATCACTGCCTGCTTAGCATTAATTTCCCTCCCCAATGGACACCATAAAAAAGGGAATGCTTTCTTCTCAAGGCCTCAGAGTGAGAATTTCCCATGGCAGCCATGAGTTACAACTCTATCTCCAAAGGCATCTGTAAATAACATGTCAGGATCTTAATTCATTAAATAAATCTAAGGCCTCAGCCAATCCATAACACCCAGGATCCTCAGATCTCTTCCTAACCAGGCTGTCAGTGCTTTTTCCCCTCTCTGAGGTGTTCCTGGAGCTCATGGCACAGGCCCAGGTGGATTGATCCACCCCTACCCACCTGCAGACAGCAAACTGTGTCTGTGCAAGCCCTTGAGGCATTCCCAGGCTCTGGGGAGTGGGCCAGGGCAGATGTGGGGCACACCTGATATTTTCTGTCCCTCCAGGAGAGCCCTACCCCTGTGGCTCTCAACAATTCCTGATGCTGCCTGGGGGGCTGTCACTAAAGGCACAGATCAAACTGGAGATGCTCCAGCACAGATTCAGGTTGGAAGAGACCTTAAAATCTATCTCCTTCCCCCCCCAGCCATGGGCAGGGACACCTTCACTGGACCAGACTGCCCAAAACCTCATCCAACCTGATTTTGAACACTCCTAGGGAGCAAAGAAACCTCCCCTGTTCTCTGTTACCCACCTGGCTCAACCCTAACTGGGCCTGAGTTCTTCTGCCCTCATCCCCATCTTTCCCTGTATTCCTCCCAGGCTGTCCTCACTGAAAAAAAAAGCACTAACTTTTTTTTTTGGTCCCAATTTGCTCAGCAGCTCCTTATCCATCCATGGAGTACCCCTGGCATTTTTGTCATCCCTTATCAGGATGCATCACTCCCCATTTTGGAGAAGGGGATCCCTGAGCATCAGCCAGCACTCCAGGGCCCAATCCCATGGGATTCTACTGCAGGAGCCCTGAGGAGGCCAAAGTCTGCTCTCCTGAGTGCAGGGTTCCTTTTGAGCAGAGACAGAGAATTCCCAAGTGCTGCTGGGCCTGTCCCACCTTCTTTCCACTAGGGAACCTCACGCTCCAAACCCTTTGTTGCACACAATGGTTTTGTGTTTTGTGTAGGTGGGGTCTCCACCTCTCACACCACCCCATAATCACTTTTGGCCAGAGCTGTGAGGACAAACCCTTCCCTGGGTGTGCCAGGGCTGGGCACCCCTCTGCCCTGGCCCTGGGGAGCCTGATCCTGCCCTGGGGCTGCTGCCATGGTCCTGGGGCTGACAGAGCTGCCCTGGCTGGCCCCTGGCCCTGGCTCTGCCCAGCTCCAGCTGCTCAGGTTTGTGGCAGTTGGGGGATTTGGGAAGTTCCATGCCCTGCTCCAAGGCCACTCGAGGTTTTCTGTGTGCCCTTGAAAGGGAAGCACCCCAAAAACACGGGAATTTTCTTTCTTCAGCTGCTTAGGCACACTGCAAGGTGGCAATGGGCTTGTGTGCACACGAGAGGGCTTTGAAAATGTTAATTTTCTAAGAAAATGCTGAGCTGCTGTGAATATGATAATTAATCCTGGAAGATCTGCTGGAGCCCTGTGGTGTGTTTGTTTCTGCTCTAATTCATGCCGAAGGGGGGAAATTTTGCAAGGATTGTTTTCGTTTCTAACAGGGTAATTTCCTCACTTTCTCTTTTCCTGTTTGATTAACATAAAAGGGCTAAAGAAAATTAGCTTGCTGCTGGACTAATTTGGTGGATGTTTCACCACGGAGCATCTTTTGATTGCTGACTCCTACCCTGCTGTATGATTCTGACAGGGAGCATGGCAGGGTTTCCTGATTTACTCCTATTTTGGGCATTGCCAATTTGATAGGAATTCCAAAATAATTTTAGTTTTTTAACCTTTTTTAAAGGCTGGTTGGGAGAAAGGGATGGGAAGGAAAGAAAAGACCTCAGTCAGAAAGAAGCTTTGTATTCCTGGTTTTCCTGGTCCAGATTCAAGTGACATTTTCTGCTGAATCCATTACCCTGAGCCTGTACGAGTGACATGCCAGGTCCCTTTGTCCCCTCTCTCCTTTCTGTGGGGTGCCACAGCTGAGCCAAGCTGCACCCCAGCCCTGATAAACTTCATAATTAGCTGCCCTAATAAAGCACTTAATCTGCAGACATGGTTTTGCTAATTGCAGCAGGAAGTTTTGGCAGAGCAGTTTTCCTGCTGCCGTGCCCAGCGCTCCCTGCGGACCCTGGGAACTGACACCCGCCGGGCCCGGGGCTTTGCTTAGTCCCAGCAATTCAGAAGGAAAACAATTCGCCACTTTCTCATTAAAAGATGAAAGAGAAGAGCCTTCATCCCCCCCAGTTCTTCTCCCTCAAACCCTGAGTGATAATTCTGCGCTGAAGAAGCCGCTCCTCGTTCATGGCCCCCGATTAGGAAAGACAATGGGATTAGTTCAAACCCAGTTGAGAGGCCTTGGTGACTCCTTTGCTGGTTAAATTGTGGACGAGGGTGGATAATGGGAGATTGATTAGGGTTAATAGACTTATTTTTCCAGGTCACCCGCACAGCACTCTGGGTTGCAGGGCTCCAACACATATTATTGCAAGCCATAAATCAAGGGGCTTGGAGGGACTTCAGGGCTCCCTCCTTCCCTCTGGATTGTTGGGGAACAATTGTCTTTTGTGTCCCTGGTGCCAGTGCCACCCCTGTTTTGGCAGAGCCTGGTCCTGGGGGCTCTGCACCCCCTCCCTACCAAAGGAGTCAGGCAGGCCCTGCTGGATGCGCCCCAAAAGCTCAACAGGGGCACAGGAGAGGGGCTGAGCTTGGTAAAGAGTGTTTTTGGAGTTTTCTGCTTGGGAATGAATGGGAACCTTGATGGCAGCTCTGTGGGACTCCCAGGTTTGCTTTCTCTCATTTCTAAGGTTCTGAGCGTGTTCCAGCAGCTGGAACAGCTGGCGGGACTGGCACACACTCGGTGATCTGGGCTGGGGACAGGGTGGACTCAATGGGCTGGGAGGGATTTTCCAGCCTCACTGCTTCTGTGTAATTGATGTGTCTGCATTTGTGAATCTGAGGCAGTGAGCAGTTAGAGGATGTGTCCAGGATCATCCAGTTCAGTGGCAAATGTGCTGGAATTCAAGTCCTTCACTCCCTGGAAGGGTCTGGCAGTGTCAGGGGCTTCAATGCAGGTACCGAGCTGTGGCATAACTTGGGTTGGGTGGGATCTGAAAGATCAGCTGGTTCCAGCTGGGCAGGGACACATCCCACTGTCCCAGGCTGGCTCAGAGGGATGAGTGCAGAGGAATCCAAAATCCCCTCCTAAACTAAAGCACAGTCTGCAGCATTACAGTAGTGCTCATCTTGCCACAGGGATTTGCCATGTCCCGCTCTGCTGCATCACCTGCTCCTGTCCTGGAACCCCTGAGTGACCAGCAGAAGCCACACAGAAGTTCAGACAGGTTGGCACCACTGAGTGGTGTCAGTTCAACACTGGGAGCAGAACCAGAGCTCAATCCCAGTGTTGCACTGGGGGCTGCCAGGTGAGCCAAGGGAGGAACACGCTCAGTGCTGGGGGCAGGAGCCCTGCAGCCTGGCCCAGGCTGGAAATCTTAGTTTGCCTGAAGCACAGAAGGCTCATCCCAGTTTGACCAGGTTAGTGATGGATGGGGTCACTGGGAACAGCTTTCTGTGCACTTCCCTCTTGTAGATTGAGGCTTTAACTGCTCCCAGCTCCCTTTCAGGCTTGGAGCAGCCTCCCAAAGTACCTCCTGCTGGTGTGACTCTCATTTCCAAAAATGTCCTTGCAGGCAGCATTTCCTTCCCATGGATGTTTGATTCCAGTACTGCTGGAATACGTTTGCATTTCTTTATGCAAATTGAGAACTGCAAATAATTTTTGGCAGCCTTGTCCTGGCTCACAGCAGTACAGTACCACCAGAACATTCATGGAGCCAATGACAACTTCATAATAATAACAAAATGCAGGCAGATCAAGCATGTGTATCTCTTGTTATGTCTTCACTGTGAAAGGAGAGGTGTTTTTACACAGAGATAATTACTGCAGATATCCACCTCGGTGTACATTGCAAGCTGTGATAAGATAGTGTTACCAAACAGGGACTGGCTGGCTTTTTCTTCCCTAGGTATATCTGGGCAAAATCTATAATTCTTTGTCTAGACAATGATCTCACAACAAGAGAATGAACTTCAATTAGTTGTTTTGATGGGAAAAACCTTTTGTGTAATGGAGACAAAGCCAGAGAGCACTTATGAGCAACCCTACAAAAACAAACCTGTGTGTGCATAAACACACGAGATGGGGAAGGGGCGGCAGCAGAGGAGGATTTAATTTCAAAATGTCACACAGTTGTTTCAGATGCTGGCAAGCACCTGCTCTGGTGACAGGGGAGAGTTTGCAGTTCTCTACCCACAGCTGGTGTCAGACAGAGGAAGGCCAGGGAGCATTGTCCCTGCTCGCTCTGCCTCTGGGAAGTGCCAGGCAGGTCAGTGGGGCGAGACAAAGGCAAAACCCACACGGGCAGGTGCTTAAAGAGCTCTTGGGGCTGTGGCAGTAAAGGGCTCCTGAGGAAAGGACAAGCTTCAGGTCGTGCCTGGTGTCCCTGAAGGATAAGGAGGGTCCCAGAGCTCTGCCCCTGCTGTTCTCATGGCCCTGAAACGCTCTCTGAGTGACACAGCTGGGCTTGGGCTGTTCCTGCCCAGGCCCTGGGCACTCTGAAGGGGTGCCCAGGGATGGTCCTGAGGGCAGAGATGGAGCAGCTGGGGGAGGCTGCTGTGCTTGCCTGTGCTCAGAGCTCGGGCAGATTTACCAACGTGGAGCTGTCACATGCAGGGACAGAGCCCCAGCCCTGGGAACGGGGACCTACGGGAGCCACACGTGTCCAGCCTGGGTGCCCCCCTGGACCTGGCAGGCTGTGCCAGGGCTGTCCCATGTCCCAGTGCAGGTTATTCCCTGCAGAACGTTGTTCCCATGGGCAGTGGCAATGGGGCTGCTCTGTTCCATCCAGCCCTGGGGCTCTCCCTGCACCCCAGGACCAGTTCTTCCCCAGAGAGGAGACCCAGAGCCACCCTGCCACCGGCCCTGTTCCCAAGGGAAGTCCCCGAGGATGAATGGAGCTTGGTTTTCCACGTGTTTTCTGAATCAGCTGTCACACCAGCTGCAGCCCACAGGGTATCCACTGCAGGGACCTGCTGCTCCTCTTCAAAGCAGAGCATTAAATACATTTCAGCTTCCGTGTCAGGTTCAATGCAGACTCAGATCATTCATCAAAGGTGACTTTTGATCAGAGTCCCCTCGGGAGGGTCCTCTCAGCAGGAAACTTGAACCAGGGAGGGACAAAAGGAAGACAAGATGAGGAAATAATACTCTCTAAGCACTGCCCTTCATTAATATCTTCAATAAACAAACATGTACCTCTGAACATGACTCTCTTACACACGACTGTTATCACTCAGCTCGATTCCACATGAAAGCACACTTGTCATAAGCTATTTCAACTCCCATCCCCAGTTAATGTATTAGCACTCATTTCATTTGCATTTTAATGGTGAGGCTACACTTTTCAAAGAAATGACTGCACTTTATCAAAGGATTACTTCATTTGGGCTGTAATGCTGCTCTGCTGGGGAACTGGGGAGTGTGGAGGCTGCAGAAAGCCCTGCAAGGGAGACCCACTGGGTTCAGGGCTCAAGCCCTGCTCTTTTCAGCTTCAGGTCTGTAATGAGGGGGAAACAGCAGCACCGGAGTGTTCTGGCTGCTCCTGGGCTGCAGGGAATGCTCATTATGTAATTTCACTCCCACATTCTGTTCATGCATGGGCTCCTCCAGGGAGCACCATTAATGGCTCTAGGTGGCCTGAAATGAACCTGTGGACAGAAATCCCTGCGGTTTCTCTCTGCCCAGGCTTTGGATCTCCACCATGCAGCTGAAGCCTGCTCTGGTGCTGGGCCTGTTTCCAGCAGATCAGAGCAGGCTCCTGTGCAGATGGAGCAGGAGCCCTGGCTCAGAGCAGTGGCCACGCTGGGGGCTCAGCTGGAAGGTTCTAGGGCTAAAGAGCCGGATGAGAGACATAAAAAAAACCTTTACTTTCTTTACTTACCCCTTTTCTACAAGAAGAAGAAAGACATTCCAAGCAGCACATAAGTTGTTAAATCTCTGAGTAGCAAATAGAGCAAGAGAAAAACAGGGAAAGAAGATGAGTCTGTGTGGGGAGCAGCTCTGGAGCGCTGCCTGAGCATCCCCACCTTTCCAAGGGAACAAGCAGGAGGTGTCTGGATGCTGTTGCTGTTGGCACATGGCTTGTCCCAACAAGCATCCCTTGGCCACCCCAGGACGTGGCAGAGGGGCTGCAGCCCCCTGAGGCACCAGTTTGGCTGCTGGGCTCCAGCTGCTGAGGGGAGATGAGTGTGGATCAGGCCCAGGTGGGGGCTAGGGATGGAGGGAGGTGTTATGGCAGCACTGGGAGAAAGATGCTGGAAAGATCCATGGGGGCTCAGAAGGCTGAGCGCTGGAATGGGGATGGATGTGGTGCGATGTGCCTGGGAAGGGGCTGGAAATCCATGAGCCAAGGCAGGATGGCCTTGAGGGCTTTCCTGGCTCATTATTTAGCCCTGAAGTCTTTTCCTTGCACAAGAGTCTGGAGGTGGTGGAGGTGTCCCCAGGTGCTCCTTTGCTCTCTCGTTCAGCACCTGGCTGAGTGAGAGCTGCTCACAGGGAAATATGCTGTAAAGTTGCACAGGTTTGGTTCTTGCTGTGTACAAAGGTTTCTGTAGCTGAAAGGAAAATCTGCACCACCAAATTTTAAATTTCCTCCTTTCCCGTGTCTGTAATTCCATTTATGAGCTTCTGCTTGCTGGAGAAAGCTGGTTCATATTGCCCCAGTGACTGGGTAGGCAATCAAACTGTCCTTAAACATCAGCAAGTTTTATTTTAAAACTTAAGTCAATCTTCAGCTTGAATTGGAATAGAAGTGAGGTGTCAGATTGCATTTGTTGATAGGAATGCTGTTATAGCAAATACTGTAAAAAGAAAAAGAGAGTCTGTGGATTAAGCACTGCATTAAGTGGGGGGCAGGGTAATTCAGTGATCTCAAACCATTTTTTGTAACACAGGCTGTGATAATGAGGG
Organism: Thryothorus ludovicianus; assembly: GCA_013397245.1. Taxonomy (NCBI): domain Eukaryota; kingdom Metazoa; phylum Chordata; class Aves; order Passeriformes; family Certhiidae; genus Thryothorus; species Thryothorus ludovicianus. The sequence continues at coordinate 299,388 of VZTB01012379.1, read as the reverse complement.
ATGCTGAGGAGCCCTAATGTGTGAAATGCTGGTGGAGATAATAGAAATCTGTAGCAGCTTTGCTTTTTTTTCCCCTTTTTTAAAATCATCTGTTCCAACTGAGCCCTGGGCTGCAGAGGAATCCCCCAGTGCCTGCTTGCACCAGGGCTACCTCGTGGAGCAGATCCCTGCCCTCCATCCTTCCTGTGCTGGGGAAGGAGCACAGGCCAGCCCTGGCTGTGTTCTGGCTGGGAAGATTTGGGTGAAGGGCCCTGAGGATTCTGCAGAGAGCAGAAGAAATTAAGAGTTGGAAATTGAGGGTGACCCTTACTTTCCATCTCTGCATAGTCCAGAAGAGGGGATGACTTGGTCCTTGGAGCAGGAGAACCTGTCAGTTATGATGCCCCCTGCCCCCAAATATCCTCCTGTGAGAGCTCCACCTGAAATGTTCCAGCAGCCTGGGGTGTAACTCGTGCTCTCCCTGCTCTCTGTGGTGCAGCTTCTCAGATGGAGCCATCCCAGGGAGCTGAACTGAAAGCCCTGGGGAGCTCCAAGCACACTCTCAGCACACTTGGCTTACCCAGCAGCCTACAGTCTTGTCAGGAAAAAAGGAAGCTTGGTTTGACAAGCTCACCAAAGCTGGGTCTGTGGTGGCTCTCTCTCTTTGTGTGTAATTCCATGGTAGCTCTAATTGTCCTGTTGCTGTGTGACACCAGGGTAATTGTGCCACGGTTCTGCAGGCTGGCTCTGTTAAATGTCAAAATTGTGTTCCTGAAATCTCATCCCTCAGGATCTGTAGTCTTGAAAAGTTAGAAATAAAAATCCCAGGTCCAGAGCTCCCAGCCAGCCCTTTGGAGACTCCTGGACACAGTGCCAGTGGATTTGAAGTGGCCTTGGGGTGTTACCTCTCCCCCTCCTCTGCCACAGCAGCTCAAGTTAGGCCAGCCCAGCTGTGCTCCTGCCTGGCCTTGCAGTGCTCAGCTCTAGGAACGACTGTGCTGGGAGAAAGAAAATGCAAAGCAATGAGTGAATGTGCCTGGATTGTCATTAAAATAAAACTGTTTCAGTGCTTTTGCAGTGTCCAAAATTAAGGCTGCAGACGGTAAAACAGCAGTGGTGCCATGAACCTTTTTCAAGTCGGGTTTTGTTCCTAGCCCAGGCTGGGTTGGAGCAGTTGTGCTGTACAACCCTTCCATTTCCAGAGGAGAGTTCCCGTTTTATGTGAGCCTTATGGGGCTTTCTCTGCATCCTTAATGCCTCCCCATTCAATAGCTCTGGGCTTTGCAGGGCCCTGGAGATAAAAGAACCAATATTCCTTCAAAGGTTATTTCCAACACAGGAGTAGTTAAGAAACCGTCTGCACACAAATGACAAATTATTGTAATCTGAACAAAGAGCAGGGAAGATCCCACCAGTTGGAAACTTAAAAGAAGCCATAGACAAAGATGTAAAGATGGATTAAAAAAAGAGCTCTGATGTTCCCAAAGGCAGCAATGGGGCTAAGTGGTACAAATGAGGGAGGCTTAAGAAGCAAACTGGAAGCTGAATGGCCCCGTTCTCATCCTCCCCTGGGAGCTGCAGTGCCCTGGGTAGCACTGCCAGGGCTGGGAGCTCTCTCAGTGCTCACGGCTCCAGTGGGAACTGGGCGCTCCTGGGGCTGCTCCTGCCTGCCTTGGCAGGGAGCAGGAGGCTGCTCCTGTCTTTGCTGTGAAATCAGAGGGAAAATATTCCTGCACAGTGCATTTCTTTCCTAATCTCACTTTATCAGCCTGGCTGGCAGCTCAGTACTTTGGCTTCTGTGGTGGGAACAGCATTGGGGCAGGAGCTGCTTTCCAGCTTGGATTTGTGGGGTGACAGCACAGGGCTCCTTTCTGGCCTTAAAACCTGCAAGCATCATTCCCCTCCTGTGTGAAGAATTCCCTGGGACCTCTCTGAGCTGGGTGGGTGAGCCCTGAGGTGGCTCCCAGGATTTGCTGTGCAGAGCAGCCTGAGGATGTGCCTCAGGGTTTGGTGGGTGCAGGGGACTCCTGGGCACTGAGCAGGGGAGTTACAGGACATCTTTTGGCACTCCCTCCCCAGCCTTTGGGAGCAGCAGCAGCTGTGATTCCTCACTGGAAATGCTTCAGGTGGCCAAAAAGGAGCTGCCTGCTGCTCTTCCTGCAGTGGTTTTCATTTGTTGGATGTATCAGGGTGTGTGCCGAGGGAATGGGCTCCTGAAGGCTCTCCAGGGACAGAGGAGCCCCAAGGGAGAGGGCAGCAGGAAAGCAAGAGCCAGCAGGGCAGGAGCAGAAATCCCTGCGAGCACAGCCAGGGCAGCAGGAGCTCCTGGCAGCGTTCAAAGCGTTCCTGACAGAGAGGTTTGGGTGTGGAAATCCAGGCCAAACCTCCAAGGTCTGCTCAGTGTGAGTGTCAGTGCTCGATTTGGATTACAGTTGCACTAGGCTTGCCTGGCACCTTGTCTGTGTTCATCAAGCCTTTGCAGAGCCTGGCTTGGTTTGGGCTTGGCAGCAGGACCTGAGCCTGGGCAGGTTTATCTTGGCTTTGCATTTCACTGCAGCCCTCTGCTTGTGGATGGTAAATCAGATGTGGGATAAGTTTAGAGAGGGCCTGGATGAATCTCATAGATGCTGATTTGTCATTTGTTTGGAGTGATAGGTCCCAAGGTCACCCCATCTCATAAAAACAGCACAAATTTCATATTTCTTGGCTTCCACTAAGGATGGTGGGAGGAAGAGAGGCAGGGATTGCTGCAGTCCTGTGCAGTGTGCAGGGGATGGATGGCACCATGCAGACACAACCAGCCATGCAAGGCCCCCATGGGGCCTGGGGAGCTGCACTGTCCCACAACTGGGGAAACTCCCCCTGTATTACACAAACCTCTGTTACAGTCTGAATCTGAGAGCTGCCATAAAGCAGGGCAAGGAAGTTGCTTATTAAATAGGCATAAAGTACTTGGAGAGTGATTAGTGCCTTTCTGGTGGATGCTGAAGCGGTTCTGCAGAGATAAATGAAGTCCCTGCTGGGAATGAAGATTTCCATTTGGGGCCATTTGTGCTCAGTGCCACAATGGCTCCCTGCTGCTGGAGCATCCCTCCAGGAGCAAGGGACTCCTGGAGCCTCCCCTGTGCCCTGGGCAGGCTCCTGCTCTGCTTTCCCCTGGTTTTTTAGTGCTGCTTTGCCTTTGGTGAGGTGCTTTGTGCACTGCTGGCTGGGACAAGGTCTCCTGCTCCAGGCAGGCTCAGCACACACACACTGAAAGCTTCACACTGAAATTCAGAGGGTCTTTATGAATTTGGGGAGCTTCTGTGAATCTGCTGTGCATCTGTGTGCACAAATCCTTGGTGGGAGATTGGTGCTGACTGTTGGAGACCTAACTGCTCTGTTTGTGTGTGGGACCTCCTGCCATCCTCTCCCTGAGCACCAGGGCTGGGGTTCAGGTCCTTAATCCCAAATCAGCCCCCGTGGGAGTCAGGAGTCACTGCCCCTCTTCACAATGTTGCCATTCCACTGAAGAAACCCTCCACATCCACATAATAAAGATGATACTTTCGAAGTGGAGAGTCAGAGGGGAAGAGCTCTCAATGAAATTTTAATGTGTGTTTCCTGTCTGGGCTGACAGAGGGAAGATCTGCAGAGCTTCTGGGAGCAAGGGAAAACAGCTTTCCCTGCAATAACTGCCTGTTCCAAGTCTGGTTTAGCACCCCTGAGAAATGCCTGTGTACACACCTTAAATACTTGCAGGCATATTGAACAAACCTGTTCAAATAACTCCCCTGATTAAACGTGTCAGAGTTACCCGAGGTTAACTCTGCATATGGTGCTCTGCTAGGGTTAAAGGAGGGGTGGATTCCTTGGCTTTAAACCTGCCCTAATTTTAGTATGTCCTATAAATAGCCCTCCCAAATACTTGAGCAATTCATGTTCTACTCTCTAAAGGCAGAGAAGGTTTCTTAGGTAATGGAAATCACGGTGATTAGTGAGGGCTGCGGATGAAAAGAGGATATGAAAGTAGTGCAGAAATCCTTTGATATATCACTCACTGTTCTGAGGAATTTTCTTCTCCTTGTCTTGACTTAAAGTTTCCCTGTAGCATGTGAGTGAATCTACCTGCTAAATTCACACTCTGCAAAAATATTTTACCTTGCTTTTCTGTGTGAAAATACACTTTCCTCCTGAGCTGTGCTTGGAAAAAATGCAAAAAAAATGCTGTATAAAAGAAGAATCAATCTGAGAATATTGATTTGAGTCTTTATAGAAATATTTTAGAGTAGTTTGAGTCCCTGATGTGTTCATCTAGGGAGCAATACACAGGCAAAGTAATTAATTCACCGAAGTTTTTAGCTACCAAAAATTAGGCATTTGTTGCTAAGGCAGTCGTTAGGGATGGTGTGGCCAGAGCTGCTGAAGGAACTGTTGGTGTTGTAGGGGTGAATCAGCCCTGAGTGTTTCCGTGGGCATGGGAAATGGGTGGTGAGAGGGGACATGGGGTCCTCGGGGTGTCTGAGGCACACCCAGGGCCAGCTGGTGGTCCCCAGCGATGTCCTGGTGGTCCCCAGCGACACGGGGGTGAGGCAGAGCAGGTCCCCTCAGTCCCAGCTGCTGGGCACCACCAAGGTATTTCCACAAGCAAAGGGGTGGTGGTCTGGATTTGGGGTTGGACTTGATGGCCTTAAGGGCCTTTTCCTACATTGCCAGCCCCGTGATTGTGGGAGTCCTGTGTGGGAAATGGCAGGGAGCAGTGTAAGCCCACGGGAAGCTGTTCCTCCTTGAAGCTGCTGTAGGGCTCAGGTGTGTCCAGGGAGTTGCTCCACAGCCTGGCACCACGGCACAGCAGCCACCCCGAGCCACCCCGAGGAGAAATATGGGGAGACTTGGGAGGAGGGATGGATCCTGATGGAGTCTGCAGGTGTTGCTTGCAATAAAAGACTGGGGTGCTTGGCTGGAAGGCAAACAGTCCAGATCAGCTGCCCTGGCCCTGTTCCTTCCCAGCCTCTGAGGACAGAGCTCACAGTCTCTGAAACAACCAGCAGGGAAGGAGTGGGGAGAACCCAGTCCCTCAGCAACACCTGTAGCAAACAAGAAGTATATTCTCAAAGTTACATTGCAGCTTAATTATAGGGGGAGAGGCCTGTCAGCCTTAATTTAATTTTAAAAGCCCCATCAAATTTAATTTGTGAGAGCAGCTCTTCCATCTGCTTCCAGGCATTATCTCTGGAGTTCAGGAGAAAAACATATGTCTTGTGGTTAATAAGAATTTGTTTTAATGGATCATATGACTGGGTGATTAATAACTGCTCAGCTCTGATTGTTCTCGCTATAAGGAGAACACACAACCCCTTTGCCCGGCCCCAACCTATTGAGAAAAGAGATCATAAAACAGGAGATGAAAAATTCCTCTGCTTGAGATGAAAGCAAATGGATCAAGGACGCGGCTGCGTGGAGCTGCGCAGGGAACGCGGCTTCCTACGGCTCTTATTATCCCTCTTTTGGGATTGTGTATCAGATCATCTACTGTGCTCCAAGCGGGGCACTCCAGGCTGGATTTAGACCTGTAACCTGCTCTGGTGTCTGGAGCAGTGTTGGCATTCAGGGGCTCCAGAGCAAATCCCTCCTTTCCACAGATTCCTTCTGTAGCCTTGGGCACATCCCCATAACCCCTCCAGAAACAGCATCCACCAGGAAATATCCCCAGGGCACATCACAATGACCTCACCAGATTTTCCTCCTTTCCTGGCTTGCTCCTGGATTTACCTCGGTGCCACCCTTGCAGAGCTCAGGCCCCCGGGAGAGCTGCAGGGGGGTGAGACCATCACCCCCCCGTTCAGGGACCAGCTCAGCTCATGCAGCAACCAAATGCACAGCAATCCATCCTGTTTGCTTTCCTGCCTGTTGGGAATGTTGGAGCTCTGCTGCTTGGCAGATATTCAACCCCGTTACTTCAGAGGAAATTCCACGTATTAAAAGAGTCCAGTGATTAGGTTATCATCATCTCCACTTCTCATTTGCTCTGCACACAATGAAAGCTTGCAGGAGAGAAATTTATTTGGTTGTTTTTAAAGGCAGGGGTTGAAGTGTGCTCCCAGGCAGGAAATAAAGAGCCATTATTCCCTCGGAGCCCCCCGGGGGCTGGCAGGCGCTCAGGCACGGGGTCCCAGGAGCCATCAAGCAGCACAAACCGGAGCTGGGAGCTGGTGTCACTGGGGCTTTGATTTGCTTTTGCAGCGTTAACCTCCCGTTAACCCGCAGAGCAAGAGGTCAGGGAAAGGCTCAGATGCTGGAGGAAGGAGCTTTGCCTGTCTGAAATGAGCAGTCCTGCACAACCTATGGAGTTAGCATCAAATAATAATGGTAAAGGAGAAATTACTCTCTGAATAATGTTTCCATTTCAGCTAAGAATTCTCAACCAATTTATGTGCAGAAGGAAAAAGCAAGAGGTGTTTCAGAGCAGGGAATACAATCAATGTTCCCTCCAGTGCAAAGGGAAAATAATATTGTTCTCTGCTTTTTAAAGCATTCACCTTGCCCTTCCTGTCTCCATGACCGTGTGCTTGTGCAATCCTCTAATAACTCCCTTTTAGCTCCTGCTGCTTGGAATTATTATCTGCCCCGAGACCTTCCTTTCACACAGGGCTGTGGGAGAACGTGGGCACCAGGAATGAAGTGTTAAGGCTCTGATGTGGCCATGAAACCTTTGTAGAGCAACATAAAAATAGCAGTGATTGCACAATCGCACCCATGAAAATGGAGAGAGAGGGGAAAATCACAGAATATTTCAGTGTCAGCTTTGTTGTTCCCATAAGGGACAGACAGATGGGGCCAGTTGGATCAAACTGGGAAGTTCTCTGCATCCACTCATCTGCTCAGGGCGGCAGCTGGGATTTCCTGCTCTATCCCTGCAGTGCCACGAGGATGAGAGGGGGTCTGTGGGGAGAGAGGGGCAGCAAAAGGGGCAGAGTGAGGGGCTGGGAAGGGCTGGATGAGCCTGCAGGATCTCTGTCACCCAGGTGTGTAACCTCTGAAAGTCTGCAAGGATGCTGAAAGTCATCTGCAAGGATGTCAGATAATGAATAAGCACAGGAAGTAGATCTGTTTGGGAAATGCTTTTATTTTAAATGAAATGCATAAAAAAAGATGACGAGTTTAATTATCCTGTGGAAGACAGGTTTTGTTGTTATTTAAAGTTGTGTTTGGAACTCCTTTCCTTTTTTTTTTGGTTTGTTTTTCATTTTATATTCCACTTGCAAAAATTAGAGAAGTTAAGAAGGAAAAAAGAGGAAACTGTTCTGTGGGTATTTTTCCAGTCTTTGAAAGAGAGACAGCTTTAAAGAGGAAGAAAATGAAGGGAGAAAGAAAGGAATGAAAAGCCAGAATCCTTCCAGATTTGGAGAACAACCCCAAAATTATGCTTTTCAAAATGAACATTTATAATTTTGTTTCATTTTAAAAGTTTTCATTAGAAAAAGAATTCAACCAAATCAACTACGTTTGTGGAAACTCCTGGGTTCCCTTGGAAACCCCTTTTATTTTTCATGGCTAGAACTTTATGAAGAAAATTGTAACCACGTAGCTGTTGAACTGCCTGAGATTTATGAAGCACGTTAATCAATCACCTCGTCCTGCAGGTGCAGAATTTTATAAAAAGCAATTACGAGGAGATGGAGTGATGCCAACCTCAATCCCCTCTCGCCCCCACAGCCTGAAGTCAGCATCTTCCCAAAGCCCTCTGAGCACAGAGGCTCCACAAGTCCCTACATCTGGATTTCTGATCCACTCTCTGGAGCATCCCAGGTGCCCTCCCAGCATCAGCTCTTCCCCGTGGTGCTCTGAGGGCTCTGTTTGGGTCCCTTGGAGGTTTTTCCTGCCATGGCACTGGGGGGACTCAGTGGTTGGCCATAACTGAGCTGCAGAGATTCCCTGGGTGCTTCTGCCACTATAAATGGGTCTATGAACCCCTCTTGTCCCTTTCACAAAAGGTTATGGTGTTTTTGTAGTGAAAGATCCTTAACCTGATGACCTTGTTTCCTGTTAATGACACTGTGCTGCTCCCTAGGGAGAGCTTTTGTCAGGGTGAAGTTTTAAAGGTGGGGTTTGGTCAGAGCAGATTTAAAGGTGGGGTTTGTTCCTCCTCTCCCCTCGTGAGCAGCCCTTGTGCTCCCAGCCCCCCTGCAGCCCTGCTGGGCCTCTCTCAGCACGGCCACGCTCTGCCCTGGGCTCTCTGGGCATCTCCTTCCAGTGGGAATGCCCTGCGAGGTGTGGCTGCTGCAGGCACCAGACACCCCATGGCCATTGCCCTGGCACCCCAGGGTCACTTGAGCAGAAGTGCTCAGAGCTGCTCGTGCCATCCTTCAGAGGGGGATTTCTGTCATCAGCTCCAGTGGAAGGAGCAGAACTTCAAGGTCATGGGCTGATGTCACTTGTTAGTGCAGCAGTTCCTCTGGGGTTTTGATAACCAGGACAATCTCTGCCCTCCTGCTCTGCTGCTCCTGCTGCTCTGCAGAATGCCTGAGTGAGGAACCCCAGCCCATTTCCAGGTGCTGTCATCCCTGCAAGATCCCGGGGCTGGGGAATAATTAACTGTCAGTTTGCTTGTGCTGCCTGCCCCTCGCCAAATGAGGTTGGGGGGCTTGGTCTGGTGCAGAATCACCGAGGAAGGGGAAGATGTGCCCAGATGAGATCGGAAAAAGCTTTTATGACCCTAGAATTTATTACTTAGTCCAGTTTACAGGAGGTCAGAAAGAAAATAACAACCAGATACAGAGTTTGAGTGTAATGTGGGGGTGTTAAGTCTTAATAAATTCTGTTGGTGATTTTGTGTGATGGACAGATTTATCTCCATCAGGCTCTTTTGTTGCTTCCAGATGAATCTTATCCAGCACTAACCTGAAACCTTCCTCCCTTTAATAAACATCAATAACTTAACACAACCTCCCCTCCATATCATCTGGCAGCAGTGGGAACCCGGGCTGCAGTTTTACTGGGGAAATGGTATTTTCAAGGTGGAATATTGTGGCCAGACTGGATAAATACCTTGCATTTCCTTGTATTGTCTGGGAACACGCATGGAACAGTTCCCAGCCCACTCCTCAAAGGTTTTACAACATTGAGAGGCCTCTATAAATTTCAAGCAGCCAGGAAAATATTAGAGGAATGTCTTAAAAAGGAGAAGGGAAAAAGTGAGAGAGGAGGGCAAACGCAAACTCATAAGAAATCATCAAAGGGTATATGAGGAGAAAATGGGATGTGATTCCATTGGGCTGGGGGGACTCAACTTCTCCCTGTGACACAGGAGGCTTCTCGATTAGCCAAGGGTGCCTCATGCCTTGGTTTCTCCTTTCTAAAGCAAAAATTACAGCACTTTCTAGGGAATAATAAATGCACTGCTGCTGGGCTCTGAGCAGAGGTGAGGGGGCAGTGGGTTGGAGTCAGCCCTGGGGTCCCCTGGGTCAGCACCCCTGGAGCAGCGGGGGGGTGCAGCGGCCTCAGCGCCACCCCTCAGTGTCAGGAGCAGGGCAGGGCTGCAGGGAGGGATGCAGGGGCTGAATCCAAAGGCTCACCTCCTTTAGAGAGTGTTTAACGAGGATGTCACCCCCGGGCATGGCCCCAGTGTCACTGGGGGGGGCAAAAGGGGGTGTGAGGGGACACGGGGAGCCTTTGGAACCACAGGCTCTTTCCTGGTGCTCTTGGGATGCTGTTCCCATCCTCTGCACCCATCCCAGAGAGCCAGTGGAGGGCAGAGGAGGGAGGGTGGGGGTGCCCTGTGAGGTCAGGGGCTGCTGAGGACACAGAACCCCCTGTGGACCCCGTGGGGGTCCCAGCTCAGGGGTAACTCAGCTGAAGCCTACGGTGTGTGGGCTCTCTCCTGGTGGCTTCTGCTTCAGCCTGTGGGATTTCTTAATAACAGGAAATATCCCCCCGTGGTTTCCCCCGTCTTATTCCGTCTGATTAAATAAATGCCAACACATTTGCAAGAAACTGGGGACTCATGCTGAATTAGCCACAAGCAGACAGATATTGTACTTTTCTGCCTTTCAAGGCTCACAGAATATCCTACAACTATTAATTATTCCAGCTTCCTGGTGGTTCTGCAGGGATATCAGATAGCCTTGGGGATGGAACTGGGTCCTGAGGTGGGAGAGGCTGGCTCAGCATGCTGGGTGGCAGGGCTGCAAATGCAGAGCAGAACAGTGGCCCTGCTGTTTTCTGCTCCAGTGCCCTCCGAGGAGCTGCAGGCTGCTGGAAAAGTTTTTGCTGGGGGAAGCGATCCCAGTTGGAAGCTTTCAAAGGTTTCATGCAAACCCCGATTGATGGGGTGGGGAATGTACTTTAAACATCATGGCAAACACCTTGGCCGTGCCCCTTTCAAGTGAAAGCTCCAAGGAAGGGAATTTGACTGATGTGTGCTTTTCTCAGAGCTGCTCCCTGTTCTGGGGGCATGGGAGCCTGCGGAAGTGAGGAAGTTCATGGGGGAAGTGGGCATTAAACAGAAAGATCAAATGCATCAGGTAACAGCCAAAGGGATAAAAACTGTGCAGCACCTGAGTGTGGCAGTAAATGGAAAATGCTGCTCTCTCATTTCAGGTCCTTGATTAGCTGCTTCTAAATACACTGGGGCTGCACAGTCAGGGGGAAGATGTGGGTGAGCTGAAATGTGCTCTGAATGTTTCAGGGACTCTGACCAAAGAACCTGTAAAAGCCTTCCCAGCCCCTCTCTGCCTCTGGGAGGGCAAATATAAAGGGTCAGGCATTTATAAATGCTTTTTTTCTGTGTGAAAAACAATCAAATAAGCAGGAAAAACACTGTAGGAAGAGTGGATGGATGAGCCTGAAATATGGGGAGAAGTGCAATAGTAAAATTCCGTTTGATGTTGCAGAAGGGAAACGGAGTTTTATTTCCTTTCTGTCCATTACTGAAAATGGCTTTTGAAGAATTGAGATCAGTGGGAATTTTTCAATCTCGTGTCTCCAAAGAAGAGTGGTCTTTGTGGTGATCTTTTCCCTCTGTGGCAAGGACAGCACCCAGGGAAGGGCTGGAGCTGGGCCAGCGAGGGTCAGGATGGATGTCAGGAAAGGTCCTTCCCCCAGAGGGTGCAGGGCAGTGCCCAGGGGATGGGCACAGTCCTGAGGCTGCCAGAGCTCCAGGAGCTCCCTGAGATGCCCAGGGTGGGATTGTTGGGGAGTCTGTGCAGGGCCAGGATTCCTGTGATGAATTCCTGTGGGGTGATCCCTGCAGGGCCCTTCCAGCTCAGGATATTCTGTAATTCCATGATTCTAGGACCCTGCTAGCACTTGTGGAAATGTTCCTCTGCATGGCAGTGCTCCCCTGCTTCTCTCTCTAAATTCTGGGTTTCTCCAGATGCAAAACATGTTTGGGAAATATTTTCAAATCAACACCTCAGCCCATTGCAGAGAAGGACTTTGAAGTTTGTGTTTTTTGAGCAGCACTGCTTTGCCCCACTGGAACACTTCCCATCCCAGGACACCAGAGAGCCCAGAAAGAACAATTCCTTCAGCCTTTGGACATGGCTCCAAAGCCTCATTTCATGTAAAAGAGCAAGAGCTCAGGGGCCTTGGCCTTCTGCCTCCCCACAGATTCTGGGACCAAGTCTCAACAGCTAAAACCCTAAAATGTACCAAGGAGAGGCAGCTCCCTGCATACTCTGTTACCAAGATGATTTTTCCCACCTTTGGGGCAAAAAAAAATGCTTTGAATGCTCTGGGCTTCAATTTTCCTCATTTGCAGCTCTCTTAAAGTGCAGGGCAGGGTCAGGAAAGTCCCACGTGCTCCTCCTCAGAGGCTACTTTGTAGTGGCACAGGAGGACAAAAAGCCTTAAATCCAGAGGGTCACCCTGGCCATGCCCTCACTCCGAGTGCTCTGGCCCGTCTCAGCTGCCCCTCAATTTCTGGAAGTGCAAGGATGTCCAGGTGAGCCTGGGGAGTTCCTGGGCTCAAGTTGTGCATTTGGCTGTGCTCTGGCACAGTGTGTGTGTCTGAACTGGGGGGCAGAGGCTGCTCCCCACTTCTGGGTCTGGGCATCAGCTTTTGTCTGTGTGTCCAAGGCTGGAGAACTTATTCTGGGATGAAGGGACCCCCTGAGAGAGCGTCCAGGGGCTGAGTGAGCAGTGCCTGGACACAGCCTGTGCTAGAAAATAGACATTTTTCTGGTGAAATGGATAAAGAGGCATCGAAGGCAGGAATCAGACCCCTGACAATGGGGAAATGAGTGTGGGAGAATTGGGGAGAACAAAACCCCAAGATGTCCAGGGCTGGCAGACTGTAAATCTCCCAAAGCTTTGTCAGGCACCAGACAGAAAGAGCATAAAAGTCCTAAGTCTGTGGTTACACACACCAGAGGTGGCAGCTGGAACAATTAATCTCCTGCCCTTTTGGAATCTTTAGGTGAAGCCTCTGAGTAAATGAGGAAAGGTAAGGAAAGGTCTTTGTGGCCCTTTCCTCCTTTCATCCCGCTGGGCTCCTCATCCTGCAGTAAATGAAAACAGCCCCAGCTGCAGACAGCTCTGCCTTGGAGCTGGGTTTGCTCCTGGCCAGTGGGAAACAGAGCAACCCATGCACCTCCTGCTCTGAGCTTGTCCTTTCAGCTTAATGCACTCAAAGCTGGCTGTCTCACAGCCTCACTCAGCAGAATCTTGTCTCAAATACCTCAAATGCTAAAGAATAACGTTAGTTATTAATATTTAAAACATTACTAAATAATGTAAACAAGTCTGGACCTTTTTCACTTATCCAGGATGAGTAGGATCCAGCAGCAATTCTCCCTTCTCTGCCAAAAGCAATGCTTTCTTTATTTTTTTTGTTTGAACCCAGGTTGGTGTTGGTTTCAGTGTTGGTTTCAGTGTTTGTTTCAGCCCATGTTGGTGCTGGTTTCAGTGTTGGTTTCAGCCCAGGTTGGTGTTGGTTTCAGTGTTGGTTTCACTGTTGGTTTCAGTGTTGGTTTCAGCCCCGGTTGGTGTTTGTTTCAGCCCCGGTTGGTGTTTGTTTGTTGCCCAGACAGATTTATATTGTTTTCACTCCTCTTGGTGAACTGAGGCCGTCGGGACGGGGCAGAGTGAAGCTGGGAGCCGCTGGTCGTTCTCAGGGGTGGAGGTGCAGTGGGTGCAGAGCTGCCCTGGGACTGCCCTGCCTGGCCCGAGCCTGGCGTTGGTTTCAGCTTTTCCAGGCTTTGGCCCCGTTATTGCCGGGCTCTTGCCCAGCCCTGCTCGGGAGCCCCGCAAGCCCTGCCCCAGAGCAGAGGGAGAAGATGCAGGAATGTCACTGAGGTCACTCTGCGAGTCCCCGGCTGCGGATAATGAACAATTCCTGACAAAATGAGGTGGTAGGAGCTGCTCGGAGATAAAAACCTGCCTGTCATTCTGCCGCACGAACCTATATTCCAATTTTATCTGCGGAGCGCGGCTCTCTTTTATCCAGTTTCCTGTTTGAAGGGATTTGAGCAGAATAGATAATCCTAACTTTGAACATAAATCACTGAGCTGCACGGCTGATAGATGCTTTGCACTTTTTTTATGATAATGGCTGATTGGAGGCTGGGGGGGAAATGCCAGGGGCTTATCTCTGCGGAGCAGCATTTGCAGGGCTGAGGGAAGGGGAGGCAGCCGCACGAGGTGGGGCCGTTCTGTGTTTATTTATCTGTTTATTTGTTTGTTTGTTTGGGTGTCTGAACTCGAGCTCTGGGGTGACACTGGGGGTCTGCACAGACCCCGGGGTTCAGGGTGAGGGTGGGGGTCCCCTCAGCCCTCCGAGATAACAGAGCCCATTGGGCACGAGGCTGAGCCTCAGATGGTTCTTCACTCCCCCAGAGGGGCTTGGGGATGCCAAAGAGCCATCAAATAGAGTCTGTGGATTNTATATGTATATGTATGTATATACAGCTCCTTTTTTTTCTTTTACCCACAAAATAGATGACAGCTCCAGAAGTGCACTTCTCCTTCTGAAGATGTAAATCCCCAGAAAGGTCATGTTCCATTTTGGTTTTGAATGTTTCTTATTTTTAAAAGATTTATTTTACTGCAATTAGCTTGAATTTCAAAGTAATTTTAAACCAGAAAACTGGATTCTTTCTTTGCTTGTAACTTCTGTCTCTCTTTTTTTCTAAATTAAAAAAAAAAAAAAGAAAAAAAAGAAAAGAGAAAAGAACCCTCAACATCAAAACAGATGTTTTCCCAGGAAAAGTTGTTTTTTGATGAAACAGATTAATTGGAGTTCTCTAATCAAATCTTCAAAAAACTTCCAGGCAGCCTTGCTGAGGCATTGAAGTACCCGTTTAAAGGGTGAGCTTTCTTTATGTTCCCCTCTCAAAGTCATCTTTCCCAGTGACTCCCAGAGGCACCTTGGCAGCTGCTTTGGATTTCATCCCTGCATTTGCCCTGTGCATGGAGGCACTGCCCTGGGTTTGAGATTTTAACACAAATCCCCAGTTTGCCTCCAGGTGAGCTCTCCATCCCCCCATGGAGGTTTCATGGTGCAAAGCAAAGATTGATTTTCAGCAGCTCCACACCACAGGCACGGTCAGGATGTTCTTGTGGGGTCCAGATTGAGCCTAGTGTGGCACCAGCAGAGTGTGACACCAGGGCAGTGTGACACCAGCGCAGTGTGACACCAGCGCAGTGTGGCACCAGCAGAGTGTGGCACCAGCGCAGTGTGGCACCAGCGCAGTGTGGCACCAGCGCAGTGTGGCACCAGCGCAGTGTGACACCAGCGCAGTGTGACACCAGCGCAGTGTGACACCAGCCCTGTGTGCCCTCAGCCCGGTGTGCCCTCAGCCCCCAGCAGCACAGAGCTGATGCCCCAGTGCCAGTCCCAGTGTGCAGGCACTGCAGGCTGCCCACGGCCCCGGGGTATTGGCACTTTTGATCCAGGAATCACAAAGGATTCACGTTGGAAAAGCTCTCCAAGATCAGTTCCAAGCTGTGCCCAAAACCCTCCTTGTCCCCAGCCCAGAGCACTCAGTGCCACCCCCAGGGATGGGCACTCCAAACCCCCCTGGGCAGTTCCAAGGCCTGACCCCCCTTTCCATGCAGAAATTCCTGCTGCTGTCCACCCTGAGCCTGCCCTGGCATAGCTTGCCCAGTTTTCTGGGAAACAGAAGTTTTTTGGGATGGGTTTAATTATTCCATTGCAGTTCCAAAGGGGGTGCCACAAGCATGTACTGGAAAAGGAGCAACTCTTAGGAAAGGCAGTCAGTGATCAAGTCTCCCACAGGAGGCAATTTGGGTAATGCAATCTGCTCAAACAAGTTCTTTAAACTCGGGAGAAAATTTCTTTGGAGCTTGAACAGGTCAATAACACTTTCCCCCATTTAGAGAGGAATAGAAAAATTAACTTTTTTTTTTTTTTTCTTTGCCAGCATTTGTGTTATTTAACAGCCTTTTAGAAACCCATTTCCTGCACTATTTTAAGCTGCAGGCAGAGTTAGAAGACCACATCTGAGTGACGATTTAAATCTCTAGACAGCTCAGGAGATAAGTCAAAACAAATTTCAGGATGTTCCTCTAAAGAGCTGTTTCCACTTAAGTCAGCCCCGTTGGGAACCTGGCTACAGAATCACCTAATCTGCTACACATTTTATACATTTAAACAGGTCCATTTGAAAGAAACTTTTTGAAATTTTCTGTGCAGTGAATACATAATGAATTCCACTGGAGGAGGCTGGAAATTGCTCCAGGTTTTTTGCTCTTCACTTTGTTGATGTTGATAACTTCATGGTATCCTGATTTTTTTTTTCTTTTACTGCCATCTTTCAGGCTCCACACCAGGCAGCACAACCCCTCCTTTGCTCCCCAGAAACTGAATGATGCACCCAGGCTGCTCGATGTGGGCAGGCTGCTGTGCAGGGACGTTCAGAGAATGCCCAATCACTCCAAAATTCAGTGGGCAGGGCTGGACTGGACTGGACTGGACCGGGCTGGGCTGGGCTGGGCTGGGCTGGGCTGAGGTGCTCCCCCTCACAGCCCGGGCACTTTGGCCTCAGGTTTGGCTGCACGAGGCCGAGCTGCTCTGCTGCTGATTTTGGTTTTGCTTTGGGGAGGGAGGCTGGACCAGCAACCTTCCAACAGTGTTTCTGTGGCTCAGCAGTGACAGATTTTTGTGGCCTTTGGGGTCAGAGGGAAGAGGTGCACAAGGGATGCTGCCTGCCCTTATTTTCTGGACTGAATATTCTCAACACATCTCAGCAGAGAACTTTTCAGAGACATCTCTGAGGTCCATGATTTCTTCCTCCTTCCCTGCCATCAAACAACAGAAGCCAGCTGATATAGGAGTTTCTTAGATGAAAAGCAGCTACATTTGACTTTTGGTGTTTCTTGTTTTAAAAAGTGTTGGCCAGACATGATCTGCAAATTAAAAACTGTTGAGTGGTGTCTGCCAAACAAATGTAATGCTTGGAATTGTGCTGAAAGCTTCCTTTGTGATAGTAATGTCCTGGATTTCCTAAATGAAATACAGAATTTGGTTTTCCTCTTCCTTAGGTTCTTAACCTGCACTCTCTTCCCAACCCGAGCAGAGCAGTTGTGAGAGCTTTGATGGATTCAGGTCCTCACTCAGGAAGTGCTTTTCACCTGAAATGAATTGTGTAACTTTCCTGCCACACATGGTTTATCTCCTAAAGGGAACAATGTTTCCATGCTATCACAAAGGTTGCTGTACTGCACTATTTGATTTTATTTTTGTGAAGATTTTCACATTTGCAGAGGCAAAAGTAGGACAAATGCTCTGTTCCTCTGTGATGGCTACTCATGCTCTCCCTCTTCCTTCCCATCCTCTAACAGAATTTGAAGGTGAAGGGTCCACAGTGGTTGTTTGATTTGACCTTCTTCCTGACACAGCAGGATCTTTGCTATTGATTCCTGCATCAGGCCCTGACTTGTGGTTAGGCTGAAGGAGATATTTTACACATAATCTGTTAAAAGCACCGTGGTGGTGGAGAGGGTTAAATCCTTCCCAAGGCTCTTGAGCAGCACTTACAGAGCTCACTCTCAGAAGGGTTCTGTGTGGACAAACATTTCACCTCTCATCCACTAAATGATGTGGATGAGAGGTGAAATGAAACCAGCTTCTGACAGTTTCCAAGGAGGTTGTATTTTTACTTTATATCTGATTGTCTTCTCCTGTCCCTTCTCATCAGCTGCAAAATTCCAAACAGTATCCACAGAGGTGGTAAGACTAGAAATAAGCCTCACATGAGGAACATGCTCTTAAAGCCTTTCTTCCATCTCTCAGGCCCAAGTTTCTGCTCAGGGCAGCCTTTTACACTCACCAGAGTTCCACCAGGAGCTCAGGTGCTTTTGAGCTTCTTCAGGGGGTGTGCTGGGAAACCAGAATGGTCTGAAATGTTTCAGGGATTTCTGTCCTCTGTTTTCTTACCAGTGTGGTGCTGAGAAGAAAACATTCACACACACCCCCATCGTAATTTAACAAAGACAGGAGAAGTGCCCTTCCCCACCTGGATTTACCCAGGATCTGGATGCTGGGGGTCTAGAAAGCCGATCATATTTCTAAGAGGGAATTATCCCAGATTAGAGGGGAGGCAGTGGTGGTGTTTGTCCTTCCTGGTGACATGTGGCCTCACACTCAGATGTCCAGGCCCTCCCATCAGACTGGACAGCTGCTCAGGGTTGTCCTCAGACTGGCTGGCGGCCACAGGAGCCTTGGGAATGCAGGGACGGGCACCTGCTGCAAACCCCTGAGACAGCAGGGCAGGAAGAGCTAATACAGGCCCCCCTAATCCTGGGGGCTGCCCTCCTGCCCCCACTGCTGGCAAGTCAAAGAGAGGAATTTACTGTGACACAAACACAACTGACTGTGCTGTACAGCTCGTGGAGTGTTTCCTTAGAGAAACTCGTGGCAAGGATGGGGTTTGGTGTACAAAGAAAGGTAACTCCAGCAGTTTGATCACATCCCTGTGAGTGGTGAGGTGTGCCATTATTCCTCGCTGGTTTGTGTCAGTGGCTGCCACACCTCGGCACAAAGCACACAGAAGTGGTGCCTTTCTTTCCCCTGTATCATTAAGAGAGCATTTGATCCTATAGATAGAAGTGGTAATTGACTATATTTAAAGATTAACTCAGTGTAATGCCTTCTGAAAAGAGAAATGTTATTAAGAAAGTTGTCAATCATACAGTTGATGCCTTTTTTAATACAGCCTGAAAGTGTTATAATTTTAATACCCCAGAGGCCAAAGCAAATTATCAAGCTGAAATTAGAGATTAGCAATTTTCAATTTCTCTCTCATCTCTTACATTTCATCTTCCACCTTCATCTGCAAGAAGAAAAGGAGGGAAAATAGTATTTGGCATGGGAGGGGAAGCCCAGGAGGCTGGCTGTGATGATTCCCTGCCTTGAAGCTACATGCTGACCTGATGAGTGCCCCGGGCACCAGAGCAACCAGAGCTTTGGCAGAGCCTCACTTTCCCAAGTGACAGGGAGCAGCAGGAGCGGGTGCAGCTGAGGATCCCAGCACCAAGGGTTCAGCCTGTCAGGAAAATCCCCTGTCCTAACCCTAGGACCACCTTAGGGGCCCGGGAGCCACAGGCTGGGTTTGTGCTTTACAGGTCATTGTGCTTCAGTGAAAATGCTTTTTCCAGTCTTAGGTAGTTGGTTTGTATTGCTGAGGGCTGGGTGTGCAGAGGTGTAGGTGGAGTTCAGGCTCCTAAATCTAAAGGTGCCATCCTGAAAACCTCTTTTGGGTGGAGTCCAACCTTATGGCCTCTAAAACTCTAGGGGCTCCAAGGTTTGTACTCTGACGTTTCCACGGCACTCCTGCCCATGCACAAAAGCCCTGTGTGAAGGGGCCAGACAACTGAAAGGCTGCCATGTACAGAAACTGGGCCAGGATCCCCAAATTACCAGTTCCTCTGCCAGAGGGACTTTATCCCTGAGATATTCGGGCAGCCTATGTGTTGAAAAAAGAGCTCTGCAGAACAGCCTGTGGTGGCTGGGGGTTTCTTTTCAAAGGCAGTGGTGCACAGAGGAGCTCTGCCCTTGCACACACAGTTCCTGGATTTGGATTAGGTGTTCAGGGCATTTTCAGGTGGAGTTTAATTTTTAAGCTGAGAAGATTAAATCAGCACAATCTCTTTGGAAGATGCAGGAGTCTCTCAGCCCTCAGACCTGCAGTTTTCAGGTGGGAAATTTCCAGCTGAAAATATATCTTATATGGAAAAGAAGGAGACAGCAAAGAAATTCCCCTAACACACCAAAAAGGAGAAGGACCTTGTCCTGGCCCCATTTGGCAGAACTGGTATTGAGGAAGGAGCTTTACTCATGACCCTTCCGTGTAAATTCTCCTGGTTAGAGAGCCCTGCTAGCAGGATCACTCAAAAACTGGAGAAGTTTGGGTGTGTTCTGCCCAGCAGCACTGCTGGAACAGGAGAGGTGGGCCAGGTACCACCATGGGTGAGCCCTGGCAGCACCAGGAAAGGTCCCTGATGGCATCGGCCGAACTGGAAACCACCTGTGTGTGCCCTGGCATGTCTGTGTTTGCTCTCCTCACCACCTGGCAGCAGGACTTGAGTTCTACTTTCATTTGAAATCTTCTCCTGTGAAAGATGGGCCTGGTGCTGGAGAAGGGTGGTGATTGCCTTTGTGTTCTGGCCTTCCCTTCCCAGACAGGGGATGTGCAGTTTCTGGGGAAGGGATTGAGGCTCAGTAATTGAAACAGGACTCATGAACTCTGGGCTAGATGGGAGAATGAAATTCTCTATAGTGGAAACATTATGCTCCCACCATAATCTACTAAAACAGTCTTCATTTCCCTAGTGTGAGAAGGTTCTCTTCTCTTATTGCATTTAGCTTGAAATCAGAGCTCGCAAGCTGTTTGATGCTGGGCAATGTTTATGCCTTGTGCTGTCATAATAAATGCCCCAGATCCATCATAAAGGCAGTTCCTTTGACACAGAGGCCGATTGGAAATTACAGGAGAGATGTGGGGCAGTAATGGAGATTTATTTCTTTTGCAAAGGAATTGGATTATCATCTTGTGGAGAGTTATTTTACCTTTCCCCTGCCCAGTCGAGTCAGACCAGTTACTGCCAGGCATTGTGTGAAATGCACCAGGACAGGGAGGAACCCAGCCCTGCCACCTCGCTGCCTCCTCTTGGCAGAAGAGAGTGTTTCAGATAATTTACAGATGTAAATTGTCCAGCATCACACCCTCAGGCTCGCCCTTATCCAAAGATTGCAGCAGCCTCGGGGTGACCCTTAGCCAAACCCCTCTCCATTCACACGGCTCTGACCTCCATCAGGACTTTGCATTTATTGGGCCCGGTTTTACTGTGGCAGGACTTGCTCACTTCTAATCCAGCTCCATCATTCCTGGCCCTTTATATGTCTGGGGGTGAAGCAGGTTATAAAACACTTTCAAGGATATTTTTTATTGTGTTTTCTTTAAGACAAGTAAGTCTTCTTTTTTACTGTTTGCCAGGCAGCTGCAGAAATTACTTCTGTGCTGGCACTCAGGGTGTGTAAACCACGTGTACCCTGCGTGTACCCCGCATGTACCCGGCACGTAAACCTCTTGTAAACCGCGTGTACCCCGCGTGTAAACCTCTCTGAGCCCCTCGCAGCCGCGTGTGCAGCGCTGGGGCCGCGCCGCGCTCTGTCCGTGGTGCTGAACCCGCCCCGGGCGCGTCTCCAGGGAAAATCGCTGCCGAGGCGCTCCGGGAAGGTTTGGGGGCATCTGGGGGTACCTGGCTGTCTGTGGCTGTGGCTCGCGGTGCTCGGATGTCAGCAGAGAGCCTGTGGTGCGGGGGGCTGCAGGAGTTGGCCCTTAGGGGTGACTCCACCGAGCCAGGAGGGAAGGAGGAGCCCGGGGTCCAAAGGCTGGTGTTGCTTAGGGATATGAAACACAGGTTTGTTATGTTAAAGAAAATAAAGAGGCTTCCAGCTTTAAGAGTCTCTTGCTGGCAATTCTCAGTAGTGCTGGAGCACTGAATTGAAAAAAGGAAGAAAATTCATCTAGGCAAGTCTGGAAGCCTCTCCCCAGCAGCTCAGCGTGGGGATTTGTGAGCTAAATGTTTCCACTGAATAAGTACTGGGTGTCTGCATGAGGGAGTGCGAGAGCAGGAGACGGGAAGTGTGGGTCACTGCCAGCTCCAGTGCGGGACACCACTGCAATGAATGGAACTATTTGTTGAAGTGCTTTGCCACACTAATTGCTTGCATTAATTTTTTGGCAAGCAGGGTGTGTAGTTTGAGGAATATTTGAAACCTTTGAGCTGGGTTGTGCTATAGAGCAGAGAGGCTCCTGGGCAGAAAATCAGGCAGAAAGTGTTCTGCAGCTACAACCAGGATGTTCTTGTTATCATACCAGTGATTTCTGTCACGTATTTGTGCAAGAGCTGTCGATGGGGGAGTGTTGTTAACCTGCAGAGAGCAGACGCTGCACTGGTGAGCCCTGGGGTCAAGGCACAGTGTCCCCCAGCAATCAGCTGCTCCTGCACTGATAGGTGAAGGCAGAGACAAGAGGATTCTCCCATTTTGGTGTTCAAGTTTCCTTCAGTGGAGCCGTGGAGAAGCACAGTGAGGGAGGATAAGAAGTTTTTGCCTTATGTGGTTCCCAGCCTTTGGCTCCGTAGTTCCCAAGTGCATGCCAGAGCCCAAACCTCCTCCCACTTCTTGTCCTGCATTTCAGCATTTTCATTAGGTGCTCACATCGTTATTAAGCTGTCTGCTTCTCAGGTTTTACACATCACCAGCTGAAAGGTCTGAGATCAGGTAACCTGGGATAGCAGGATAATGTGAATTGATCAAAATCTTGGCAAATAAGGATGCAAGTTGTTATTTCTTAGTGAGTTTACTCTCCATGGTAAATACTGGTTGTGGGGCTAAATGTGGAAAGGGAAGGGTCTTGTAAAAAAATTGAAAAGCTGCCAGGAGATCCCTCTGTGTGGAAAATCCTCCTCTAGAAAATACTGTGAAACAGTTTTAGCTACTTAAGAAGCAAAATTACAAATCTGGACTGGAGTGACTGCAGTCAGGAGTGTGGAAACATCAACCACCTTTACAGCTGAGGAGCAGGGGACTGTCCGTGTGCTCTGTATTAAATTGCATTTTAATCCATAATCAGCCTCCTCTGGATCTCTACGAGATGACTTGTGGAGTTCAGGGGGGCTCTGGAGATGCAGCTGGAATTGGAAGGGACCTCACCCAGCCCAACCCCCTGCCCAGGCAGGGTCACCCAGAGCAGGGGACACAGGAACACATTCAGGTGGGATTGCAGTGTCTCCAGAGAGGAACACTCCACGCCCTCCCTGGGCAGCTGTTCCAGGGCTCTGACCCACCACGGGAAGTTCTTCCAATGGTGAGGTGGAATTCCGTGTGTTTTGGTTCATGGCCATTGCTCCTTGTCACTGGGGTCTGCTGAGAAGAGTCTGGCACCATCCTCTGACACACCCTTCAGATATTTGTATGATGTTTTATTTGTACGTATCTGCATGCTGAGATGAACATGAGCTGGTCTGTGGTGTTAGGAAGAGTGAATGTTTGCCAGAGGTTCTTGAAGTGATTTGTGATGGATTTGTCTTGGATAAACAAGGTTTATCTCCTTCTGTGAGAAGATGAGGGGAAATGCATCACCCAGATCCTGTAGCAGTGCTGTGGCTCGTGTCCCCTCTCAGTCCCCACCCAGTTCTCGAGCAGCACCAAGGAGTCTTTATGGCAAAAAAAAAAGTGATTAAGCAGCCATTTACCAAGAAGCCATCCATAAAGCACTGCCTCTCCAAGCTAATGGTGCTGTTTGTTATGTCAGAAGCAGCTAATAATGGCCATATTTGTTGGAGTCATAAAACCTCTTTTGCTGGTGCATGATAATGGAGTGTGTTACATGTTCAATTAACCAAGCTAATCAAACGCTGTGGAGAAATACAATGGGAACAAAGACCTGATCCATGCAATTCTTTGTTGGGCACAGCAGTTGTTTTTCCTGTCATTTCCTCGTAGTCCTTTGAGCAGATTTACCAGTGATATGCTAACAAATCGTTGCCCAGTTAAGGCAAGTTTTCTGCTGGATAAGTAAGAAAGGCTCCCCATGGACAACTTCCAACTATTGACCCTCTGCTGTCACTTGGATGTGCAGTTCGGGGGACATTTATCTCCTGCTGGGCAGTGCTTGGACCTTGGGGACAGAGAAATCAAACCAGTCAAATCAAGAGCTATGCACAAAACCTGAGGTGTGAGGGAGGCAGTGGTGATGTCCAAACATTGCAGCATGAGAAGAACTCACCAGGGGTCGAGGATGGTGCCCAGCTCCCAAATGCAGTAACTCCTGATCCCTATGGCACTGTGCCCCTTCCCTGGTCTCTTTGGGCTGGAGGAGGCCCAGCAGTAGGTTGGTTGCCCAGGACTTGCCCAGAGCCCAAGGCA
This sequence comes from Thryothorus ludovicianus, assembly GCA_013397245.1. Lineage (NCBI taxonomy): Eukaryota > Metazoa > Chordata > Aves > Passeriformes > Certhiidae > Thryothorus > Thryothorus ludovicianus. The sequence goes on along the minus strand of VZTB01012379.1, from coordinate 276,035 downwards.
CCTGGAGCTGCAGGCTCAGCAGGTGCTGGGGAGCAGGAGAGATGGTGGCAAGCACAGCCTGAATTCTCTCTCTGGTGTGGAGCAGCTCCAAGAGCATCTTCCAGGCAGAAATACTCTGATTGCCTGTGGGCAGAGGTGAGCAGCTCTGTCAGGGTGGCACAGACCTGGTGGTACCTGTTCCACAGAGAAAATCAGTCTCCGGTTTAGGAAAGGGCCCCCCCATGTCAAGAGAAGCAAGGTGACATTTCTGCAGGTTATCTGTTCATGAAGTGATCCCAGCCCATGCTGGGAACTCAAGAGGGCCAGGAGATTTTTGGGCAGGCCTGGGGAAGCACAGGTTTGCCTCTCCTGCTCCTGAACATCTCAGGAACCTCCAGAACTGACTGGGATGCCAGAAGTGAGTGTCAGTAGACTTGTATTTATTATGTAGACACAAATTTTATGGGTCTGCAAATAGGAAAAGGTTTAAAAACACTGCTTTAGATCAAAAGTGCTTCTCAAGAAGTTGCTTTTTTCTGCCACTAAGTGGCTCCAGATGTTGAAATATTCAACAAAATTCCTTTTCTCTTTTTTTCTTTTCTTGACACACGGAGTTTCACAAGGTCAATCTGCAGCAAAGAAATCCCAGTGCTTTCCCCCTCTGAAAAGCACCCAATTGCAGCATTAAATATTAACTGAGAGAAAAGCTTCATTTGTAGCTTCAGACTATTTTGATTTTTTAATTTGTTTTCTTTTTCCGGGAATATGAGTTTCTTCTACACTTGAGGGACATGGAAGTTTCTCTGTGTTATGGGCATGGTGAGAGGGACTCTCGAGCTTTGGGAGTGGAGCTCCAGTTATTTATTTACTGGCAGTAAGGGACAGGGCCCATCAGAATGCTGGTGGCCTTTATGAATGTCCCAACTTCAGCCTTTACTCTGTCTCTTGCTGTTGCTGGGCTTCTTCCCAGTTCCTTTGCTCCAGGTGGGTGACAGCCAGCTGGGAGCCCGGGCTGGATTTGGGGTGGCAGACCCAAAGGCTGCTGAATTCCCCTCTCCATGCAGATGCACAGTGGGAAGGACAGATGGCCACCATGCAGAAATGCTCTTTCCTCTCTGGGGTGCTGGGAAGTGCAGCCAGCACAGCTGCAGTGGGGATTATTTGTGCCTGGATGGCTGCATCCTTCCTTAGCATTTGGAAGTAGATCAGAACTACACAAACCTCTGCAATAACATTCATTAGGCATTCCCAGGCACTGGGGGTGGTTCTGTTCCTCTGGCTCCCTGGGAAAGCCCTGCTTGGTCAGTGCTTAAAAACCTTTTTACTGCAAGAAGTCACTCCAAAAGTCAGATGTTTCTTTCCCGCTCCACTGAAGCACAACCCTCCCAGCAGCCACCAAGGGCCTGTTATTTCATTTTTCCTGCCCCCAGAATAAAGCTGCCCTGTAAGCACCACTTCCATGAACCATTCCTTTTGCCAACAACTGGCATTCTTCTCTTTACTTGGGACATTTCCCCCGCGTCTGCCCCTAATAGCTCTGAATTCTTGGGTTTGCTCTCTGGTGGACAGAGAGGTCTGGGGGGATTGCTCAGGGTGCAGCCCCTCTGCAGGGCAGGATTTTCACTGCTGCTGGCCAAGCTCCCTGCAGGGGCTTGGGGAACAGGCACCAGAGCACTGCCACGGTCTGGGAACACATGAAGGTCTGGAAGGCAGAGGTGCAAAGCTGTCCCAAAGCAGTGAATGTGCTGCCTGGGGCAAGCTCTGATGGACAAATCCTTCTTTTTCTCACTTCCCTGTGCCATTAGAAAGCCCCAGATCCATGACTCTTCCAGAAAGGCAGCACTGCCCAGCGCTGGAGCGGTGGAGCAGAGCCTCAGGGTGTGGGTGTGAGTGTTTGCTGGACCTTGGAACCCCCCTGCAGTCAGTCAGACAGAGCTGGTGACCCCAGAGCTGCTGGAATTGCAGATTTGTCAGCTTGGCAGGGCTGGGTGAGTGGGCGTGGAGCATCCTGGCCACAGGAGCAGCCCCGGGGTCCCTCCCTGCACATCCCGAGGCTGTGAGCTGGGAAGGGATTCCTGGGGAAACGATTCTAGGGCTGGGTCTGGACATTCATCCACGGGGCTTTGAGGGTGGGAGGAGGTCCCGTGCCAGGGAAACTGAAGTTCCTGCCTGGGAGAGCAGGGCATAGAGAACTTTGGGGGGCTCAGCCTGGGTTCAAACCCTGTCTGTTGTAATCTGCACCAGCTGCTAAGAGCAAACCAGCACAGGTACCCACTGCACCAGTAGATGCCTTAATCCTCTTTTCCTAAGAATCTTAGAGCCTTTTGAGATCCCAAAAGTGTTTTCCTTTATGAAGCAGCACAAACCCTACTTCCCTTTGAAACCAGGAGAAAATACATCCCGTGAAATGTGGAGTGGAAGTGAGATCAGCCTTGAGTTTCCTGAGCTGGACAGGTCAAATGGCTTGGGCAAAGTTGAGGTTTTCCCCAGTAAACTCCAGCCTCTGGAGCCATGTCCCAGCTCATCAGGTCAGTGTAGTCACTGGGTTCTTTCTTTCTGCTATAAAGGATTTGAACCAGCCAGGGAAATGCAAATTATTCTTTTGAGAGTCTTCTCTTTCAATACAGAAAACCAGAGGAATGGGGAATTCAGTTAAAAGAAAATACAGAAAATGTTTAATTTTAGGTGTTAAGCAATAACAGTAACTTCAAAACATTTGCAGAGAAGTTATTTTCCTGTTGAAAAGCTGTTTTCTTCAATCGCCCATACTTTATGTAATTCCAACCAGCTTTCCCTCTCAGGCAGAAAACAATCCAGGAGAAATAATATTTTCCAGCTGGAATAATTGTTTTATGGTTTATTTTGCATTTTCCCAACTCACACAGGAGTACAGAGACGTTCCAAGTCTTTCTTGGACTTTCTGCACCTTCCAGGCCTGTGCCCAGGTGTGGAATGAGGCTGGCAGCAGCGAGGTGGGGCTTGGATCCCCCCTGCTCCCAGGCACTCCCCACCACCTTCTGCTCCCTGTGCTGGAAGAGCACTTGGGAGAGATGGAGAAAGCAGAGAGAAGGAGGTACAGGCAGTTTGAGGCTGTAGATGGCAGGGCAGGAGTGAACGGGGCAGGAAAGGCAGCAGAGTTCTCTTACAGCTCAGCGTGGGGAAATCTTCACAGGTTGAAATCACAGGGAAACAATTTTTCTTCCCTGTGCTTATTAAACTGTGGAACTCCCAGTTGCTGGGTCCTGTGGGGGCCAAAACTAAAAAGAAGAGAAAACAGGAAAGGGCAAATTACTGAGAGAGGCCGTGGCTGGGAGCTCAGGTGCAAGCCCTGCCTTGCACTGCTTTGTGTCCCAGGGGGCTCTTGAGCATTGCTCTGGGAAATGGCTGGAGGGAAATGCATTTGTCTTCTTCCCTCGAGCAGCAATTCCTGCATTGTTTAACTGAAATCATGCTATAGGGTAAATCCCAGATTTTGGGAAAGCATTTCTAAACCTCTTCCAGCTATTCCTTATCTGACAAAAGCTCGATGAAGAGGTTTATCCTCAGAGAAGAGCTCAGAAAAATCCCGTATTCACAAAGGGTATTTCTCCCTTTGGGGAGCTTAGGAATTTCTCCTCTAAAAAATGTATCACCACATCCTTGGACCAGACTTTATCCTGGCTCCCTGCAAATCCTGAGCTGGAATCAGCCTACACTGAATGTGGTGCTGCCATGTAATTTTTGAAGAGTGTGTGTGTTTCTGTGGCGTTCCTTATGTGAATATATGGAGCTATTCAACTGGCAAAGAGACATGAAAGTAAAGACTGTGGCTCTGGATAAAACACTTGACACCAAACTCTCAAGGGTTCTTGAAGGATTAGGACAGAGACACTGGCACAGAATGTGAAGCCCTAGAAAACTCTTTCCTTTCTTTTTCTTTTTTTTTTCCTATTTTTCTGTGACATTAAAGAAATGCAAAACCAAACCACAAATTAACCTTAAGTAGTGAGAAGACAAAAGAATTTTGGCTGAGTAAAAAAAAGGGTTTGTGCCAAGTCCTGTCCCAGGGTGCTCCCTGTGGGGTGGTTCTGTTTGGAGATGCTAAAGCTGATCCAGCATTGCAGGATGGTGAGTGAGCCCCTGGGTAGAAGGGATGGGAATAGAAAGTGCATTTTGTCCTCTTGATGCTCAAATCTCAGTGTGCCATGGTGTACAGCAAGCTTGTCACTGAACAAATGGAATTGGAAGGGACCTCACCCAGAGCAGGGGACACAGGAATACATCCAGGTGGGATTGCAATGTCTCCAGAGAGGGAGACTCCACACCCTCCCTGGGCAGCTGTTCCAGGGCTCTGACCTTCCACGGAAGGTTCTTCCAATGGTGAGGTGGAATTCCGTGTGATTTGGTTCATGGCCATTGCTCTTTGACCTTCATCTCCACCTGCAAGTTCCTGAAGGGAAAAGCCTTGGAGTTGCCTTGAGCAGACCTCAGTTCATGAATTGCTCTTGGAACAGCAGTTGCAGCTCTGTCCTGGAGAGGAGAGGGGGAGATGGGATTCTTCAGGAGGTGTGCACGGGAAAAAGATGAGATCGAGGCTTTCTCCATCCACTCTGTGTCCCAGCCTTGTGGGCACTCACCCTTAACCTCCTCTCCTGGGGCACGAGGAGGTTTCCAGCAGATGTGGGTGTCCCTTGCTGAATGCCAGCTCTGAGGGGATGGACAAACACTGTCCCGGGACAGGCAGGCAGACAGGATGTGTGCTTTGTGCTGACATGTCAGAAGTGTCTGGGATTCCTGGAGGTGATTGTGCAAGGGGCTGACGTGTGGCAGCTGGGAAAGGTTAAATGAGGATTCCTGCACTGAGGTTCCCCTTCCTCCTGGGGCCTTTCTGCATCGGTGTCACCTGCAAACAGCCACCACCTCTGGTTTTCCAGTGCTGTGTGTGGACAGATCTTAGGCAGCCTTGAGTCTTTTAGCAGCTAAAGAAAAAAGAAGGAAACATTAAAGCTTTTTCCCACCTTGAAACCTGCCCAAAGCTGCCTGCTGTGGAGCAGAGAGGCAGCAGCGCTGCTGGCCAGGGGGAAGGCTGGCTCCTGGTCAGGCTTCCTGCCTGCAGAGCTGGGACTCGACCCCATGCCATTAACAGTGGGGAATTTGCCTGCTCAGTTCAGTGGGAGCTGGTTCAGACACTGAACCTCCTGGTGATGGGAGGGAGTGGATGAATCTCTTGCAAAAACTTCTTTGCTCTGACCTGTTTGCTGGGTACAGGGGAATTACTGATGCTGGGTTTGTAACACTTGGACTGAATAACTGTCCTCTTTGCTCAAACTTCCCTTATAACTCCAGTCTGCTTCATGGAGTTCTTTAGGATATCTGGTGAGTCTTTCATAAATTTTTACCGCCTACAAAAGAATGGACAAAAAACCCCTTAGGATATTAGTGAAATTTTAGTTTGAATAAGTCAAATTTTTTTAGGCTTTTGTTTAAAACATATTCCTCAAAACGTAGACGTGACAGTGTCCTTTAGTGCAAATGATCTCTCTGTGTTTCTAGGGAAGAAAATAAAAGTGGGCTTTGCAAGGTTTCTGACCCAGGAAGCTGCCTGTGCCAAAGCTCTGGGGTTGTTTTCCCAGTGCTTTAGGAGTGACCTTGATCAAGACATCTCAACTCAGTGATTTCTCTGGGGTGGGAACAGCATGTTCATCCTCCCACAGAGCAGGGAACTGATGGTAGGGATCAGTTCTCAAGCAGGACATGCTCTCTGGAATTTCAGCATCACTGTTTTGCCCTCTTTTCCTGGTTTTAAATTCATCTTTCTGTCAAATGACACCCTTGAAGGGACGGAGTCAGTACAAGGGCATTTGGCTGCTGGGTTCAGGCTCAGGTCCCCTCACTGTGGGGCTGCTGGGCCAAGCCTGCAAGGAGAGGCCTCCAAAAGCGATGCAAATCTGGGAAGTTTGCCTGTGAGTGAGAGCCCAGGCGCTGCTCGTGGAGCCGAGCATAGGACGAGAGGAACGGGCAGGGACTGAGCCCAGGAATTCCCCCTGCCCAGGAGGAAGAACTTCTTCCCTGGGCAGTGCCCGAGCCCTGGACAGGCTGTGCAGAGGGGCTGCAGTGTCCTCCCGGGGAGGTTCCGAGGCCGGGCGGGCACATCCCGAGCCCCCGAGCGGGGCGGCTGCTCCAGGTGCGCGGCCGCGGAGCCGGGGCGAGCCGGGAGGAGGCAGCGGGGCCGGGGAGGGGATCCCGGGGAGCCGGAGGGGCCGGCAGAGGGCACCCGGAGCGCGGCCAGCCCGGCACATCCCGGAGCGCGGCCAGCCCGGCATATGCTGGCACATCCCGGAGCGCGGCTCCTCGGCGCTCCGCACACCCTCAGCTCCATCACCGGCCCGGCCCCGGCTCTTGGTGATGTCTGCTACCCCCTGGCTCACCTCATCCCGGGCAGAGCCCCCGAACTGCGCCCTCGGCAGCCCAGCGCAGAACTGAGACAAGAACTGACAGGGTACCACAGTCAGAAATGTGCTGTCCCCAGGTGTTTTAAGCCATGGGGGGGACATTGGTTTGGATTCAGCTGTTTGATAGAAAAAGCAGCTTTCTGCCCCTAGCTTCTCTCCATATTATAGCTGCTGAGCCTGTGAGTTTGTAACAGTAAAATCCAGTCCCCCTCTGTCTGCAGCCTTAAATCTCCCGAGTCTCTCTTTATTCCAAATGCAGAGAGGGGAGCGGTTGCAACTAATGAGTGAGGAGTAGGGATTTTTTTTTTTCTGCTTGAGAGATGGAAAAATGCCTGATGACTCCTGAGCAGCTAGTGTCTGCTGCTAAGCCCTGAACTTCCTCCTGTGCTTCCTTCCAGCAGGAGCCAGGACAGTCCCCAGCCATGTACCAGCATCAGGACCCCTCAGCCTCCTCCAGCACCTTAGCCTGGGATGCTGGATACTCCCAATAATCCTCTCATCAGCTGTCCTGCAGGCTTAGGGTAAAAGCCAGGAATTAAACCAGGCTTTTGGGACGCGGAGGAGGGAAGCTCCCCTTCCCCTGCACCAGCCTGCTGGTGGGTGAAGCCCAGTGCAGGGGCTGGCCCCCAGCAGGCAGCACAAAGGTATTTGGAAGCTGGGGGATATTTCCTATTAGATTTGTTTAATAGTTTTGAGGTCAGTTAAATATGGAGTGACAAATTAATTCCAACTTAACTACTTCCCTCTTGGTCTTCCTGCCGCTTGCAAGTCCCTGTTGCCCTGTTAAACACAAGCAGCTGGCGGGACCGGGGTGGTTTGGCCGCAGTGTGGGTTCGTGTGCTGAGCCCCAGTGAGGGGTCTGCTCCCCTGGCTGGCAGCTCTGCACGTGCCCCCTGTGCCATCTTCCCCAGGAGAAGGGCAGACAGAAAAATTCACCTACTGGAGCCAGAGGCAGTGCTCCCAGAGCCATGGTTTGCACCAAAGCCCTTTGGAAGGGTCAGCACCCAGGGCCTTGTCAAAGGCTGTTAGGGAGACCAGCAGGAAGCTCCCAGTGGATGTGTGCCCACCCTGCACAGCCTGGGGTACACTTGGCTTCAATCCTCAACCCCCAGAAACTGGGTCTGAGCATGTGAGAGTGCCTCCACTCCCTGAATCACAGCCACAAGCAGGGGGTTCATGGACAGGGGAAGAGCCTCAGGCCCTCCTTGGGCAGGAGCAGAGCATGGGGAGAGGTCTGGGGATCTCGGCAGGTACTCCAAACCAGTGCTGCACACTGTCCCCCTGTCCCCAGGGATATTCAGGTGACCTCTCCAGAAGTGTCAAATGTGGGGTTTGTAGGTTCCTGTGCTCTGCAGACACACCTGTAGTGGAGGTGTATGCATGTGCATCCTCGGGGGGTTGTGTTGGGCTGAGGTGGGACAAAAGCAGGTCTTACTCCTGCCAGGACTTGTCTTCCCATGGCTTTGTCCAGATGCTGCTGCCTCGGTGTCCCCAGCAGACTGCAGGGCAGGCAGCAGAGGGGTTGGCCTTCAGGAAGGTGTTTTGATCACTTCATCATGCACAGAGCAGCTGGGACACGGCTCTTGGGGCAGCAGGGGGAAGCAGTGAAACTTTACTGAGCTATTTCAGGTGCCAAATTCAAACAGGTTTGAATTATGACCCAAGTGCTCAGTAGAGAAATGATGAGGGGTGGGACAAGTGCTTGGTACTAATTGCCCAGAATCAGCGTGCACCTGGTGGTTCATGAAATGCTGCTTCACACAGACCTGCTTAATGGTTCTTCCTCCAACAGCACTGCTATTTCCCAGGTTTTCCTTCAGTTGTTTGCTTTTCCATGGTGTAGCACATGGCATTTCTTACCTGTCGTCATCCTGCCAATATCAGCACATACCGAGGACCAAATGTTCAGCAGGAACAAACGAGACCAACCCTGACTCTCCATCAGAGTCCAGCTCTGTGGAGCTGGATTCTTTCCTTTTATTGAAACAACAACAACAACAACCAAACCAACACAATGAGTGCATCTTTTCTGCACTTAAGTTAATTATTTGTGGTCAGAATCTGGCACTAGGAGAGGAAATTAGCCTAGTCCTGATGATTGGGCATTATTAGCAGCACATGAGGTCCGTCTTTTGTTTGCTGGGGCCCACGCTGGGTTTTTTTAGCACTGTCTCTCTTGGACAGACATGTTGTGGGGGGTTGCATTAATATTTTGGCTTTCTGACTGTGCAGTCTATTCTACGCCACACACTGGAAGCAAAGCTTTGCAGTCTCAGTTGACTGGACTTTGTACAGGCTTTTTCAAAGCTTTCTCCACAGATGCCTTAACGATTCTTGAGTTCCTGTTGGAGTTTTGTGCTGGGATAAATGTGAGAGGGCTTGTCCTCAGATGGTGCAGGCTGGCCTTGCGCCACTGACTGCGGGGATTGAAGCCATTCTGCTCGAGCAGAAGATCTGCTGCTCAAACTTCAAAAGGCCACCCACATGTGTGTGCTGAGCTGGAGGTCTAAATTAGCAAAACCCAGGGTTTTTCCCATGGTTTTCACTCTGGGCCATAAAATGACCCATATTTACTGGAAATCCTCTAGAAGTGCTTGAGCCCCGGTGCAGAGGGAGCATGTTCAGGTTTGTGATGGAAAAGGGTATCAGGCAAAGTTTCATCTTCACTTGGATGAAGTGAATGAGTAATGGTTCAATTGTCAAAAGCTTTCAGAATTAGAAATAAGTATAAATTAATGCTTCAGAGAGGGCTTTTTTTTTTCTTTCTTCTTTTTCTAGTAAGAGGGGTTGTTCATAATTGAAGACCCGAGGGGATTCCTGAGTGCATTGGATTGGGAAAGCTTGGAAAGGAGGAAGAGGCTTTGGGGTACCTGACTGCAGCTCTCCAGTGTAAAATACTCCCACGTCTTCCCCATTCCTGGGCCGTCCAGGGACATTTATCCCGACCAAAGAGCTGTGGGACACAAAGCCACCGCCTGTTTCTGACAGGAGATTCCGTTTCAGGGCTGTGCGGCTGCTTTACATCTCTGAGAGAGGGTACAAAAAGGTACACCTGGGCCTCGAGAGACACCTGGGGCGGAGGGGCTGAAATCCAGCGCACAACCGTGTTCCCCCTTCTCCGGGAGCCAGACAGGCACTGCAAACCCCCCAGAGCCCAGCCCGGGCTCCTCGGACAGCCCAGGCCGTGCTGCTGCCCGAAGGTGTGGGGCTGCTGTGTGACAACTCAGGATCAAAGTGGAGTTTGCCCTCAATGAGGCACAACCCTACAAATTTTTCCCCTGCAGGAAATCCAATGTGTTTTATCCTGTTTGTCAACACGGTTTACTCCGAGAGAGCCGTGAGTCTGTGGCCAGCAATTAATGCCACTTAAAAGCTTTTCAGAGGGATAATTGCCTGTTGTTCTGCAGGCATCACTCTCATTCAGATGCTAATGGCTGTCAGGGGCAGTGGCCATTCCCACATCGGGGGCCAGGTATGCCCCGCTCCCCTCGCCTTGGGAAGACGCTTAATGGGTCTATTGTCCCTGAACAAGGGCAGCAGGGAACCCCCCTGTCCCTGAGGAAGCCGTGGAAATAATCCTCATCAGTCTGTGTCACTTGGGCACAAAAGGCAATAAGGGGGACACAAAAAGGAAGGGGGCGTCCGGCACAAAGGGGTGGAAGTCAAGGTGTCCCCTCTTTGGGGGACGTCCAAGAGAGCTGGCTAGGCTCAGGAGCAAGGATCCACCGCAGCTCTGGGGAAACCCAGGGGTGTTTCCAGTCATTCTCAGGTTTCAGATTTTCACCCACTGGCGCTGGTAGTCTTTTTGAAGGTATAGACACATTTTCTTGGCAGTCAGGTTTCCAAAGACAGAGTCCTCAGCTCTCTAGTCAGGACCCCACCATGAAGCTGTTGATACTGACGGGTAAATTTAGTCCTGGAAGATTCAGCATCAAACCTTACATGCCCAAACAGCTGGGCTCCACTTCTCTGCTGGTCTCCTTGCAGGATTAAAACCTTTCCTTTCTTCTTATTAGAGAACCATGGAATGCTTTGTGTTGGAAAAGTTAATCCCACTGCACTGCCTTGCCATGGGCAGGGACACCTTCCACTATCCCAGGTTGCTCCAAGCCTTGTCCAGCCTGGCCTGAGACACTTCCAGGGACCCAGGGGCAGCCACAGCTGCTCTGGGCACCCTGTGCCAGGGCCTGCTCACCCTCACATGGAAGAATTCCTTCCCAAATCCAATCTAAGCCTATCCTCCTTCATCTTCAGGCCGTTACCCTTTGTCCTGTCTCACCACACCCTTGTCCAGTTTATGCCAGAACCTCACCACTCTCACACTCTCATTTTTCTTTCCAGTTTATTTTGCCAGTGAGGTTGGGCTGAAGCTGGAGTTCACAGGGATATGTTAATTATCCTGCTTCTTTTTGGCATCTCTAAGTATCTGATCTTCTTGGTCTGCGTGCACTGTGGTGGGCTGGCCATGATCAAACCATTTTTGCTGGAGATTGTCCCCCCATTTTGTTCCTCTGAGTTAACCCTTCAGTTTAATGAAACCCTGGCTTGCAAAGTCTGGGTGAACAACCCAACCAAACTCCCCTTTCCTCTGTGAACAAGGGAGGGAGGTCAGTGGGGAAGAAAGACACTTTCTGGGGGAACCCATGCTCCTCTGTAGAAAGCACTGAAGAAGATGGAGGGAGAGATCACTTAACCTCCAGGGGCAAGTGCCTTCATGAGGGTTTTGGTTTTGGAGCCTTTGGGAGAATGTGCTCCCTTTAGGGGCCCTCACGGTGGAGCCCTCCCAGGGGCACTGCAGGATCTGGATCCCCCCCAGCCCCTTTGTGCTGCTTTTCCAGCTGCATTTCACATGTTGTTGGGGGCCACAGGGCTCCCCTCGCCCTGGCAGCTCCCACCCTGTGGCCAAGGGCCACTTCTGCGGTGGAGGCAACTTGAAAAAGGACTGGGCCACTTCCATGGAAACAAAAGCCTGTTTTCAAACAGTGCGAAGAGAAACTGTTTCTATCTTGGACCTTTAATGACCTGAACTGTTCATCTCTTGGAGAAAAGCAACAATAAAAAGGCACTTTGCTGTGCTGTCACTGCTGTTGCTCTCTAACTAGGATTATTTTTTGCCAAGCTCACTTGGCATCCATTCTTATTTATGATGCACGTTAAAAAAAAAGGAGTTTTATTTGTCCCCTCCAGCCAATCTCAGTGCTCGGAACAGGCAGGCACGTTTGCAGTGGCGGTCCCTGTTTTCCCTGGGAGAGGAGTCCTGTGCCCTGCCTGTCCCAGTGTTGCACAAATAGTCCCGGTGCTGTCTGCGGTGGCTCCGGGCTCCCCGCTGCGATCACGTCCTTAATACAAACAATGCCACGCATTTATTCGGGGCTGACCGCGCTGACCCCCAAAAGTTTGTTCCCTCCGCTGGGACTGCCCGGCCCTTTCACTCAGCTGAATGGCCAGCACAAAGACCTTGTCGCATCCACAGCCCCTTCCTAAACAAAACTCGCAGGGCAAGGGGGAAGGAGTGCTGGGGGCAGTGGGGGAGAGGAAGAAATGGGCAAACCTTGACCCCTCCACCTAAAATAAAGTGGAGGAATTTGCATTTTAAACCTTGAGATGCTCCTCCGGGTCTCCCTGCCTCTCCTCCAGCTGCTTTGAGTCCCCCTTTGCAAACCCCCTGAGAAGCTCCGGGCTCGCAGCATCCCAGCGGAGCGCCGGGCAGCCTCCCCTGCTGCGAGGAAAGGCTCCTCTCTGCTCTCCCCTGCCTCCTGCTTTTCCATAGATTAGGAAAAGAGAAAGAACTCTGCTTAACAAGAAAACAGATGTTCTCTCCCCCTTCCCCCACGCCCAGTTCTGCCCGGTTTCGGAGGCAGGGAGCACTGGGGAGTCCTGGTGAGTGTTTCCCATGGCCTCAGTGCCTCTCCCAGAGACCACTGCTGGCTGTGCCAGGGACGGACAGCTGGACAGGACAAACACCCTCAACCACTCTGTTACAGCCAGCGGCTTGCAGGCAAACAGAAATTGGTGCTGCTCTGCCGTGGTTCCATGTGGGGAGCAGCAAGGGTGGAAGTGCTTCATTTCAGTTCCAGCAGCCCTCAGGGAAAGAGCTGATTTGGGGGCAAGCTCTGGTTAGATGTGATGTAAGGTGCATTTGTATGTCCTCTGAACTCCCTTTCTAAAGTGTTAGTTTGAGTTGGAAAACTGCTTTGCCACTGAAAAATTGTAGCTTTTTCTCTGGAGCTGGAGATATGCTCCCACTCCTCTCTTTTCTTATCCCAAACTTGGGCTGTCTCAGAGGCAGCACCATGCAGCTTTAGCAGAATTCCAGGTTATCCCATGATATTGAGGTGTTGGTCTGCCAGTCAGGGCCCTGTTGTTTCCCCTCTTTGGCACTATTTGACTCCGTACCATTAATGTCAGTGTCTGTAGGATCCTCTGTGCCTGCTGGATAAAGGCTCTGTGGGAGAGGATTCCCGATTCCTGACTCCTTGCACCAGGGTCTCAGCCCCTCCCATAGCTCTGGTGGGATCCAGTCTCACTCTTTGATCCCCTCTGATCTCTCGCTTATCCTACAGACGTTTTACTGCCTCAGCTGTGTACAGTGGAGCCTGATTTCTCTTTTTTCCCTATTTTTCCTGGAAAAGCTGTGCAGTTGCAGTGCCTCACGTGGATTTAGTTAAATATGTGGTGGAGCTGCCTCCTATTTTGCTTTCTCTGTGCACGTATAAAGCACTTTAATTCCCGATGCCAGACTCTGCCCTGGACAGCAGGGTCGGGGCAGTCCCTTTTCAGCCTTTTGTCCCTTCTGAAGTAGCACCACCTGGGCATCCCTCTGCGTTTAACCCGCCTGGACCTGCCGGCTGCCAAGGGGGCAGGGTTGTCCCGCCTCCCAGCAGGGCTCTGGCTGGCAGTCAGGGATACCTGCGGGGTGGGGCAGAGCTCAGGTGAGGTGAGGAGCTGTTCTGTACCTTCCCTTGGCCCTGACCCATGACCTGCCACCCTGCTGAGGGTGGAGGTGGCACCGTCCCTGCCATGCCAAAGGGCTCTGGCTGAGGTCAGCTCCGTGCTGGAGGCTTTTGTGCAGTAAAAATGTTCCAGTGCTGGCCAGAGGGCTTGTCAGAGCTAAACCCAGCCCAGGGTGGGCCTGTGAGTTATTCCTGCAGCCACACCAGCAGGATCAGCTCCCTGAGCCGAGAAGACAAGGGCCCTGCCTGTCTCCATGGGTGCTCTGCTCATGCAGGGGCTCTGCCCCTGAGGTTGGGAAGCCCAGTGGCCGTGGCACCGTGGTGGCACAAACCAGCCCACGCGGGGAGCCGGGCAGCTGAGCTGCCCATCCTGAGCTCTTGCAGCAGCAGGATGGGCACTTTGGAGCCGCTTCCCAAGGTGCTGCTCTGTGAAATGTTCTCCTTCTTCTGGGCCTTTTCCACCCCTCTGCCTCCCCACACCGTGAGCCTCTCTCTGCTGCACATTGCTGCAAACAAAAACGTTTCTGATGCTGTGCTGCTCTCCACAGCCTTGCTGCCTTGTTTCTTGCATCCACAAGGAAACTGCATGACTATTTATGTCTAGATTCTGGTCTTTTATCTCTTTTTTTTTTTTCCTCTTTCCTTTTCCTTTTCGCCCCCCAGGCTCATTAAGAAATTGACAAGTGGCTCAGTAGGGCTTTGCTTAACCCGATTCTGGAAGTGTTTCTTCCCCTTGGAACCTGAACCATCTTCTCAAATTGGTTTTGCTGCTTTTGCTCATTTCCATTCAATAATATTCTCAGTGTTACTTCTCAGCCTCTTGGATCCATTCCTAGCCAGTGATGAGTCCCAGGCCCACCTGCAGGGCAGGTACCAGGCAGGAGCCCCTGGGCTGTGGTGAGGGCACAGACCTTCTGCCCTCTGCCTTGTGTAACAGCTCTGTGGGTGAGGGAGGGGAGGAACCAGCCCTTCACTGACCCAGCAACATTGTGGTGACATTCTAGAGAAGCCAGCATACCTGGAGATCTGCAGAAATGCTCCCTCCTTCCATTTGGACCTCAGCTGGTTCAGCTGCAGTGCAGGAGAGCTGGAGGGGAGATGGAACTGCTCCAGACCTCCTGTCCAGAGACAGACACTGTGCTCACAGAGGGGTCCACACCTGAGGAAGCAGTTACCTGTTTCTCTTCATCCTCTGTTAAGCACAAGTCCAAAATCCTCAGGGTCTCTGATTAACCCCAGCTTTAGAGAACACCCACCAGATCAATGTGATGATAAACTTGGAAGGGAAGGGCTGGGAGGAGATTTGGGAACACTGGATTCCAGAGCCACAGAATCCACTTGTCATGCTTTAAAACCTAAAATCCCATACTAAAATGTCATGAATGAAGGGCTGTAAAGGCTGTGAGGGTGATGAAGAGCCTGGCAGATGTACAGGAAAAGTGTCTGTGGACGTCACATTGTCAGTTCTCTTGTGGGTGAGGTCTGACACCAAAGACAAAAGCTGACATGCAAGACTTTGCAATTCTGCCTTGTGCTTTCTTTGTAACTCCTTGTGTTTCTCCTCATAGAGAGATTCTGAAAAGAAAAATAAACTCACAAGAACTTTATAACGAGGGCCAAGGAAGGAGCGGTCTCAGACACCTGGCTCTGGTCAGGCTGTGCAAAGTGCTCCCAGTTTGGAGACTGGAATTTGGAGACGGAGGATTGTCCATGTAGGCTGGGACAAATCCCTCCATCCCTCCACTCCCCCCCTCCGTTTTCTCCCTAGTTGTTTTGCAAGCCCTGAAAGGAATAGACTCAGTGTTATTCTAACTTTAAATGGAAGGAGGGGGGAGGCGATGAGAGCAGAGAAGGAAAATCCATTTGCGCAGCACTGTCAGCCCTTAGTTTTCCTTCAAGTCTGACAGGCCCAGGATTAAAGGTTTGGTTACAATGGGCTGACAGTGCACATTAACAGCCCTGAATGTCTTAACAACCCGGCTACTGGAGATGCATTCAGAAGAGTCTGTGAACTGCTTTTCCCCTTTAAAGCTCCTGCTAGACCATGTTGTCCAGTGAAATCTTTTGTGGTTAAAAATGTGTAGACTTTTCTGTCTCGTTCCTGACCATGTGCGAACACAAACCCCAAATTCCTTGCTGTCTTCCCGTAGGGTTTATGCCCAGTTCTCCTTTTGCCATTTGACTTGGGCAAAGTGTCCTGCTCTGACTGCACAGGGAGTTTATATCTCCCTTTTTTATTTTAGCTAGGCTTTCACCTAGTGTAAATGAGCAAAACTCACTTGTATGGGTGGAGTTATGAGGATCTATTCCAGCTGAGGGGCTGGACATGAAAAATAAAGGTTTTTTTCTCAGAAAAAAAAAGGAAAAAGAGCCTCTGATCAAACAAAATCCCTGTATTGGTTGGCTACATTTGCATCATAAAATGGAACTCACCAACCATTGCCTGTGGTGGATCGTGAACTGTTGACAATGATTATAATAACCGGGATGTGTTGCTATTCACAACGCATAAGAATTAAGTTTACACCGGGCTATTTCCACTCCTTTGCAGGGCTGGGGGATACATTTCCAGTCCTTCGGTCTCCAGGCAGCAAACCCCATTCGATTAACTTACTTTGTTTGGGGGCAGGGTGGGAGGAGGAGAGCTGCTGATGGGCTCCAGCAAGAGGGGCTTTGGCTCAGCGGGGCTAGGGGTGGCCCTGTGGTGGCATCTGGGGACCTTGCGAAGAGGGGTGGCCCCTCTTTGAGCAGGGAGGGTGTGCTCTGCAAGGGGACAGACAGAGGGTCCTGCTCTGTGCTGGAGGGAAGATTCCTGGGCCCAGGGGGAGCCGTGAGCTCTTCTGAGGGTCCTTCCAGCTGGAAGGATGGGAGTGGGAGTGGGCAGGTCCCAGGGGAGTGAGGAGTGGGTGCTGTGGGAGATAAATCCACCCATGAAGGGGGAAGTGGCTGCACAATCTGGGGGATTTCTGCTTCTGTAGAGGGGGAGATAATCCAAGGGGAACCTGATTAGAAGTGAGGAGCACAATCTATGAAAGGGGAGGGCGGAAGGGGGAAATAAATGAGAATTAATTTAGCACAAAATCAAGATGTCAAGAACAAAGTTAATCAGGAGACAAGGTTAATTAATGAATACATCCTTAAACCATCACAGCTACAACACCACCACTGTTATTAATCAAAGCACTAAGTATTGAAGAAGAGGCACTGTTGGTTTGTTCCTAAGCCAGTGTTAGGGGTCTGGAAAAGAAGATTGGGGAAACAGAATTTTGTTAGGAACACCAACATGTCATGGGGACAATTACAAGCCTCAAATATTAAAGTCACTCATTATTATTTGTTTTAGAAATAGAAAGTGGGCAATAGGGATGGTCTGGGAATGGCAGTATCTGTTCCTTAGACACTGGCAGCTTTAAGGAAGTGACCTAATTGATAGGCTAATGAGGGTCTAGGAGATGCTGTTGTCCTGAGATCCACCCAGAACATGGACAGCAGCTGCAGAAAGAAGAGTGAGAAGTGATGAGAGGAGCCCATGCTGTCTCTTTCCCTGGAATGGCTGTTTTGCCCTGCCAGGTGTTCACGTGGCACTGCCCCTTCAGGAAGGCAATTCCTGATCCTTGCTGCTCCCTGCACTCTGTGCTCCACCAGCTGCTGGCACGGGCTGGGGAGCACAGGCAGCAGGAAGGGGCAGAGGTGACACCGGCAGAGGAGCAGGGCCAGGCACCAGGGCACAGTCCAGCTGTTTGCCAGGATCCCTGAGAACAGAAAGCAGATTCTGGGGAGGGTGCCTGTGAGTACGAGTCCCTTCTCTGACCACTGCAGGTGATCAGCTCCAGTGGTGTGATTCCCTCTCCCATGTTCATAGGCAGGCTACGAACATTTATTAATGGTCATAAAATATGCTGCCTGTTTTTTAAATCCAAACAGCAGTGTATGACTTGACCACCATAAAGTTTGTCTCCAAACCGCCACAAAAGGTTTGAATTACTCCTGGTGGCAATAAAAGCATTCTTTGGGCTAATGCTTTGCTTTATTGTTGGCTTTTATTTTTCTCAGTCCCCCATCCTAGCAGCAAGACATAAACAATGGGGGCTGAGCTGTCGTCCCCCACCCCTTCACACCTACATTAATAAGGTCCAGGAACAGCAAAATGGAGGAAACAGAAGCAGAATAGTCCTGGAGGTGGATGGTGGGTGATAAGCCCAGCTTGCCTGGTGTTCAAGGAAGTGTTGCTCAGAGAGAGCCTTTCTCTTTGCAGCTCTGAGTGCCCCAGTCGCATGAAAACGTTAGTATGAAGAAAAGATTATATATATATACACACCTGTATTGTATTTCATATAACATATATAATATATTTCATATAATATAGATCTATTTAATTAATTATTTCAGGATCTCTAAAGCGCTTTTTATTCAGGGTTGATTCTTTCCAATGTAGAATAAACTATATTAACTTATAGCCATATTATTGATTTAACTTCCAGACAAAAGCATCTGCTCAGGAGTTGATTTCAGTTTACCATCTTTGTCTTAAATGTTCTTCTTTTGTCTTTATACATAAACCCTGAGGGAATTAAGCGTTTGGTGTTAAGTGGTTGCTGCATACCAAACATCTCCATGACTATAGATCGAATTCCTCCTATAAATCTATTTTACTACTGACTGTAAAGTCACTGGCAGCCTTTCATCATCTGCCATGAATGGAGATACCAGAGGAACAGGTAAAAAAGAGCATCTGAATTGGACCTGAAGCGCTGCCAGGACAGGAAACATTGAGGGGAGCAGGACAGCAGCGGTGTGGATGCCGTGGTGCAAATCCTGGATTCACAGGAGGTGCTGGTTGGAAAGGACCCACCAGGACCATCGAGTCCAAGTCCTGTCCCTGCCCACACCCCCCAACAATCCCACCCTGGGCAACTCTGGCTGTCTCAATGCCCTGGAGCTCTGGCAGCCTCGGGGCTGTGCCCATTCCCTGGGCAGCCTGGGCAGTGCCCTGCACCCTCTGGGGAAAGAACCTTGCCCTGAAATCCACCCTAACCCTCCCCCAGCTCATCCTCAGCCATTTCCCCCTGTCAGTGGTCATGAGAGTCCTTGGGGTGCTGCTGGTTTTGGCTGCTCTTATGCATCACTTCATTTATAGGGGCAGGCAAGGGGGAGAAGAGAGCAGGCCTGGCTCAGCAAACACGAGAGCCAGAGGCACTGAGCCCTTTCTGTGTGCTCAGAGTGTTTGGATAAAGGCATCTCCTAAAGGGGGCATTTGTTTGGTTTGGACTTCATTGCATGAAAAGCTCTCAGCCCCACGAGTACTTGGTTATTCTCTTGTCTAGTGGCTCCTCAACAGCCCCCTCTGACAGGGAGGAGGCTTCCTATTCGAGAGAGTGGCCCTGCTTGTTGAAATTCTCTAGTGACTTAAATTTATTGGTTTTTCCTGAGGTCCAGCCATTTGAATTGCAAACAATGCCCCATCTCTGCCTCCTCCCCCTGTTCCCCAGGCAGAACAATGTGCAGAGCTGAAGTGAAGCCAGGCCGGGCGGGCTCTGGAAACCCAGTGCGATTTCTTTCCGCATGAGCGGGGAGCTGGAAGTTTGCTGGTCCCACTCAGTGATGCACAGGATGGCTGGGAAAGGGGAGGGCAGGATCTGGGGGAAGAAAGAGGGAAGGAGCCAGCTCATGGATGATGGCTGGAGATTCTTTTTGCTCTATTTATTTATAACCTTTCCTGTTTAAAAGACCATCCAGAGAGTGGAATAGTTCCAGTGGATCCATGAGTACCTCTCTCACTTTTCATTCACTGAGCATCCTGGGAAGGATGCAGGGGATGGGATGTGGACTGTGGGCTTCAAAATGATCCCATACCTGGAAAAAGGTGAACTTTTGTCATACTCCTGAGAGTGGCTGAACAGCTTGGCTCAGTCTGAGCTCAGTTAAACATGCAGGAAACTGGAACACTGCACATCTGGATGTGCATCAGTGGCATACAGGAGCACAGCAGAAAATGAACTGAAGTTGTCTCTGTCTGTGTCAATTTTAAGACCTGATTTTTTCTCTCATGTTGGCTCAGGGAGCTCCTGTGTTGGTTCATTCACTTGGGTGCTTTGCCCTTATGATGCTGGGAGGGAGGAGGAAGGGAGAGCTTGTCCCCTGGAGTACTCTGGTACTGCTGGTTAGTTAAAAGCTGCAGGATAAATGATGGGAAAAACATGAAGCTCATGTTTCACTCATTCTTCTTTTAAGTCATGGGGTATTTCTGAAGTTTTGCCTCTTCCTGTGTCTGTTCTCCTGGAAAAGCACAGAAATCTCACCCAGTAGAACAGTCTTTGAGCTCCTGTGTGGGTGGGTGCCCTCACTGTGTTGGGGCAGCAGGTACCCAGAGGAGGAAACCCAGAGGAGGCAGCCAGAGCCTGCAGAGAGCTGAGCAGGGGCTCAGGAAGTTGAAGGAAGTGGAAATGGACCTTGGTGAGGACAGGGAAGCTCCTGGCACTGGGCTGTCAGGGGCACTCAGGTGTCACAGCACTCAGGCTCACCTTGCAAGGGCAGATCTGGAGTGCAGACCTGCCTCACACACTGACACTCAACCTGTCCCCTCTGACACTCAACCAGAACCCCTAAGGTCCAGAGCCCTGTGTGCAGAGGCTCTTGGCTTTAGATCCCTTCTGGGGCCTGTGTGCAGACCGGGATGGCTCAGATGAACTCATGGCCTCTCCCCAAGAGCTGCTGTGAATTTGGCAGCCTTGGCTGCAGAAAGACCCCGGAGCAGGGGCACGGTGGGTGTCAGAGGGGAAGGCACTGGCAGCACTGCTGGAGCTCAGGGGTCCTGCCCTTTGCTGGGCTCACAGCACTGTTCTTTCCTTCTCCCGGCTGGGCATTTGGGCCATCCTTACAGCACATCCTTTTTGACTGATGGCTATTCACATGCACCACTCCTTCTATCACACAGAAGCACTTGTTTCATTTTACTGGGAGGGAAAGGCTGGCAGAAGTCTGCTGTAAATGCACAAGACAGAAACCTGGGGCAGCTGTTCTCTCCTGGCCCCTGGCCTGGGCAAGGCCCTCAGTCAAGTCTGTCTGCTTTGCATTCCTCATGGATGAGCAAAAGGAACCTTGTTCTTTGTGGCAGAGCTGCGTGGCACCTGCTGCCATAAAGAGTGGCCCTTTTCTACAGTGGCTGTGCAAGAGTTAAAGAACATTTTCTCAGTACTGTGAGCTACAGCAAGGTGTAAGGCAGAAGGAGAATAGACCCAGCTGCCACCACAGGTGTGTGGGGAGAAGGGCAGGCACTGCCAGCCCTGGAGGGGACAGAGCAGTGAGATACAACAAATCCTCCTGGGAGCCTGAATGAACCTCCCTTCCCTTCTTTGGGGAATCAAGGCTTGGCTCCATTCTCTGAACAAGTTAAAGCAGACAATATCACAAGCAGGTGCCTGAGAACCTGTGGCCCGATGTGTTGCTCCCTGGGGCTGGCTCTCCTTTCCCAGGGCAAGCTGGCCTGTGCTCTGCAGAGGTTGCCCAGCTCTCTGAAGCTTTTATTGCTTCGCTTTCTGACCTAACAGAGAGCACATTTCACCTTTCAGACTTTACCTTTTCCAGAGGTTTGCCTGCTCTGGGGCATCTGGTCTTTGCTCAGCAGGTAACCTAAGCTGAGATCAGATATGTCAGCTGGGTGAATTCCTCTTTATCTGATGCTGACACCTTCACCTCATGGACTACTGAAATCGCTGTGAAAGGCAGCTCTGAGCATTGCCCTGAGCCACAAATAACTGTTTCTGACCCTTTTTCTCCTCCAGGAGGGGAGGAAATAGAGAATATTTCAGTGAGACAGGAGAGCCATGCTTTCAGCAGGTTGAGCTTTGTCTCTGTATGTACCTGACGTGCTGCAGGAGGAAGCAAATGGCAAAACTCGCCTCATGCAGGGGGATTATTCATCATAAATGCAATCCTTTTTTTCTGTGAGTCAGAAGGAGAGGCTACTGGTAGTTTTGAGAAGATTATTCTCGCAGGAATTCCATCCTTCCAAAGGGCAGAGGGTGCTGAGGATTTGGGGGATCATTTGGTTTTGAAAGGATTCCAGTTTATTGATTTGAACAATTTTTTTCTTAGGTATTTTTTGAGTAAAATGGAAGTAAAACCATTTTGCTGCTTTATCAGGGCTGGGAAAGGATGTTCCAACCCACAGGTACTTTATACAGGTGTGTATAAAGGGAAGTTTGAAGTGACAAGGATCTGGAGATCATATGCAAAAATGCAGAGATGTCTCAGAGATGTCAGGGACTTTGTAATCCTGGAGGGGTAAGGTTCATAGAGAATGTATCCTACCCAAAATCTGCCTGCCCCAACACATTCCTGGAGGTGGCAAGCACATGGAGACAAGGCAGAACTCAGCTTTTTGGGGTTCTTGGCCACCTCATAAAGGGGCATTTCATGCCTTGAGTCCAGTGGCATTTCCAGCCCTGAGGGCTGTCGTTTGCCAGCTGTTTGTCAGTTGTACTGAATTCGTGTTTATTTTCCCTTTTCACTTATCTGTAGATGATGTAGGTTCAGAAATGCTCACACGTGTCCTTTGCCCACTGGAGCTGTGGTCCTGCCTCCACTCCCAGCCCCAGGAGCTCTTCAGGAGTCTCTGCCCAGTTCTGTCCTTGAGCAGGGCTCAAATCAAACTCTGAGTCCTTAGACGTGTTTGTTCTCCTGCACTGCACCTTGGGGTGCCCAGGCACTGAATCCAGCACCTGTTTTCCAGTGTTTTGGCCTGGTTATAATTGTGCTCAATACAAATCTCATCCCCTGGCCCAGGAAGTGGCAGTTCTTTGAAGGGAATCCCCCTCTTTTAATTCAATTAATGTTGAAGCTAATTTCCACCCTGGGGCTGAGTCCCAGTGCCTTTGAAGTCAATAATAGTTTTGTGCTTCCCTTCAAGCGGAGCAGGTTGGAGCACGTCCCTGGCAGCCAAAGGCTTTGCCAGGATGTTCAAAGGCTGTTTGCTTTTCGTGCCAAGGAAGTGTGTCCTGCTCCAAAGCAAGGGGGAGATTTCAGCAGGACGAGGCCGTGGGTCTTGGGGCTCTGTTGGACAGGCCAGGTGGGTTTTAGGGGATGGAGTGCACCCCCCCTTTCCAGAGTAAATTCAGCATCTCCCTCATAGCACAGGTACTGCTCTGCACTTCAACATTCACAGTATTTACAATGAAACACAATGCATATTTTCCCTCTTTTGGTTTTTCTTTACTCTCAGGGTTTTTATGTATGTCTTTAAAGTATCATTTGAACCATCCTTTCCTGCTTTGATTTAATGGAGTGAAAACCATGATCGACCGACTACAAGACTGTTTTTCATCTTCAGGTCAAAGGTGAGGAGCCAAATTCTGAAAAGAGTTTGCTCACTGTCAGGGTGGTAACTGATTCCAGACAGCCTAAAGGTGGTTTTCTTTACCTAAATCTGGCACATAAATGAAGTATGAAGAAAATCTAATTGGTTTTCACCCTCTTTATGGTGACAAGCAGAGGTATCTCCAAGAGGTGTTTAGACTTTAGGAGGATCTTTTATTTCACTGTGCAGAAGCCTTAATTGATCAAGGCTAAAATGATTAAACTTCAGAGGAAAGCAGCTTTGCTGCACATTATGACTTTTTATTACGCCTTAACAGCCGTATTGAACAACTTCGGGCTTTGTAGTGATTTTGGAATAAAACTAATCGATGTCATAGAAATAAATGCAGGAAACTTTGATGTGTAGATGGAGCCATAGGGGGGATGACACACAACCCAATTACTGGCAAAAAATGGAACATATTACATATTTTGTTATGCTTCAGCTACCTATTGTAAAATACTTTTACTAAGGTCCTCATGCAAAAAAAGTGCTGTTCTGCTAATATTCATGTGTCCTTCACATAGGAGGAAACAAAATTTTAGCTTTTATTCAATGTTTAACACCGAATGTAATGCACAAATTTACCTGAGAAGTCACGGAATCATTAAGGTTAGAAAAGATTTCTAAGATCATTGAGTCCAGCAGTTGACCCAGCACTGTCAGGTCCACCACAAAACCACGAGAGGATTGAAGCTGTGGGTGTGAAATTCCACCCAAGTGAGTGGATTTTACATCACTGCTGATCCATTTCTCTGCTGAGGGAAGCAGCAAATACCCAGGTGAGCCTGCTCACCTGATTTCAGAACCCCATGCTGCTTCCCAGCCAGAACTGCTGAGGACTGCCCAGCACTAGGGGCCGGCAGCTGCCTTCCCCTGAGGAGATGGGAAATGATGGCTACACTGAGAAATGGATCTGGAAATTGTCCTGTGATCCACTAGGGACAAGTGCTTTGTTGTAAAACAGTCTCTCCAGGAAAGCAGGGAAACATGATCAGTCTCAATGCGCTTTTTGGGGAGATGAGCAGCGCCAGATAAACATCTGAAGTGGTTTGGGTGTTGCTGGATTTGGCAGGGAACGCTCCATTATTCCGGGTGACACTGCCAGGTAGCAGAGTGAGAGGTGATCCTGGTTATCTGATTGCCAGCTCTGCCTCCGGCACAGGACACAGTTAACGAGCTCCACGCTCCAGAGATAAACCCCATCCTAATCCCCCCGAGCCCCGACACTGCCCCTTGTTCAAAGTGCACCAGCCCTTCTCGCTGGGGTGGACAAAGCCAGCCTGACAGAATGAGAACTGAGCCGTGCCTTTGCCCCAAAATGTAAAAGGAGTGGCGATCTAAGCTCTCCTTTGAGGTTAAAAAAAAAAAGGCAATAACAGAGGATGGTTGGTCAGTTTGTTTCATTTTGCTTTGATGCTCACGGCCCCTGCGCCTGCAGCACCTCCTGATCAAGCTGAGAAATTTGCTTATGAAAGGACTGCATGAAAATGAAGTGAGGGAGCAGCCTTTACAGAAGCAGATCTGGAGTTTAGGATAAACACCTACAAGTTTGGATTTCCTGCCTTCCACTTACCCTAACTGTCTAATCTAGCTACCCATTCACCTTTCCTTTCATCCCAGGATGTCTAGTCTGATCTAACTGCCTGTCCTTTCATCCCTGCTATCTTCCTCTTGATCTGTGTTTTTTAGAGCTCATTCATCACCCCTTACAACTTCTAAAGCACCCACATAGGGCCACAAAGTTTCTCTTTACATTTTAGCCAAAGTGCTTGAAGGGATGGAAGGCAAAGTCTGTGCTGAGAAACCCGGGGAGAGGAGCTGTTACTTCTTGTTGGAATCACACCTGAATGCGCCTCGGTGAAGGTGCTGAGCAGAGAAGTGGATTGTTCACTCCCTTGAAGCTTTTTTTCAAATTCTTGCCCACTGGAAATGGGCAGGTTCATAAACTTCCTGGCTTTCCTGGCAGCATTCTCCCTTGTGCCGGGGAGGGAATGCAGGGACATGGGGCAGCAGCCTGGTCCAAGGGAGAGCACAACAGAAGACACCAGGGCAAAAGGAGAGACTCCAGAAGGGTCATTGCACTCACAGAGACATTTTTGGCCTGTCACTTTGTGTCCAGCTCTGGGGGTAGCTTGATTTTGATTTCTAAAGAGGGGTGGAAAGCATAGAGAAAATCTGAACAGGAATAAAAACCTGAATGTGGGACAAAAGTGGCTCTTTGAATATGGGACTGCATTATTGCTCCTTATTTCAAGGTCTTAAAGTAGGAAGGTCAGAGTGGAAACGGTCAGTGGAGATGAGAGAAATGAATCAAATATCATGAGTGCTGTGTGAGTGTCAGCAGCGCCTGGCTTGAAAGGGGTGCACCGATTTCTTAAGCAATTTCTAAATAGCAACCAGCTCCAGACAATGATTTAAGGACAAAATTAGCCTTACAGGGAACACCTCTTTTGGAAGGTCTCTCTCTCATTCTTTCTTGCTCATTCCTTCTTTTATTTCTGTCCCCCCCTCAAAAGGCGAGGTTGTTACTTGGGAGCCCTTTTGAGGCAAGAGAACCATGGTGAGATTCTTGTGTTGGCATGGCTGATGTTAATGGGTAACACCGAGGCCAAAGGTCCTTTAAAGCTCCCACATCTGCAGCTTTGTACAGACCTCACCTCCGAAACGCCTCAAAGTGTGTAGCCAGGCAGGGCTTAATGTGTATTAGCAAGACAAAGGCCCAGAGAGGGGAGGAAAGGGGGATGAGTTTTAATTTACTGAAGATTTATTAGGCCTCATGAAATCGGCCTGAACCACCCATTTTCTCTATCATCTGCCCACATCCAAAAGGGGCAGCTTTGCTGGGGGGAGATGGTCACTGGGAATTATCCTGCAACAAATTTCCCCAGCGCCAAAGGGACACGGACAGGAGCAGCATGAGCAGAAGGGTTCAGCCTCTCAACACAGCCCCAGATCTGGAAATCTGGAAATGCAGGAACACCGTTCTGACTCAACCCTTCCATCCCATGGCTCCTGCGTGCGGGGTGCATGCTGCTGTCGCTAAACCCAGGGCAGATGAGTGGTACGTGGGGAGGGAAGAGAGAGGGAGGTGAGATGCCAAGGTGTGCCCTTCACTGCAGCTTTGGAGAGGGAGGGATCTGCCTGGGGAGGGGTTCAGGGGTCACGGTGCACTCAGGGGTGACGGCCTTTCCCCCCCAAAGAGCTGCCATGTGTCTCCCAAGCTAAGCCTGTAGGGAAGGCTTTCACGTGGCCTGCAGAGCTTTAGGGAATGACTCCTTTTGGATGTCTCCGGGCTGCAGCTTGGCCATGAGTTTGGCAGTTCCAGGGCTCTCTCTAAGGCCTCTATGACAAAGATCATTAATCAAACTCGGCTCCTTTCTTTCCCATGCCCCAGTCTCACTGTGATAGGTTTGATTCTTTAATATCTGCCATTAGCCTGTCCTGGGAAAGGCTGTGTAACATTACTGTAGCATGCAGTGGGGTGAAATGTCCTGTCCAAGCTGACAGAGAGAGGGAGGATTTGGGGATACAGCTACAGCACCAAACTGATGGGGGATAACCAGGACCCCAGGGGATGCTTTGGGATAATGGGGGCAGGAACAGAGGATCATACCCAGCCTGCTGGAGAGGGGGGCCTGTCTTTGCACATGAGACTGACCAAGACCCCCTCTGTTTTTCCTGGCTGGTAACATCAGCAGAGAGCAGATGCCTCAGAATGGTGAACTGTGAATGTTTATCACAGTGTAAAGGGTGTATAACTTCTGTCAGGGAAACCACTGCGAGGAGCTAAGCAGAGTATAAGGTGTGAGAGTCGGCACTGGGATCGCAGAATCGGGGAATGGTTTGGGTTGGAAGGACCTTAAAGATCATCTCATTCCCCATGTACAGGGGCCCCTTCCACTAGACCAGGTTGCTTAGACCAGGTTGTATTTTGAACTGATGTAAAAGGCAGGCTGGAACAAACACATTACTCTGAACATAAGACAAGATTTTGTACCTTGATATTCCTCATGAAGTCTCTGATCCTTAAAACATCCTTCCCTGGGCACCCTGTGGCACAACAGGTATGACACCCTCTCTGCCAGGACATGCATCACTGAGAGGGATGGTTTGGTTCCCCAAAACAAGTGCTTGAAACCCTGAAGGTCAAAAAAAGGTTTTGAAAGCTGCTTTTTTCAAAACAGCAATGTCAGGGAGGCAAGTTGTTGTAAGGAATTGTCACCTAGCAATGAAAATCAAAGTTCTCAAGTGATTAAAATATTAAAAGATGTTATCTAAGGTTGCAGCAGCACCTGTCACAGCCTGGTGGATTTGACTGTAGAATTCATTAATAATTTTTAAGGATCTTCTCTTAGAGAAAGGGCTGCATGTGCATGGCAGAGGAAATCATCCAGATGAAGGTCTCTGTGAATGTGTGTGTGTTTCTTCTTGACTTGGACCTTGGGACCTCCTCTGCCTCCTCTGGGGCAGTCAGGACCCGGCTCCTTTAGGATGGGGCACTGCGGGTGGATCCTGACAGGCTGTACAGCCACATGGGATTAGGTACAAACGAGGAGTCTCTAAAAATAAAACTTGTGGGGGTGCTTCAGGTGTTTGACTGAAAGACACAAGTCTAGAATCACTCCTACAAATCCTCTCGGCCGTACTCTGTAAGTTATTTCTGACAACTCATTATATCCTTATGGTGAGTGTCACAACAAAAGTGTGGAGACCTCCCTCGTGCTCCCGATTTTCTGTGTAAATGCTGTCTGCCATGTGATCAGCTGCAGTGTCACGGCCAAGTGCCTCCCATTGAGCTTCCCGAGCCGCCTCCCTGAGCGCTGCATGGGCTCGACGAGGGGTTAAGGTTTGTCCCATTGATAGGAAAATGCCTTTAGGCACCGCTATTCTTGAAAAACACTGCCTGAACCATTGAACCCCTTTGGAGTTAGGAAGCTGTTCGGGAGGAAGGGCGAATGGTGAACAGAGCAGTTACAGTCCATGGGCAGGCTGAGCAAACACGGAGCTGTTGGAAAGCGGTCAGAGGAAGCTGAAAAGGCATCTTAGATACGGAGCTGAGCGTGAGGCACTCGGGGAAGTCAAAACAGAGCGCTCAAGCACTTCACTTCAAAGCCTTCAACACCTCCGACATCAGCACCGGGAGTGCCAGCGCCCTTAGAGGGGCGGGGTGGCTGTGTGTCCTGCAGGGGTGGCTGTGTGTCCTGCAGGGAGGGGTGGCTGTGTGTCCTGCAGAGGTGGCTGTGTGTCCTGCAGGGATGGCTGTGTGTCCTGCAGGGAGGGGTGGCTGTGTGTCCTGCAG
>VZTB01012379.1:38157-247916 GCA_013397245.1 Thryothorus ludovicianus | reverse complement strand
GGGGTGGCTGTGTGTCCTGCAGGGGTGGCTGTGTGTCCTGCAGGGGTGGCTGTGTGTCCTGCAGGGGTGGCTGTGTGTCCTGCAGAGGTGGCTGTGTGTCCTGCAGGGACACACTTTGTCAAGTGTTACAAAGTGATGTGATGTCGTTGTGATGTGAAATGTCCCTTTTAAAAAGAAACAGTGTTACCTACAGGAGTATTTAAACTTTTCTTATAGTTATAAATTATTATTATTAATTATCAGTCAAGATTGAAGTGAGAAATCTCCTGCTGCCTTGGTAGACAGCTCTTAGCAGAGTCTGAAATCAACTCCTTTTGGTGATGACTTTGACTGGTTCACAAGCACCAAACTTCTTTTTCTGCCGATCTCTTCCTCTGAACTTTTTTTTTTATTTGCATAATAATTTAATTTGAACTCTACCTTGGTTGAAAAATAAAACCTGAGCCAATCAAAATATTACTTGAACAGGAAAAAAACTATAACTGGGGGAGTAACAATGCAAGTCCTTCTGCTTCTGCCACTGGATCATTACTTACTGGAATAAGTTTGTAAATGAATAGGAGAGATTTAATAAAATCACAGGGCTTAGGCAAAGCAAAGAGGGACAAAATACAATGAAAGAGAAACTGGGGAGGGAGTTTGGAGGGTTAGAGGCTGAATGCAATTGCTTGAGTTGGAACCTGACCAGGGTCTTGGGGTTGACACCTCTCCTCCGTGGAAAGTGTTAGCAGAACTTTAATATTTGTAGTGTTCAGGATTCTGGGTTTGTGCCTTGTCCAAGGATTGAATTTAAAAAATAAATGTTGATGCTGCTGAGGATTCTCGCGTGGAGGAGAACCTGGGGCAGGCCACAGACTCGGTCAAGGTTAAATATAAATAAAGCCTCAAGATGACTTAGGAGCCAAAGTCTGACTTTCCAAAGTAACTTAGATGCTTCAGCCCAGATCCAGTCGTAAGCTTCAGGTCCTAGCTGGGAGTCAGAAGCTCAGATTAACACTGCACACATGTTCTTGGTGGGATCTGGGTGCTGAAGCCCAAATTTCAGTGAAAGTCCATGAGCTGTAAGTTGTTAAGTCCCTGAGCACACTGGAAAACATTACCTGGGCTTATGGGAAATACAGTTTCCAAGGAATTTAGCACCTGGAAGCAATGTAAAGCAGACTAGCCCAGGTGTATTGCCAAACTCAGACTGCTGATTCGCACCATCTTGTTCCAAGCTGCATGTCCAGCTTAGTGCAGTCCAGGAGTCTGGGCTGCCCCCAGACCGTGGAGGTGGCAGAGAGGGATAAGCTGAATTCCAAGGTGAGATGGGTGACCCCTCGTGTGCTCATGTAGGCACCTGCTAAAGGTGTTGGCCACATTGGAGCCAAGTGTGTGGCCCTGGCAGGACAGTATCCTAAAATGACTGTAATGTCTCCTAAAGTGGCCTTAATGTCTCCTCTCTCCACCCCAGTGAAGTCAGTGTTGGACTCTCCGTGTCTGGAAGCAGCTGGGCCCTGGTGCATCCATGGCACTTTGTGTAAAGGGCGTTATCCCAAACATCCCTCCAGCTCTTAAGCTCCAAGCAGCACCCAGGGGCTCTGCTGGAGGTGCCACTCGTGCGTGGCAGAGGAAGGAGCAGAGGAGCAGGCAGGGCCCAGTAGAGACCTGCACTGCCCAGCTGCTGCAGGCTGGCCATGGGCTGGAGAAGGCCCTGAGTTGGGGACAGGACAGTCACCACCAGTTGGGGCACTTCCAACAATCTAGAGACAAGAGGTAAAAAGGAGTGCATTTGCTTTGATCTATCGGCTTTAATCATTTGTAAACATCTATTAATTGGCTGTGTCAGGCTCAGATCCTTATCATCTTCTGGTCTAATTTCCCCTGTTCGATACATTTCCTCCACTATAAAAATACCCATCACCCACCCCTGTCAGCACAGATTAAATCTAACGCTCTTTCTTTCAGCTCCTCTCCCCAGTGAGGCTGTAAAGCTGTCAGCTCCACACTTGACAAGAGCCAGGCTGCCCCCCTTCCCTTTGTCTCCTGGAGGAGGAAAATATTTAGGTGTCACTGGTTGGATGGCCACAGGGAAGTCAGCAGACCTTCCACTGATCTGAGCCAGGAGAGGACAGAGGAGTTCCCTTGGCAGCAGCCAGGATGTTCCCATCTCTGAGGCTCCCTGATCCCTGTGATCCTCTCCCTGCTTTTCCAAGGACTTCTGCAAACTTCTCCCTGGGAGTCCCCTGCTGCTGACACATGTGTGACATCTGAACACCTCCCAAGGCAGCGAGGTGCTGGCTCCTTGGCTGGCAGGGTGATCCAGGGGGTGATGTCAGGTCTGTTCCAAGGAGACGTGCCCAGAGCACGGCTGAAGGGACAAATATTCTCCAAACCTGTTGGCTGAGTGTTAACACTGTGTCCCGCTCCTGGGTTTATATAAAGCACAAAGGAGGTGGCTGCAGATGGCACATGTCTGTATTTACAGTGAAATAGGTGGTGCAAGATCCCTGAAATCCCTCTGGGGCTCTCAGCAGTTCTCACCGCGCTCCCATCACTGGTAACCAGTGTCAGAGCATCTCTGCAGGCAACCATGAGGCTGAATGCTCTGCTTCCTGCTCAGTCAACAAAACGCCTTTCCGAGAGGGTCAGGAGGAGAAACTCCCCAGCAAAGGCAGAGCAGGGATGTGCATCAGCCATGGCACAGCAGGAAACAGCTGGAGAAGAAAACAGCTCCTTGTCACACACTCCCAGAGCAGTGGAAATGAGCAGGGAAACACAGCTGGGAGGACAGAGGCAGGGGGGCTCTGGGAGTGGTGAGCTGCAGCACCTGCTCATCAGGTGTGGTTTTGCCCTCCAGTGAGGTTACAGTCAGTCAAAGCAAGGGCTTAAAAAACCCCTCTGCCTCTCTGGCCCTCCCCACCTCACACAAAGCACTTTCTCAGCAGGACAGCCCCTGGTCTGGGCAGCCCAGGATGGAGGCCAGGGCTGTGCAGAGGTCAGTGAGTGCCCAGGGCAGGGTTCCCCTGGCAGGTCAGTGAGTGCCCAGGGCAGGGTTCCTCAGGCAGATGTTGCAGTGATCTTGTGCCCATGGATCCTATCCCATCTGCCCACAGCAGCTCTGCTGGCACCTCCACTGCTGCTGAGCCCAAAGTGTCTGCTCTTGAGATAACAAGTGTTTCAGGATGGGCCTGAGAGGTTTCCCAAGTGGAGCAGCAGAGTTTGATGTAACTGTTGCTGTGGATTCCTCCAGAGCTGCTCCTGCTGCTGTGCAGCTCAGGACATCAGGCCAAGAGTACTCACAATACATTTAATGTACATGTTAGCACTCTATTAAATATTGACTATGCTTAAATAAATGATGCAGCCAACTTTCAAGGAAGAAAGTGCTTATTTTGTCAACACAAAATATCCCTCTGTGCCCTTATCCCCATTAGTCTGTCTGGGGCCAGAAAGTTCCCTGAACGAGGTCTTTGTAGCTGGTTTCAGATGACATCACTTGTCCAAAGGAGACTCTGTTAGAGTGGAAAACTTGATTTAGCCCTAAAAAGCCAGGTGTTTTAACCTGAGCATGTCAGAAAGATGACTGCAAAATTTTCTTTGAAAGAAGCTTGAGAAGAAGAAATTTGTCAAAACTAACTCTTTTCCACAAATTGTTTTGACATAAATGAATCTGCATTTTGACAGAGAGATCCTCCAATGGAAAATCCCAGAAGCACCTCAAATGTTCCTGACTCTTCAGGACTTGCCATGTATGTCCTCCAGCTGTCCCCAGTGTCACACCCTTGTGGTCTCGGTGGGTTTTATGAAGGGCATGTGTTAATTTGGGGGCTTAGCAAGTAAACTCATCAAAAATGCTGGATCAGAAGTCTGAATTCACCCCTCCCTTAAGTTAGGAGGTAAAGCAAAAGGCAGAATAACCCCCAGGTTCCCTCATCAGTCAGTGGGGAGGGAGAAATCACACAAATTTTTTTGGCTGAATCAAGACTGAGCTTGTGCTGGTGCTGTGCTGAGGGCCCATCCCCACATTCCCTAGACGTGGGTTTGGTGTCCTTCAGGTGGGACCCCAGGCTGGGTGGGGGTGTGGGACAGACTGCACCACCTCTGCTGCCTTTGCTTTCCTCTTCAGCCTCACCATCCCTTTCCTCAGGCTCCCTCCCAGCTCCCCTCTCTACATTTGTTTTCTCAGCACCTTACAAATAGCTGCTTTTAATAATGTATCATTGGAGGTTCTTTCCTATGCTTTTGGTGCATCAATTATTGAAGCCCAGCACTGCTGTTCTCTGTTAATAATGGGGGTTTGGGTTGTTTACTTCTGTTGGTCAGATGTTTCCTGGGAATGTTGTCACTCTGGCTGCTACAGGACATGCAACTCTTCCATCAGTGACCTGAGTGCATCACCTCTGGCCTGAGCCCAGCCCACGTGAGCTGGGCAGGTTTTCATGTCCCAGGGATAATTCCAGCCACCATGCAGAAATATCCCCTCTGCAGGGCAATGCTCAGAGGGGCCACATCTGCATGGAACCAGGACACTGCCAGGTCACAGCCACCTTCCCAAAAAGGGCTGGAGCTGGTGGCGGGAGCTTGGACCAGGGCTGAACACAGACCCCAAAACAGCTGCTTTGGTGTAACTGTGGGGTCACAAATGTGGGAGATTTGTGTCCTGTGCCAGATTTGCCAAAACCCAGCAGTGCAGCCCCAGCAACCCCCTGTGTTACTCTCTGGCTGTGGGGAGGAAACAGCATTGCCAAGGTCAGAGTCCAT
Source organism: Thryothorus ludovicianus (assembly GCA_013397245.1). Classification (NCBI taxonomy): domain Eukaryota; kingdom Metazoa; phylum Chordata; class Aves; order Passeriformes; family Certhiidae; genus Thryothorus; species Thryothorus ludovicianus. The sequence goes on along the minus strand of VZTB01012379.1, from coordinate 243,173 downwards.
CCACAGCCAAGGCACGTGTGAGTTTGTCCTTGTGGATTTTTTCATGGGTTGAAGTGAAAACCACAGGCAAGTTAAGGAGTTTTGGTAAGCTGAGGCCATGTGTGGAAGCCCTGGTTCCCTGGCATTCCCTGGGTTTCCCTGGTGTTCGTTGTCCAAAGTGTTTGCAGACACATCTGGGTCCTTTCCCCAGCTGCTCTTGCAGTCCAAGCTGGAGCATCATTTGCCTTTTCCCTCCTGCTGGAAGCTTTGGTCTCCTCAGCCACTCCAGCTGTTGGAATTCCAGCAGCTTCCTGGTAAGGGGACTCATGCTGGGGCTGCTGCTCTGTGAGGGGAGGGGAAGGCAGGACCAGCTCTCCCTTTGCTTCTCTGGTCATTTTTACACAAGGAGTGATTTTGGGGCCATCCTGGCATGGGGGCAGCAGGAGTCACAGGAGTGCTGAGATGGGTTTGCAGGGCAGGGCATGAATGTGGCACTCTGCCTGGAAAGAGCAGAGCAGGCTGAGGAGGTGACTTCTGCAAAGTCCCCTTGGAGGAGGGAGTGACCCACTGGACCAGGAGACCACCGATGGAGGCACTGGGCAGAGCTGAGGGGTGACTGTAAGCAAAACTCCCCTTTGTCACTTCTGCCCTGCCTTTGTTCTCCAGGGATGTTTCTAGAGACAGGGAATGTATTTTACAGTGTGGCTGCAGATTTAAAAGGAGTTGCTGTGCTTTGTAAGTAAGAGTTGACATTTGATACCTCAAAGCAAGCTCAGCACAGGACTTGTGGTGCAGCTGTGGGTTGGTCCCACTCCTTTTCTTTCTGGAAGGTGGAAGAAGCACTGAACACACATTGAATTTCGTAGAACCCTAAGCTTATGGTTCCTTTATCCTCCCTTCTTCTCACTAAATGCAAAGGAAATTCGTTTACATTTTTTTTGCTTGCAATGCAATGCCTACCTGACTGACACCTTGACTTTTTCTCCTTTCTTCCTCTTCTTCTTCCTCCTCTTCTTCTTCTTCTACATGTTATTATTATTATTGTTGTTGTTGTTGTTTTTTTCCTCTCCTACATGGCCAGCACTGCCCAGTAGTTTCTACTGAGAAAGGCCAGGGAAGGCAGCTGAGGGCACATCCCACTCCTTTTACTAAAAAATGCTGCTGGAGCCGGGTTTGTGGAGCAAGTTTGCTCTGTGAGCCTGTGCTCCCTCCTGGTTCCATACCACTGAGGATTAAACAGATAACATTCCCATGCTGTTAATCTGGCAACAATAAGCCAGGGAAGCTGCTGAAGCTTACAGAGAGCTCAGCACAGCCACAGCTGGACAGATGTCTGATGGCAGGAGACACCTTATTTAAACACCAGTCTTGGCACCAGCCTCATGTTTTCCATTCTGGTGAACACAGCAAGCCCTAAAAATTACACGGGGCAGCTGATCACTCTCTTGCTGACACATCGTGGTGGGAGGGTTGCCAGCCACCTGGAAAAATACTGATGTGGGTTTAGTGGCTTTTCTGAGGGCATCTCCAAGTGACTGGATTCAGGAGAACTGGTTTCTCCATTAAGTAAATGTGCACAATTTGGAGACCCATCACAGTGGTGCAAATGAATCCACAGCCATGGGAAATGTGAACTGGAAAAGGAAGAAGAGGGAAGGCAGGCTCAGCTCCTGAGTTTCCCCCTCTGATCTGCCCTGTGACTTCAGCAACTTAATGCTTCTGTGCCTCAGTTTCCCTGCTGTGAAATGCAGTGATCCTCTCCTGCAGATCCAGCATGACGTGACAAGAAGCCCATGCAGCTGAAGGTGCTCCTCACCACTGTGCTACAGACCCCATAAAGAGACTTTCCTCTCCTTTCTCTGAGGGATGGTCCTTGCTGTCCCATGGAAAAGGACAGGTATCCCCTAACACCTCCCTGGAGACCCAGCTCTCCACATGTCTGTGTGCCCTGTTTGCCTCATGCAGTGGTCCCAGCCTGTGGCTGCAGTTCAGATAATCCCAGACATCAGAAGGAATCAGTATTGATCAGCATCTGCAGCACTTTGCAAGACAGTAAAGCACGTGGGAGCCCTGAGACATTTCTGCTCCTCGTGGGACTGATGGGCTTCTCCATGTCCTGCCAGAGCAGTAATTTTGAACTGGAAATTTCCCTGTGCTTGGAAAGACATAGGCAGGAAGAGCCCTGCTAAAGGTGGCAGGGAGAAATGTAAGTAAAAACCCGACAGGGTTTATTTTTATAGAACTTTCTCCCTGCCATGGACTCCCACAGCTCCTGGCTGGTTCCACCCTCCTCTCCCTATCCTGCACTCTGACTGGGATCCAGCTTGGCTCCACTTTTCTGTCAGAGCATCTGAAGTGCAGCCCCGTGCCCAAATCCAGGGAGGGAGGGCTGTTTCTGGACATGGATTCTCCTTGACTTCCCATGTCCACAGCCTCAGGCCATGCCAGGAGAGCCCTGAGCACCCCAGGGCTCCCCCTCATCCTGTCTCTCCCCTTGCTGCCATGCAGGTTTGGGGTCAGTTCCTGTGTGTGGGTCACTCCTGGGCAGCTAAATAGCTCCATTAATTGTGCATGTGACTAAAAGATTGATGGATGAGGGAGAACAAGACTCCCCCCACCCCAATTAGTACTTCATCAAACACAGGAGGTGCCCCTCAGGATACCACAGTGGGCTGGGGAATCTGCATACCTTTTGGACAGCAAGGTAATGGAGTGAGATTATCAGTCAATATTTAAATACAGACAAGATCTGAGCTCTTTCTGAATTGCCAGTTGGTCTATTGTGGCAGTGACGTCCTGTGCCTGGATCCCTCATTTTTTATCATGCTACATTACCCACAGGGCTTTTGCATTCCCACACCACTTGACCCCTTGACTCTGTTATCTCCGTCTTGGAACAAACAAGAAACATTTTATTCCCACCAGCAAACTGTCATTCACATCAGCAGCTTCTGCTGGGAGTCCTCAGCTCCTTTTTCTTCATCTTCCTGTCTGCCCCACTGGGAGCTCTGACTTCCCGAGGTGGAAAATACAGGCAGAATAAATCCACTCCCTAAATGCTTTCTGCCCACTTGCTCCTTCTTAAAGTGGCAGTGCAGATTTATGGCTGTTTTTTTGTTCCCTCCATCCCCAATGATTTATTCTTTCCTCTTCCTGGGTGTCTTTCAATCAGTCATAAAGGCAAACAGAAACGTCTGCTTGAACAAATCACCTGGTAAATGCCAGATTGGTCAGAGGTAGTAATTGCAATTAAGATTATACCAAGTAACCTTCTGCTGCTCTAGTGCCTCGGAGAGCTTCAACACTCACTCCCATGGCCTCACCCAGCCTGCTGGATTTCAAAGCCGTTGCCCACTCTTTGCTTAGTTTGGGGTGAAATTGGCCCAGACCCCGAGCCCCTGCCTGGTGGCCGTGAGGTCCCGTGGAGGCTCTGGCTAGAAGGAACGGAGCTGTCCAAGGCAGAAAGGGATGGTGAGCAGCAGGTGGGGAGTGCTGTGCTGTCCCTCCCTCACCTGTCAGTGGGACCCACCTCTGCACCTGCCCATTTACTCAAGGACAGTGACACTCTGCCCCACAGGACGTGAACCCCTTTTCCAGGTATCCATGAGGAGAGTGGCTGCCAAGGCAAAGGGAACTGCATCAATGCTGCAGATAAATGACTACGGCCATTGTAAGGACTCGGCAAAGCCCCCATTGAAATAAATGGCAAAACTCCCAGAGATTTCAAAGGGATCAGCCCTGAATGTTTGTAATTCTCTCCTAGACTTATCATATATCCTCAGCACTGTGCGCTATTTCCATAACAAGAGGTATGGCATTCCCTTACTTCCATGTTTGTTAAGTAACAAAGAGAGATTTCAACGCTCATAGCCTTCCCAAATTTGTCAGGCACCGAGCAGTCTCCCTGTGGCTCCATGTGAGCTGTTCCCAAGCCCAGTGCCTCGTTAGGGCCGGGGCTGTTCCGACGTTATGAATATGCATCAGGGCTACGGTTGGGGTTTTGTTGGCATCAACAGTGACTTTGTCATTTAATGGTCTCCAGGGCTGTTTTAATCAACATGCACATTTCGTGTGTCAGCTTATTTCACTTCACTGGTTATTATTTTATTTACAAATATTCTGGCAATTTCTTGAATTTATTCTGTCCCATGCGCCTGTAACTTTCTCCTGTCTGCCTCACACTGTTCTCAAGCCAGAGTCTGTGGTTTCTCTTGCTTTGTCATGGGGAGGGATCAAATTTACCCTCCACCAAGCTTTGCTTTGCTTCATTCCTCATTACAAAATGCTGATCAAACTGGGAGGGGGAACGAGGGAGGGGTATTTGCTCAAATGAGATTTCCAGCAGCGTGTGGAGCCTTAGGCCCAGGGTGCAATGGTTCAGACAGAGAGGCAGGAGTGCCAAGGCCACCGGGAATGCGCCTCAGCTTCCCAGCAAGAACTCTGAGCCTATCTCAGAGCTCCAGGATTTATTGTATCTGGTCAGGGAGGACAGGGATTTGCAGCGTGCTGCTCCAATGAGAGGTGCTGAAGGAGCTCCTGGGGAGATGCTCCCGAGGCCCTGGGAGAGATGGCTGCTGACAAAGCCCAAGGGAGAAAGGATTGATGAGATGTAGGTCAGGAGAGGCGGATGGTGGAGGAGAAGCTGGGAGCTCAGTGCTGGCACTCAGCAAGCCAAGGAGGATCCAGCCAAGAGAGCAGGAGTGGCTCCGTGTGTGCCCGTGGGAGGAACTCTGCACGGATAATTCGGACTGACTAAACTGGAGAATGGGGAGAAGAGTCTATAGTGCTTCAAATCCACACTCGTCCCTCTGCATAAACACCCCTGTCACGTCCAGCACTTCACTGCAGGCTTTGGGGGTGGGTGCAGAGATCTTTTCCGGTCCTAGAGTGAGAGCTTTTCCTCCAAACACTCACTAGAGTTGGTGTTTCAGAGGAGAGGAAAGGTGCCTGCCAGGAATTCAAAAATAAGTATTCAAGCCCTGCTCATGTGCCTTGGCATGTTTCCCATCACAACTGCCAAGATGTCCAAACCTGAAACAAGCATCTTTAATAATTCACTGACGGATGCTTTTTAAAAATGTGTGGTTTATATTCATGCCAGCGCTGACCCTCCCTCCCCTCTTCCCCATCTCTCCTTCCTCTCCTTTTCTTGCAGGTGGTCTATTTAATTTCAATTTCAAGCTGTTGCCTCCTGCTTTGGTTCAGCAAAATGATGTGTCTTGACCTATTCATTTCATGTTTCCAAAATCTTTTACATTTCCTGCCTCCTTCACTCCCCACTTCCCTGCTTGAAAAGAAAAATACAATTCCAACTCACAAAATGAAGAATTTCCCCTCATCTGTAGAAAATCTGGCCTCACTTGTACCTGTAAAAATAGTTGTTTCCCTCATAGGAAATGGATTGCTCAGCACCTGAATTTTGATTTGGTTTGGTTTTTATCCTGATGAGATTGTGATAAATCTCTGCCTGATTTTGGAAAGAAATGGGCAAACTTCCTGAAGACTAAAATGGCTGTTTAGCCCCCCAGGGCAGAGGATTTCACTGCTCCCTACCAGGGTCTCAGGTCTTCCCATTGACTCCAGCTGAGATCAGGGATTTTTGGTGGGCAAAGAGCCGAGATGAACCAGTCCCTGTCCCCAGGATGCTGCAGGAATGCAGCATGGAGGGAGAGCAGGGTGTGTTCTCACTATGGAGACAAAGCTGGAGGAAAATCTAGGATTCAGCCTCTTGCCTTCCAATTTCTGTCCCTAAAAACACAGTCAAGAATTTATCTCCCCAAAGTTTGAATGGCTGTGTGTCAGCCATAGGTGATTTTAGACAAGCTGCACCCCAGTTTTTATTGAGGAGGGTTGAGTTGGGGCTGAATGCAGGATCCCTGCCCAAAGGGGAAAGCCAAGATTTCCCTGCCTGCTGGGCTTGGCGTGGATGTTGAGGAGATGACAGCGAGGGGCAGCACTTGGTGCTCTTTGGAGAAGCAAAGGTCTCTCCTGCAGGAAAAGACACAGTTGGGAGTGTTGGTCCCCCTCCCCCAGGAGGGCACACGCAGCCTGGCTCCAGCACCTGAGCACAGGAGGGATTTGTCCCCTCAGCAGGGCTCTCCTGAAGAAAAATGTAGTGACAGGCTCTTGTATGGTGGAGAGAGGATGTTGAATTCTCAGTAACCATAACTGACTCTGTTGTAAACAGATTTGCATGTGTGGACTGAATTCTTGGGATGAACAAATTTCCTTTCCTGCTTTGGCAGCATCAGCTTCTGCTTTGAATTCCCCCAGTCTGAAGACGTTGCCCTTCATATTTTCCATCTCTTCATGCACATGGCTGTTTGTGTGACTGATCTCACAGACCTGAGTTCACCTTCTTTAACACAAACCAGAATTATTTAATATGAAAGGAAATAGAGCAAATCACCCCCACAGGCACTGTTTACTCTCTGCCACCTCACCTTCAAGCCCAGCCACACAACACTCAGACCCTTTGGCTCCAGACCACACAGCTCTGGCAAACTGTGCTCTGGGGAGGGGCGGGACGTGGTGAAGCCCCTCCAAAAGCAGGGATAAAGTTGCTGCAACCTCTCTGGAGCATGTGGTGGCCATGAATGTTGTGGCTCCAGGGACTGGGGCAAAGGAGAGTGGGGAGAGCTGTTAGGGAGCTTAACTTTTCATTTCCTGTGTGGTTTCACATTGGGCTTAGTCTGCATGATCGAGTTTAATTGATACACACAGCAACACTTTATGTATGTACTGGGCTTCCAGAAATAACTGGTGGTAAGATGGACACACCAGCAACAGCTTTTCGGGGTCTGCAGAGAACCAGGCTGGCAGAATGGAGATGTTTTAATGTTTGGTTTCCCTGCTTTGGACCACAAAGAATAAAACATGGAAGATAAAAACCAAATCTCCCTATTTGGAAGTCTTGTGAAAGAATAAAATTTGCAAGGCTGAAAAGGCAAAGCAAATGCTCCTGTGCATGCTGAGGCTTTTGGAGCACCAGAAGGAGGCTCCTGGCTCCCTCCCTTCTCCCCATCCTCTCCATGTTTATGAGGTGCTCAGCTCTGTGGTGTTCATCTCCTGCTTCTCCCCATGTCAGGGCTCTGAGAGCTTTTCTCCTGACTCCCAGATTTTCTCCAGCTTTTTAGCCATTCTAATAAGGAGTGCAAGAACAGCAGAGCAGGGTCAGCAAAATTATTTCCTTGGAAAGAAGGAGATATTTTGTTTTTCAGATGCGTTCCCTGAGCACTTGCAGGGGTTCTTGAGCCAGGGTGCAAAATTGCCACCGAAAGGAGCAGAGAACAGGAGAGGCAGAGTGAGACAGGGTGTGATTCTACTGAGGCCATTTCAGTTTGGGCAAGAGAAGGGTCAGAGATGGGACATCTTCTTGGTGCTAAAGACACAGGGAAGAGATCATGCTCCTGGTCACGAGAGCTTCAACCACACCTTGGAGCTGCAGTTGGAGTCCCTGTCCTTGGAGGAGTCCCAGGAGTGACTGGGAGCACTTTTCCATGCTCTGGACTTGTTGACAAAGTGGTGATGGGTCACAGGTTGGAACTACCACAGTGATTCTGATTCTGTGATTCCAGGCGTGGAAAAGGGCTCACCTAAATTTTGCTGGTGGTTTTCCAGATAATGCATCTCCTAGGGGCAGGGATGATTTTTTAATGTGAGTATGTCACACTAAAGATATAGTTTTGAGCATTGGGAAAACAAACCCTCCCCTGAAACTCATTTTTTCTTCATGACCGCCAAATAGTGTGAAAATCTCAGAAATTCCATTAAAATAAAACAGTATGGATTTTATTTCTGTAGTGTGACAAGTTGTATGACTCAACATACAACTCAGTATTTGAGTCATAATGCTCAGTATTTCCCCTCAAGTCATCGTTCCTTCCCTCATTTCATCCCAAGAAATCGATCCTAAAACTCATTAGCCTTCAGCAAGGCTGTGGCAGAACCAAATGTGATAAGATCAAACACATCTGCTCCATGGGTACTTCTGCATATAGCCTGACTTACAGTAGACAAAACATCTTAATTAAGGACCTGCATCTCCCTCCATCTGCTCAGCAGAAATTCCCATGCATCCTGCAGGATTTCCCTCTGTTGAGCAGAGGGTCCTGCCACAGAACGAGCTTGTGGAGAGTCTTTGCCCAGCACCAAGTTATCTACAACTGGGGTTAGTCACTTCTAGAGAAAAAGTCTTTCTAATAATCTTTTAAAATAAAATCTAAACCCCTGCATAGCCAATAAATTGAGTTTTATACCAATCTTCTGGCTTCAGAGTAGGATTCAGTGGAGGAAAGATTATCAGTATTTAGAAGGTGAAGGGTAAGAAAACCCTGCCCTAATTAATTTATGGAATTGCTGGCTCACAGTAGAGAGGCCAGGGCTACATCTACCCCAAGAGGTGACTAACAAAGGAAACAGCTGAACTGGGACAGAAAACAGCTCAGCATTTGCTAAACAATGCCTGCCTGGCAAAAACCCCAAAGCAAGGCTGCCTTGGGACCAGTTACACCATTCCTCTTTCAGTAGCATGCATTTCTTGCTGTTCAGACATGATTGAATATCAGATAAAAGGATCATGAAGCTGAGTCTGTGTTGATAATTCAGGTTTGGACTAAATTTTCAGCACCTTTTAAATTGCAGATAGTTTTTCAGATAAGTCTGGACAGAGAGAGATCTTTCTAGTGTGCACAGTGCAAAAAAAAAGAAATAAATATCAAAGCTTTGAAATCCCAGCTGGTGTTTCCTGCTTCTAAACTGCCCAGTTTTGGTAGAGGAATGGATTTTCTTTCATAAACTCCCAATTGTAGTCAACTGAATGGAATCCTGAGATTTTATTTGGCTGAGTTTCCAAGCCAAGTCAACCACTTTGTTCTGAAGAGCTGGAAAAGTACTTGGTGGAGCTCAGAATTGCCTTCTAGGTGTTGTCCTGCTGCAGAGAATCCTTTTCCTTTCCGTGTAGGAGCAGACAGATGTATTTTTGAATTAGCAAAATGTAATTTGAAATTAAGGCATAGCAAAGAAAAAGTCTGTAAAGCAACAATATCTCCTGAGCCGAGGAAGTTTTTGCTGCCAAATTCTGCGCTTTGGAAAATCTTTGAAGTTTTCAGGAAGAGTTACACTAGGATCTTTCAGTGGGAATGATTTTGTGCAATAGAAATATTGTAAAGGAGTACGTGGTGTGGAGAAGTAATTACAGATGTCTTAAAATAAATCCCTAACTATTTCAGGGTTAGAGTCCACGGTGGACATCTAAGTTTATTCAGATTTATATTCTTGTGATTCTTGGTTGATGGGGGTAAATATACTGACTTTACCAGAGTTGTTTCTGATTTTTATGGTTGGAGAGGGCTTTAATTTAATTGATCTGTGTATTTAACAGATCTCCCTGTGGAAGGGGAGGGACAGCAGACAGGTCTCTGAGGAAAAGCTTGTGAATGCTCCCTGCACTGAGAAGCCTGTGAACTCCAAAGTCCAAGTGTTCCACGAATGCTCGGACTCCAGTGGGCTTTGCCTTGCCCAGTGGAGAGGCCTCAGTTTCTTGTCACCCCCTTTTTGTTACTTTGGCTCTGTTTTACGAGCAGGGAAGCACAGCTGTACAGTCTCCCCCTTCTCAGGGTAATTGCATCAGACACTCGCAGGCCGTCAGATTGCCAGTCAAGCTGGTACATAATGAATTTACTTGACATGCAAAGGTCCTTATGTCACAAAAGGTTTTCTCATTATATCTCAGCTTTTACTTGTTTATCAAGAGTCTCCAAACCCTCACCCTCTCCCCATTCACAGTGGCAGAAGTGCTGCAGGATGCTGCCTTTTAGCTCAATACCCATCAGAAAAGGCCCACCTGGCTCTAAGTTTGCAGTTTGATTTGCAGCTCACAGGAGATCTGGCTGCAAATACCTGCTGTGAAGAATCAGCGCTGAGGAATGACATGGACAAGGGTGATTCTTTGGAAGTGGCAGTGTAATATTCTCCCTGAGGTGTGCTGGGCCATCTGGGGGGGTTTATCTCTCTTTCCCAATAAGATAAGCAGTGTTAAATGGGGGGTGCACCTTTGTCCTCATTGTAAGAATTAGATCTGGACTTGATAAATCTCATAACACATTTAGGGATGTGCAGTCCGGTCCTTCCTGGCTCCTGGATTTGTCTGGTTCAGCACAACTTGCAAAGAGCTTCTCAGAGTGCAGGAAATGATGCCTTGAGCCTCATTCTTCAGCGGGGTGGGAACGGGGATTCCATGTCATGGCAGCAGGCAAAGTTATGCCAAAGCCCAGAGGAGAGGCACAGGAAGGCTGTGACTGTGCAATTCCCCAGCACACCGGGCAGCTGGGGCTGCTGCCCTCGGGCATGTTTGTGAGTGCAGCCTCTGGAGCCTGCACCAGTGCTGGGGGAGCTGGGACTGACCTTCCCTGCTCCCAAAAAGGTGTGTGGGGCAGGCTCTGGACAAGTGTCCACCTGGACAAGTGTCCCCCGCAAAGCCGAGCCCAAAGCCAAGCCCAAAGCAAAGTCTGAAGCCTCCTCTCTTCAGGAGGGCCCAGGGAGAGGTCCCAGCCCTTGGCAGCAGCTCCGAGTGCCCAGGTGAGCCCCATCCTGGGGACAGGCCCAGAGCCAGGGCTCTGCAGCACCTCACCAACGATTCCTACCCTTGGTGGGAGCTCTGTGTGGGTGATGGGACAGTGCTGCACCTCCAGGTGACATTGCTGCTGCTCCAGGTGACATTGCTGCTGTTCCATGGGACATTGCTGGTGCTCCAGGTGACATTGGTGATGCTTCAGGTGACACTGCTGCTGCTCTGTGGGATGGTGCTGCTGCTCCAGGTGACATTGGTGCTTCTGCACAGCGCTGGGGACACAGCTAGCTCCTCTCTCCAGCAAGGGCCAGGGTGGGAGCAATGTCTCACATGAATGAGATAAGAGAAGACAAAGCAAATGGAGAAGAAAGGAAGCTTGTAGCTTTTCAAGTTCAATGAGGCTTACCAGGCTTTCAGGGGCCTCTTCAAATCAGAGGCCAAGTTAAAAGAACATGCAGAATTCAAAGCCTGTCCTTTTCCAGGCCCTCTGCCGGCTTTGAAAATCCTCCTAACTCATGTTTACTCTTGTTTCTCTCTCTCCTCCCCCTCTGCCCTACCTTCCCCACAGAGACATGCATTCAGCCCCTCTCCCCATACACAGTTTTCCCCCCAAATCCTCTCAAAGCAGCTCCTGGTGGTGATGCCCAGCCCCAGGAGCAGGTGGGGTGACTCTTTCCATGTCCCCAGATCCTGAATGTGGGATGTATGCAAGTGGGCAACATCAGCACAGGGCACAATGGACCCCCCAATCCCTTGTTGCTCAGAGCTTTCTGTCACCCCAGAGAAACCCAGCGCCAGAATAAACAGTTCCTTCACACTGCAAACATTAAAATGTTTCTTTGGCTGGCAGACACAGACTTTGGAAAGTGGCTGTGATGAGGAGCACAAAGGCTGGGTGCTTTCATTCCAGGAATTGCAGTGTGGGCCACCAGTTTCTGGAAGGAAACAAGGGCTGCAGGTGAGGGGACCTAGAAGAACAGGAAGGGATGAAAGCTCCATTTTTGCTTTTCCTTTGTTGGTGTGACTTTACTTGCAAAAGGAGGTCAGTGCATCTGGGGCTTCCATAGTAAGGGCTCTGCACTGAGGGCTGTTCCCAAGGCTGGCTCAGGTGGGATCCATGTCTGGCTGTTCAGAGAACTGTGCCTTGGAGAGTCGGCCCCACATCCAGTTTACCCTCATTTCCTGAGCAGGAACAAGGGTTGATTGTTAATTAATTAATTACAGGTCTCTGTAAGATTGAGGCTCAAAGGCAGGCAGGTAAGTGCAGAGGACTTTTCCTCATCTGCTGCTGCACTCCCTCTGCTGTGAGTTCGATTTCTGCTTCTGCCCCACCCGTATCTCTCTTGTCCACCCCAGCTGGGAGCTCTGACCATGAATTTCTGACAAAAGGCAGTTAAGACCTGTTTTATCAGTTTGTCAGTTCCATTGAAGTAGAAGTATTTCTGTAATAAATTCCGATTGGTCTTGTGCTATCTGTAAGGCTAAACCAGAAAGATGCTCCTCCCAATACATTGAAAGCAGCTGAAAGGGGGACAGGAGCAGATTGCCAGGCAGTCAAATCGCCCGAGGTAACCTCTTCTGGGGGATTTGCCTTGGTCTCTTGCTGGTGCCCGTCTCCCTTCTCTTCTCCCAGCAGCAGCACTTTCTGCCAGATGGCTGTTATTTTTTACAGGGCTACAGACAATTACAGCAGTCAAGGGCATGCCGGAGTAGTTTGCATTTATGGTGTTTGGGGAGATTACCCTCTAAACACTAATAGCAGGCACAGCCGTGGTAACTTCCACTCCAGGTCTGTGTTGGAGCAGAGCCTTACCCACAGCACGAGTACCCAGCTTTGGAAACCCTCCCCACAGGCCTGCTGCTCACAGACCTGGTGACAGGTGTGTCAGGCCAACAGGGCGTCACCTCGACCAAGCTGTGCAACCATCAAGCCCAGAGAGGTTTGATTTCCCCGGGTCTCTGAGCTGGGGCACATCTGCAGCTTTCCAGGGGTTGCTGTGCGTTCCCTGGGCATTCCCTTGCCACCAGGGCTCAGATCAGTGAAAGCACACTGTAGGTTTCAGCCTCTGCAGCTGCTTTGCCTGTGTTTCCAAAGGCCACAGGGTTTGATCAGCCGTCAGAAGCTTGGGAAGAGCTGCTCCATGTGGGTGGACATGGAATGGTGTAAGACATGTCTAATGCCCCCAGGGCTGCTGGTGAGTCACGGAATCCTCTCAAGCCAGGATCTGCTCGGCTCAGATCACACATATCAAACCAGAGACAGCTCTTCCTGTTTGTTTGATGGCACCTGGTGCAACAGGGCTCAACCAACACCTGTAGCAGAGCTGCAAGGAGGAAAATACAAAATAGCTGCTGCTTGAAATGGCTCGGAGACATAAGTTTAGACCAGAAGCCTCAATCTTCCCTGGATTCATTGGAAAACATTCCTAACTTTGCTAACCAGAACAATTTTCTGACATAACCCTGGTGTCTACACAAGAGACCTCAACACCTGGTACCTCTTGGGCCCAGGTCTCACTGCTGCCAGGTTGCAAAGTACAATTCTTATCCTGGCTGTAAGAGGATTGTCCCTTGTCCTGGCTGGCTGATGCATGGTCTCACCACAAAGTGCACCTTACCTAGACTGTGCTTCGCATTTGGGCAGATGGAAGGAAGCCCATTTCTTGTTTTGTTGGGTTTTGGATCATGAAAAAGTGAAGGCTAAGGCTGAATAATGAATTCCCACAGCCCCTTGCTGCGAGTGCAGATCTAAAAGACACCCATGTTAGGCTTCAAGGAGATGGCCTTTTCCCATGGTCCCAGGAAAGCTGAAAAAAATTCTCGTAGCAAAATCCCTTGGCTTTTCCTGCTGGTCTGCAGCCAGGCTGGTCAGAGGGTGTTTCAGCTTTAGGTTGTTTGCTGTGCCTGGAGGCTCTTGAGCAGACCCAGGGCAGGATTTGTGCCTGTTAGCTGCAGGGAGTAGCAGTGGTTTAACAGCAGAAGCAGCCTGGCCCTTCCTGTTTATCCTTCCCAAGGGCAGCTGTCCTCCCACGGCTAAAGGGGAAGGTAAAACAGCAGTGAAGAGAAGGGCATCCCACACACTGTCCTTGGGGAAAAGAAAGAAAAAGTGAGTGAAGAGGCGAGTGGCTAAAATGTTCTGTTCTTCAGATCTCCTATTTCTGCCCTTGATGTATTAAACAAAGGCAGAGGTGAGTGGGTTAGCAAACCTTGGGAGGGGGCCCCCAAAACCCAATTTGTTTGACACTAATTTGATCAAAGAATAAGGAGATTCATTGCTGATGCTGACGTGTGGCTGCCTCCCTAAGCAGGAGAAATGCCACGGCAAAGTCCTCGGCCGAGCAATGCCCTTGGCAGCCCAAGCTCTGCTCTCTCTGGGCCACACTGTTCTCAGTGGCAGCAGCACTGCAGGCTGACAGCTAAGGCCACTGTCATAGGCTGTACAAGGCCATTCTAGGCCAAAAAAAGAGTTTGGCCTGGCAGAGTCTTGTTTTTCCAACACTGTGCTGCGCTGCCTGCACTGGGGTATCTGCCCCCATCTCATCCAGGAATCTGAAAGGATGGGTTCAATGAACTGATGAGAATCAACGCCTGCTTTGAGCAAACGGGAGCAAAAATGCTTCATATAAAGCAGAGATGTGGCTGCAGTATCTGCATTTGAAATGGGAAAGACACTTTGCAATATTCCCAGGATGAGAATGGAGTGGGGCTCTGACAAGGGTGTGGGGTTGCAGGTTAAGCTGCGGCACAGACAATCCAGCCATGCTGGTTCACCAAAAGCCAGATCTCTCTCCAGAGTGTTTTCAGCCAGTGGGATGAGTTAATAACATCACACACATGTGAATAAGCATCTCAGGTGCTGCAAAGTCAGTGTGGCTGCAGCATCTTGATTGTATCAGTGAAGGGAGGGTTTTGGTCCTGCCAGCTGAGCACCCTCCCAGAGGAGCAGGGAGGAGGGAGGACTCCAAGGATTGGCATTCTTGACATGGAAATATAATTAAGCCCAAGCCACAACTTTGTTACAGTGCATTAACTCAAACCCAGAAACAAGAGGCTCCAAATCTAGGAGCAGTGAAAGGAAAGCAAAAGGTGTTTGCACAGAGTCAATCTGCCTGTTCATCACTTTGACCGTAGATATTGCAGAATCACCCCACTCCAAAAGAACTCTTCCCACCTGACAACATTCCAGAAAGTTCAATACCTTTTCAGCAACACCATAAACTTTGCCAGTTTTCCAGGAATAAATAGAGAGATGCATGAAAGTTCTTAGACTGGTAGTAAAATTGCCATTTGCAGAGCACAATAGGATTTGTTTCAGGAGTAGAACAAATTTCACAATGAAGCTGAAAGGCCTTGGAGGTGTCCCCTGCTTTCCTGAAATCTGAGAATAATTAAATTCACTGAAAATGAGGGAAGTGGCAACATTTCCACTGGCTTGGCAAGTTCTGCATGGTTTGATACTTCAGTTGATACTCCCATGTTAATGGAGACTTGTGGACTGACAGAAGTAGAATTCAGTTCTTATTTCTTCAGCCAGGACATTTATTTTGTCATCTTGGGATATTCATGATTTAAACTGGGATTCTAATGATAAAAGTCTATGTCCAGAAAAATTAAGAATAGTTTCTTATCCCATTTTTGGCACTGAATAAGAACAGTCTCAGTAGATGTTAGACACCATCTGCTTCTTTTCTAGGAGGAATTTTACTGTTCTTTCTATTTTAGGAGTTGGTTGATGGTATCTCACATATTTTACACACATCAGAGTTTTGAAAATTCAAATTTTGATAGTAAATATTGCACCTCTCCTCCACTGCCTGTAAGACTGATCCTTTATTTTTTTCTTCTGATTTTATCATTTTTAGCTTCCAAATATAGAATGATTGAGTAGAAAAACAAGTAGGGAGGCTTTTCCAAAAATTGTTTATCCTTCCTCCACCTTCCCTGTTTTGCAAGACCAATGCCTTCTCTACCATTAAGATGAGAGAGGCAGCATCCTTTCTCCTTTGAATATCAAATTTCCACTTTGCAGACAGTGCCTATGGAGATCCAGTGTAACCACTATCTTTAAAGTACTGAGTCAAAGAGAAAAAAGGCCCTTTGAAGAGTAGAAGCATCTGCCTCGCTTTGCTGTGGATGCAAGGCTGTGCAGATAGGAAAACTCTTGGAATGCTGGCTGCAAAAAGGAAGCACTGCTAGGCCTGTGCTCAGACAGCTTTTACTTGAAAGACCTTGGTGTCCATCTTTAATTCCTCTCAGGCTGAAAAGACTCTGCTAAACCTCAGCTGGAAAAACAAAATCCCAGCCAAAAAAGCAAACTCTCAGCTAGGAAAGCAAAATCTCAGCTAGGAAAGCGAAATCTCAGCTAGGAAAGCAAACTATCTACCCCTGCCTGCAGCTCCTGCTCACTGAGGATTTTCCATGACACAGCTCAGCCCAGGTACTCCTCTCTGCTCCTTTATTGTTAATGAAGCAGCAGAGCTTTCTACAGCCCAAAGCACCCAGCCCAGAGAGCTGCATCTTCCCAAGGCAGATGTCCCTCTCTCTCTGTACTTGTTCACACAATTTGATTCCCTAGATGCAGCTCAGAGGAAAAGGCCCTTTTGCTTTGGAAGGGAGGCAGTGACACCTTATCTACAACAGTGCAAACAGCTGTTGGTTCATTCCCTGCAGTCATTTAATGCAGCAGTGAATTGCAGTTCTTTCTTGTTCAAATAAACAGTGTTCAAATAAACACCACCAGAAAAGATGTAACAGGTCCTCACTACCATGAAAGGGAGAAGCCCTGTCCTTGAATTTCGGCGGAGCCCAAGGTTAGAGGGCCAGGATAAGCAGGAAGGGAGCAGAGCATGGAGCAGACAAGGAAGGCAGAGTGTCCATGCTGGGTGGTCTCTCACATCCACGAGCTCCCACCCCATCTCTGAAGCCCACAGCTGCTGTGTCCCAGCCTGGTTTTCCTGCACAGAGAGCTCTGAGCGCCCTGGTCCAAACCTATCAGTGTCACAGCACTGGGAGGGAGCTGCTCACTGCTCTAAGAAGCATTTTCACTGAAGGGCACCTAATGCATTAGGAGAAGGAGAGGTGCCACCATTCACTCCACTTGTCACTTTCCATCTGGCCAGTGGTGCCGGGAATGAAATCCAGCAGCCCAGGAGAGCAGGATTCATTTGTTAATGAGTGACAAGCAAAAGGCCAGGCTGCAGAGGGGTGCTGGAGGGAGCAGCGGGCAGAAGTGGTTGTTAAGCAAAGAGCTGTTCCATTGATGCATGAGGGAAACACAGAGATGGATGGATTCTGTTCAGAGTCAAATGGTGAAGTGTAACTCACAGACATAAGGTGCCTCCTAAAGAATCACTGTGATGTATTTGGGCTTGGATTTTCAAAGTCACCTAAAGGTAATTTCTTCAGGGTTTTTAATATAATGTACTGGTTTGCTGGAGAGAAGAAAGAAACTCATCCATTTTAAACAAGCAAGAGAAGACAAAAAGTCAGCTGTAACTTAAAAGCATTGAGGGTTACATATCCATTTTGAAGAGGAGAGTAATTTTTCAGAGAGCTGAATGCCAGCTGAATGGGAGCACCCAGCTTCTGTTGTACTTCAGGGGAATGTCACCACCTAAATCCCTTTAGTTAGGATGGAAACACAATGAATTCGTTGTCAAACCATTCCTCTGCAGAGAATAACATACAAAAAGGTTTCCAGAGGATGTTTAGAGGATAACACAGGGCTATAATATGAAATACATGTCAACTTAAAATATAACTACAGCTGTAGTTAATGCAGCTGCTATCGACAGCAGGACGGGCGCAATGTCCAATCACCCAGGGGAAAGGACATCTCCTGCAGCCTGACAGCTACACTGTCAAATATGGTCAGTCTGTGCCTTGAGAGAGGTATTAACATGGCAGAAATTAGGGTTAAAGTAATTGATTGGTATTTCCTTAAGATGCAATAATATTCCCATAAATCTTTAGCTAAGAGGAATGTTCCTGAGACATTAGAGGACTTTGGGAATATGTGTAGTGTGGGTGACTCTCAAGGAATAATAAATGGCTACAGGTGACTTGTTGTTATGGCTCGGATACTGCATGATATTAACTTTAAGGGCTGCCTTCAGAGCTCAGAAACTTTATGGACTCCTATGTTTTATGATCTTGTAACCTCAAGTCCTTCATCCTGTTCCCTCCCATGGTTACCAGGGAGCTGCTGGCACCCCATCCCTCTCAGCACCTTTCTCTCCAGATCAGCTTCCCTAATGTATGCTGGTTTTACTGGGTTGGAATCCAACCCCTTTAGACCATATTTCCTCAGCCATAATAAGTTATCTGGGGTTTTACTCATCCTAAGTAATGTATTCATATTAGCTAATTAATTAATTTTGTTGAGTAATATATTAATTTCCTTTAATTTCCTATCCCTACTTGAAAGGTAGCATTTTCCAGTGTGGTGGTGTAGGAAAGGATTTGTAGATTTGGGCTTTGAAAATTTTGTAGTTTGGGGGCTTGACTCTGTGTTATGCAGCAAAACACACACATGAGTATGTGCATGGCCACACAGAGAGAGTCCTGCCTTCACAAGCATCATTCCTATCAACAAAAACAAGCATTATGCCCCAAAAAAGCCTTTTAATGTAAGCAAAAGGCCCAGGAGCTTCTCTCCTATTTCTAAAGAGGCTTAAAGCCATCTGCAAAGGGGGATTGAGGTGTTTCCATACCTAAATCCATACCTTTGACATCAAGCAGGACTCGAGTGAAGCATTGAGTGCCCAGTACTCTGTCCTCTCATGGGGAGGATCCCAGATGTGCCCCAAATCTGTCCTCACCTGTTGCTGTCCTTCCTCTGGCATGGGACAGGTTTTTGTGGCAAGGCACAGGCACAGGACGAGTTATTCTCCTCAACACCATCCTCTTCCCATGACGCTGCTCTCCCAGGAGGGCAGGGATTGCAGTGAGGGTCGGCCAGAGACATTTGGACTTTTATATGATTTCTGTGTGAAATATTCTACCTTGGTGCTGTTCTGACTCTTCCTCCCCGGCAGGCCCATGCTATTTCCCAAGACCTAATTATGTCCCTTCATCTTTCTCATTTATCCAGTGCTGAAAAGGGTGAGAGGGCTGGTATTTCTTCACTTAGCTTCTCAGGAACTCGATTTTTTTTCCTCGTTTTCTTCTTTTAAAGATTTCTCAGCAGTTCTCATCAGCTGCTTATATTTCAAGGATGTCAAACTTAAGTTAGCAAGTATATTCCCCAGCCTGAGGAGGCTGAAAGAGGGCAGTGCTCCTGCTCATCTTCACTCTGATGCCTTTTAATTGTCCTCAGCTTAAAAATGCTGATTAAAAAAAGGATGAAGAACATAAAGAAACAAGCAAGAAGTGTAGGTTTTTTTTTCTAAATAAGTTGCACAAATTCACAAATCAAACCCAAACACTGGAAGTTATTTTGCAGGGAGCTGTCTGGGTTGTCAGTTAGGGAAATTAGCCCATCTATCACAGGCTTCTAATTTCCCATCACTTCCCCTGAAATGTGTGGGCTTTTAGAGAAATTTCTTAATTTTTCCCTCATTATTGTTTCTTTTTTACTTCCTCCAGTTCTTAAGTAGAAAAATCCCAGAGGATTTAAGTGTCTAAAGCAGAAACTTTGGAGCTCTTCTGTTTCTTGCATGAACTCCCAGGGAAGTGCCAGGGAGCAGAGAGCGAGGGGTGAGCCCACGTTTGGGGAGGGGAAGGATCAAGGGCCCAGCCTGGCACTGGTGCCCTGATGGTATCAGGGGTGTTTGGGAATGTGTTCCAGGGTGTTTGTGCTCTGCCTGGGGCATCTGGAAGTCCCAGATCCTGCAGAGATCTCTGTCTGTGTCTCCTGGTGCTCCTGGCGCTGTGTTTGTGTAGGGCTGTGCATGTGCTGTCCCCTGCACTGTCCTCTGCACTGTCCCCTGCACTGTCCCCTGCCCTCACTGACCCCTGCACTGTCCCCTGCACTGTCCCCTGCACTCACTGTCCCCTGCACTGTCCCCTGCAATGTCCCCTGCACTGTCCCCTGCACTCACTGTCCCCTGCAATGTCCCCTGCACTGTCCCCTGAACTGTCCCCTGCACTGTCCCCTGCACTGTCCCCTGCACTGTCCCCTGCACTCACTGTCCCCTGCACTCACTGACCCCTGCATTGTCCCCTGCAATGTCCCCTGCAATGTCCCCTGCAATGTCCCCTGGACTAACTGTCCCCGGCAGTGTCCCCTGCAATGTCCCCAGCCAACGTGGCTGCACGTCCCGCACCCTCCTTTTGTGTTGTCCTCAGGCCACCATTCCCTGATTTTTTGGGGCTGTGACTGCCCTGCAAACCCTTTTGGTTTCGGGATGTGTGAGAATGGCAGAGTGGGAAGGAAAGCTCCATCAGCCAGGGATGCCGTGGGGACGGCACTTCCTGGCCCCAAAGATTGCTGTGCTATCGCCTTGCTCTGAACCGTGGCAGTGTTTAGCAAATTGCACTAATTAAAGTGGCACATCTGGCCTCTTTATCGGGGCTAGCAGTGCTGGGTCTGATCCTGCAGTGACAGGCCCTGACAGTATCAGCTTCTCTGGGTAAACACTCAGGACATGAGGGCAAGGCTCCCTCCGTCCTGCAGATCTGGGTCCAGTGGGAGCACAGAAGCCTCGCTGAGGAGCCTCCAGTAAGCTCTGCAAAGGAAAAACCAGTCATTAGTAAAGTTCAGTCACCCTGGGCTCTGCTGATAGCGGCAGCACCCTGCCCTTTTCTGGGCTTTCCCCTCTCCCAAATTAAAGCTCTCCCGCTCATGCTGTAAGTTTGTGCTCAAACAGTCACTGAATTGAATGAAAACAGAGCTCTGCTCACCTGGAACTCCCCTTCCTTTCCCCCTGCAAGCACCCCACAGCCTGTACTGTAGCCTCCTTCTTGAACAGAGATGCTCTCACACAAATACTTTGCTTAATGTTAGCTAAATCTGCCAGCTGCCTAGAGCCAAGGAAGGGAGCTGAAACTCTCCAAAGAAGGATTACTGCACTACAAAAATATACAAATTTCAGGTCTGAAACTACCCAGCTCCCTCGGGGGAAAAAAACCACAAACTTTCATCATAGGATTTGATCCCTGCATGCCCAAATCACTGAATTCTCACTCCATTGTTTCATCTCAGGTATTTTTAAGAACACATCACCTTAATAGCACAGGTAAAGGATATTTAGCCCCTCCTACATCAGGCACTGTTCTTAAAATAATGGGCCACAAATGAGGCAAATTACCTAATGGAACAAATTATCTCAACAGGTAATGATATTTATGTAGTTTTCTTATAACCAGAAGCTTTATCTGTTTTTTATTTTGGTGACATTTATATCCCAGTGCATCAGGCATGGCATTAAATGCCTCATCAGTCAAGCTTGGAGGGAGAAGTAGGGGACAAGAGAGAAATGAAATAGCAGCACTCATCTCAACACACAATGTCAAAACTGACTCTTGTGTTCACGTTTTAGGCTAATAAGGGACTGAAGGAGTGGACAAACCTACATAATACAAACATGTCTGGGTGACAATTAGATTAACATTTTTAACTTCCTAGTTAGAGTTGAGTGTATTTAGGAGCCCTTCAGAAGACAGCTTCTGAAAGGCTGCAATTTGTGTGCTAATAGAGTCAGCCCTTCTCTGAGCTCTGCTGAGCCCCCTCCACCCCCCCCTCCACAAATAATAGCGGACAACTGACCCCAAGTGCTATTTGTGATGGCCTGGAAATTGTAGATAATGACATGGTGCCTAAGACGATCGCTCCACCCATCTCTAATCCCACACTGCCAAGGCAGTTCTTCCTTTGGGATGGCTGTCTGTGTGCTCCATGGGCTCTTTTCTGGGGAGGGTGCTGCCAGCTGCCAGGCTGGGCTCTGTTTGGCCTGACAATTTGGAATCAGAGCCCTGAGCCGTGGCAGACACTCTGGCTGTTGGAATTGATGCTTGTTTAGGAGTTCACCACTTTACCTTAGCAGTGCAAGTGATGCTTTGCACCTCACAGCAGAAACTATTTTTAAAATAACTGTAAATTGGGTTGTAGATGGAGCCAAAACACCTCCTGAGCTGCAAACAAAGCCAAGTCGACTTTTGCTTGCTGAGATCCTCCAGATATAGCTGAAATGTCAGCATGGACCTCACTGCTCCAAGAAACCCTTGGCCTGAGCCCACCTTGTAGGTCTGGATGCTAGCTGACACCTCAGCATCCTCCCAGATATGTGTGGCATTTTCTGAGGGGTCCCAAAGGGGTGGTACAGCAAAGGTTGTTCCCTCACTAAATCAACCCAGCATTTGGCATTTCCCCTTCACGAGCAGGTGGGAGCAGACTCAGCACAGGAGAGGAGGGAGCTCAGCCCAGTCCCCTGCCCATGAACAGCATCCCAGATCCCAAATCCCCATGAACATGAGCACTTTATTTCCTAAACACCTGGAATGGAGAGATGCTCAGCTCCCAGCATGAGGGGTCCTCACTGCCTGCAGCAGAATGAGACGATTCACACCACTACCAGGAAAACCTTCTCTAAATAACGGAGGGCCGAGGGAGGAGGGGAGGGTAAACTCCAACACAGGAGCTTAAGAAAGCCTCCACTTGTACATTCAGGCGCAGACAAGCCCCCTTTGGAGGCACGGGAGTGCAGTCACAGGGCTGGAGCAGATTTGCAGTTGTATGGGCTGAGTGTTTGCTTCCCTGGCTGTACAATTGCTGTTACTGATATCATTACGCTGCTCCACTTGGCACATCCGTTCCCTTGGCAGCTCTGGCCGAGGCTCTGGGCTTTCCAGCCTTTGGAAAGCTGTGCAGCACTTCTCCTCGAGCACACGCTCTGCAGCTAAACGAGTCATTATCTGGGAGCCTTAATCAGCCGTCATTTGAACTGAATTTGTCACTGTATTTGTAGCAAACCCTGCAGCTCCTCTGAAGCACCAATACACGCTGGCATTTCATGTGAGAAAAGACTTCAGCTGCCTCTTTGGGCTGAACAGAAACTTTCTGTCTCCTACAACTGCTTTTGCCTCACAGTGTTTGAATGAATGGGGGCTTGGGAGCCAGTGGAGGAGCCCCACCAGAGCTGTGTCAGGAAAGAGCTCAACATCTGCTTTGGTGTGGAACTTGTTATTTATGTTCCCTTGGCAAAAAAAAAAAACGAACAAAAAAACCAAAAAATCCAAAAACAAAACAAAAAAAAAAACCAACCCAAAAAACAGCCATGGAGTTTTATAGGGCTGCTTGCAGTTTTTACAAACAAATTCCTTTTTGTGCTTCCATCATCCTGCAGCGCCCTTGGCTGTTGTCACAGCAGGTGCTGGTGGACAGGTTTTACCTGCAGACAGGCAGCTTTGCCATGAGGACCCTGGCACTCCTCCGTGGTGAGGGCAGGGAGAGCTCAGACCTTGCAGCTGGTGTGGCCAAACCTCAGAGAGCTGCTGGTCCAGGGGGAGGAGGTGGGCTGAGGACAAGTTTTCTGGTCCCCCAAACCTTGTTCATCCACCTATTCAACACAATTCCAAAAAAGAAGTTGCAGAACTGAACATTTTTGCCATCTCACCAAGCAGATAAATGCAGCATCAAGAACAGTCATTTTGTTCATATCAAGTCATAGTAATTTAGGTTGGCAGAGCCCCCTTAGTTTGAGTCCAACCATTAACTCAGCACTGCCATGTTCACCTCTAACTATGTCCTGTTTCTCTTTTGAATAACTCTAGCTTTAATTAGAAGGCATTTACTCTTGTTACTAAATTAAACAGTACTCCTTGTCTTTGATGTGGTACCTACTGCAACACATTTCCTCTGCTAAACTAAACATAAAGATTTTCAAATCTCTCAAAATAAATTATCTGAGATTTTCAATGATTTCTGTATCCACTGTCAATATACAGATCAATAAACCACCAATAGAAAGGGCAGCCCATGGAGTTACAGCTGGATCTGTAATGGAAAGAGATGGAGCTAAGAGCAGAAAGACAAAGAGAGCAATAGATAAATCAATGAATTGACTAAGTCACCCTCTCCAGGTTGCAATGAGTCCTTCGCATTAGTGAACACCTTTTCTTACCTGAAAATTGTGAGCTGGTTCACGTCATCCATCACTCCAATGGTGAAGACACTTGCCTCCTTAATTTCCCCTGGAAATCACCTCCTGTCACTGATCACATGGGAAGCAGCCTCCCTTCTCACTCCCCAGATCCCTGACACCTTTATTATTATTATATTTAGCAGTCACTTCTTCCCATCCTTCACCAAAAGTGCTCCATAGCCAACATATCCAGTTTCACATTACCAACTTGCCAACTGGCAACAGGCAGGAACAAAACCAAGTTGTTTTTTTTTCTTTTTCTTTTTCAGTCTTCAGTCACCTCTGGCCCTTGGCCAGTGGTGTCTTCATTTATTGTAATGAATTTGTGCCATTAACATGTTGGATTTGCACAGCAATTGCACAGTAGTACATTAGTACAAAAGCTATTGCCAGCGTTTTATCACCAGGGCTGATTTACAGCTGATAAGCAGCTCCACAACGTCCTTGGGGCTGAGGACAGGGAGCCTGGCACGGTGCTGGGGCTGCCCGGGGAGCAGCTCAGCTTTCTCGGGGCTGGCACAACTCAGGGTGCTTGGGCCAGTCCATCTTTTCTCTGTCAGATGTCTGTGCCTTGGTGTGAGCGCTGAGCGACCCCAGGGAAAGGCTGGGCACAAAGGCTGTGTGCAAAGCCCTGGCCCTGGGAAAGGAGATGGAATGCCACGGCAGCACTGAAGGATGGGAGCCTCTGTGTGAGCAGCTCATAACAGAGCTCTGTCATCACCCCAGTGCAGAGACACGATAGGGACAGGCATCAGATGGTGTTAACATCTAACAGCCATAACTCCACTTTCTAAAGACTTTGCAGGCCAAGCCACAGTGCATTGTTTCTTTCTGTGCATTTAATCCTTGGCTCACATGCTAGAGAGTAAGGGTGTTTGCAAAAAAGACAGAGTGCTATGCAGACAGACTGACAGACCTGTCTGTCTGTCAGCTCCAGAGGGTAATCCCTTAAAATACCACTTTAGCAATAATATTTAAAAGGAAAGCATCAAACGGGGCCAGCACAGATAACATATCTGACTGTCAAAAAGAAGTGCAGAGCATCCCCCTCCTGGGATTGATCCTGTGCCCAAAGTAGTCAGTTGTGAGCTCCTGGACAGGATGCCCTGGGCATTTTTAGTGAGGCAGAATCAGGCAGGAGGGTGAGAGACACAAGAGACTTGGGCAAGGGCAGGGCATCAGTCCAGATACACCTTTGGCACCAGCAAACCCTGCCTGTGGACAGGGAGGGAGCAGGCCAAGATGTTCCATACTCTGGTATAACTCTCCAGAGCTCATCCCAGCATGGAGAGGATCAAGTCTGAATTTGAAGAGTGAACTGTTAGTCAGGCAGTTTCCCAGGAAATATTTTCCCTGGTACAAGGTAGGACCAAAGCAGTGTGAAACAAATCATAGAGTCCTTCAGAGGAGCAATTGGAGCAGCCATAGTTAGGGAGGGAGGATTCAACAGCCCCTTTGGTGCTGGATGCTCTGGCTTTGGGCCATGAATCAAAGTCTCACCCCTGGGGAGGAAGAAGGAAAATTCCCTGTAGATGGAGCAGGAGAGGGAGGATGTTATTGCTGGAACCCCTGAGGCCTGCCTCTCCTTCCTCAGCTTCCCTGCAGCAGCTGCTGCAGGGCATGGCTGGGATGAGCTATTGATCTAGGGGAGCCCTGTCCTCTCACATCTGGCCACCTGGAAGGCAGGAGGGGTGATCTCTCCATATTTCACAAGCCCTGAGAAAATGGAGTGGGCAGTCCAGGGACCTCCAGACTGTCAGTTCCCATCTCAGTTGGGACTGTCAGCTTGCCTTGCATTTAAGGGTGTTAATTATGCTGCCGCATAACTGAATTTCTGGTTGACACCAGCTCCTGCTGATGGGCTGGGGTGTGGGTTTCCCCAGCTCCCTGCCACCTCTGTTTGTTTGTACTTGCAGTCAAGACTCACGCAGGAAGGGTCTAGTGAGTACTCAGGAGAATAATCAACAATGTTATCTGAATGCCATATCAAATAGATTCGGGCCAGAAATGGACTCAGCTGCTGAAAACCTATTAGCAGCATCTCACATTTCCTGTGTACCAGCAAGTTACAGGGCAAGCACTTTAACACTGCCCACAGCTTGTGGTTAATTACTGTTTGTGGAGTTACCGCCTGCAGTTCTGCTTGACAAAGTGCCTGTAAAGACAAAAATGAAATGCTTGCCCATTTTGGATGGATGCCACCTGGTCCCCTGGCCCTTCCTCCCCCACTGGGTGATAAAAAACTCGGCAAGATTAAGCAGATTTGTTGCAGGGTAAGACTCTGCTGAGAGGCAGCAGCCGTGGGCACTGGGATCCCACTGTGAGCCATAACTGCACATGCACTGTCCCTGTCCCTGCCTGCACTCCTGATGGCACAGCACACCTGGTGAGAGACACTCAGTGCCACAGGAAACACGTCTCTTCTGCCCCCAACTCCTCCCCTCTTCAGGTGTGCAGCCGTAGATCCAGCTGGGAAGCGCACAGCAGAGCAGGAAACGAGCAGGGCAGGAGCTGCTGGGGACTGGAGGTGACATGGGCTGTGCAGGGAGCTGGGAGTCCTTCAGCCTGGGGCTGGAGGGGGGATAGGAGCAGTGCATGAAGTTCAATAGCTGCTGGCTGATTGCTCTGAGGACAAAATCTGTAGGGAACCTCAAACAACTTGCTCCAAGGCTGGGTTCAGAGCAGAAGAAAGGGAAAAAGCAATAGGGAAGAAGGAAGGTGGTAGGAAAAGTGGGGGAAGAAGGGCTGGTGGCAGGTGTCTCTTATCTCTCTGTGCTTATATGAATTCCCATTCTTCTGGGACACTGCAGGGTGGTCATGAGGGTGGGAGGCATGATTTTGGTGAAGGTGGACAGACTAATTTCTGTGTACTCATCCCTCAGACTCTGCTCAAGTCTGCAGTGGCAGACTCTCAGGATCCCAGTCATGACTGGGAAAATCTAAAAGGCTTCAGCAGAGTAATGTGCAAGGAAAAGCTGGAAATGGGTGTAAAGGGGCAGCCAGCCTCATTGCTTGCCCCTAGCCCACCACTGCAGCCCCAGATAATGGGACATGTAATGGGTTGAGGGTCATGACCTAGGCTGGGTTTCCACTGCTGACCTCTCCCAGGGGCTGTGACCTGAAGGCTGAGAGTGACTAATACAGAGATTTATGTCTTGTTAATAACAGAATTGAACAATCAGTGCAATGAAATCCATGTTCTGCATTAATGAGAGGTTGAGGCAGCAGAGGCTGAGCCTTTCCTTCTCCCAGGGTGGGCAAAAGGGGTGAAATCTAGAATTTGTCATTCCATCCTGAAAAGAGAGCCATATCCAGGCCAGGTACCCAGTGGCCACCAGAGTTTTGGGTTTGTTATACCACATAAATTTCTGGTTTCTTTCCGTTAAACATCAGGAGGCATGAAGAAGCTATGGCATGAAGTTAGGCCAGTACGTTCCCTGGTCGATATTAGTTGTGTGGAGAACTCAGAGCACCTTCCAGGATTTGAAGGGACTCACAAGGAGGCTGGAAAGGGACTGCAGTGACAGGACAAGGAGTAATGGGTTCACACTGAGATATATAGAAGAAATCCTTCCCTGTGAGGGTGGGCAGGCCCTGGCACAGGATGCCCACAGCAGCTGTGGTTGCCCCTGGATCCCTGGCAGTATCCAAGGCCAGGTTGAACATTGGGGCTGGGAACACTCTGGGACAGTGGGAGGTGTCCCCATGGCAGGTGTGGCACTGGATGGGCTTTAAGGTCCCTTCCAGGTGAAGCCATCCTGGGATTCCATGGTTCTATGCTACTGAGAAAAGTCTTTGCATGAAAAGAACATGCAGGAGAAGGATGTTAAAGTGACTCAAATTTCTCCTAGTCACTGCCTCTGCAACCAGTTTTAAATTCTGGCACTGTGACTCAGACACAGCTAAAATTAGACCATGGTTCTGCAAGTCACTTGATTTTTTCTTCAGGAGGATTCGATGACTTAGTCAAAGCTCTTGTGCTGCAGCACAGAAATGCATCTCCAACAGCTCTCCAGTAGCAGCTGTGCAGCTCCATTCCAGCCTCGCTGGAATATGACCTTACTATGATGATAGCCCCTTCTAAAGGATGCCGGTTTCACTCCTTGCTGTCCAGCAGGACCCTGGGCTTGGGGAGTGGAATTTAAAATGCAAGAACACGTGCACATTTGGAAAAAGTAAAATTTAAGAATGATTTCTCTATTTCTTAACAAAGAGGGTCTATTTCAGATGGTTGGGGAAAGTAACAATTAAACTACTAGGCGCTGCTAAGATTCTGTCATCAACTATTTAAAAATGTCCTCCAAGAGAAAAGTGGCTGTGCTTTAACTTTTTTGGGAAACAAAATTTTGAGGAAGCAGCCGAGATGTTCCTGGGAGCTCCATCAGTGTCTGCCCCATCCTTTGGGGCTGCCACCCATTTGAACAGAGCACACCAGCACTTTTGTCACTTTACCTCTGTCCAGACTGCTGACCAGGAGGCAAAGTGGATGAAATACCTGCTGTGAGCTGTGTGTCCAAAGCTCTGCAGCAGAGCAGCAAAGAGCCTGAGGAGGCCTTGGGAAGGGGAGTGAGCTCTGAAACATGCACAGCCCTCACTGCTGAAACAGGAAACATCCCATCAGCATTTCAGTATTTATTTCTCTTTAACCTCCCAGCCCTGCTCACCTCCCTGTGCTGGAGGGGCAATTAAGCCGGGCTCCCATGGGAGCAGGGGGAGAGGGGAAGGAGAGGGGCACTGGAAGCAGAAAGCTTCCCCTCCCTGTGTCATTAGTATAAATTGTGTTTGTGCAAGTTATATTTTACGGCAGGCGTGTCAATTAGTGTGTGAAATTTAATAACCCAATTGAGCTTCCCTCGCTCAAAGCTAAATTGAAATCTGTTGCCTGTTTGGGAGAGGAAAGGGGCTGTCATGGATGGGAGGCTGAGATGGTGGGCTGGGTAAAGGCATTTTTCTTGTAGATTAAAAAAAAGGGAATGGTTTTGTCATACTCGGCTTGGTTTGGAGAGGGCAGCTGATTTGATTTTTTAATTTCTTTTTTAAAGGTGATGACTTTTTCGTAAGAAAATGCTTGGGAGGGAGAAAGGGAATAGTATTTATTTGATTACATTTGATTTTGCTTCTAGTGGGGGGGTTGATTTTATCACTAAGGACTGCAACACTGAGGGTAGCTTTGGAGCAATCACAGCTCCAGCGCCTGGATCCTTGCCATGAGAAGGAAGAGAGATGCCCCTCACCATCACCCTGTCCCACGGCAAGGCGAGGGGTGTGGTGGGTGTCTGCCCAAATCCTACCAGAGCACAAGCACCAAATCTGAAATTCACAGAGTTTAGAGCAGTAGGACCAATATTGAGAGCACAAAGTGATCAGACTCCTGTAAAAGAGGCTGTAAAAACTCCAAGCAGGGAGTTTGAGCAGGTATGTAAGTTATTGGCTTGTTTAACTTCAGGCTTAGGATGGATTGTGATGACAACTGGCTTTGTCATGGATGGTGCCATGAGCTGGCCCTACCCCAAGCATGCTCTTTGTCTCCAACATTGTGATAAAAACATTTTCAATGGAAATTGGTGCTTTCACCTAAAGGCAAAACTCCAGGACCTGAAGACTGGAGGAAAACAGCAGAACTATTACACATGCCTGAGCTCATCTCAAACTTTTATGTTCACTCTAGTTACATTGGGTCTTTCTTTTTTAAAAAAAAATCCTGTCCCAAAATCACAAATCCCTCTCACCATCAAGAGATAGCCCAAGAATCACAACTTCATTTTGAGGAGCTCCCTGCTCTCCCCTCTTCCCACACCTCCACATCACTCCTGCCCAAGAGTAATGTGGGAATTGCTGCACTTCCCCAAAGGACAACATCTGCCTGTGAAATGATCCCTTTCTGAGATGTTTTCCCCTCACTGCACTTCCAGGCTGCACTTCCAACCTCTCCCAGGTTTCTGGTCTCAAAGCTCTCCAAAGAGACCCCTTATCCAGGGACAGATGCCCTGGACTGCTTGGCTTCCCTGAAGGAAAGAAACCCCAAGGTTCATTCCATCAAAGATCTTTCCCGCAAGCCCTGCTGCAAATAGGCAGAAAGCTGGAATCAGCAAAGGAATGTTTATAAAATTGCTTTCATGGACACTGCACATGTGGTGATATGTTTGTATATCAGGTCATGCCATTCCCTGAAATATATGGGCAATGTTCAGGATATTTAATGAATAAAGATGTAATTAGCTTCGGCTTCTTAATGCTTTGGCAAACAGCTTTACCCTGATTTGAAGGGGACTCTTAAATAAGATTGAGTTACTGCACTGCAAAGATACAATCTGAGGAGAGAACCTGACCCTGGCAGGATTTCCTCTGTAATGTGCATTGTATCAGCATCTAATCTGGAGCACATATCTACATTACCCTGAGTCCCCAGAAAAGCAACCTGAGTATTCATTGAATGCTAAAAGAGAAGAAATTTTCTCCAGGAAGGAAATTTTAAGGCTATAATCTGCAGGGTCCAGCGCGTGTTTTTAAAGCATCGGAAATATTAGAGGTCTCTCATGTCTTCCAAAAACCTGAAGGAGAAGGACAAAACACTGCCCAGCAAAGGCCTTTAGGAAGGACTGCAACAGGAAAAGAGATTAAACATAAGATTTGGAATGTCAGTGACCTGTATACATTTTTCAGTGAACAGCAAAATACCATGAAAGCCTTCAGTGGCCTCCGTGTCGTCAGCAGCCAGAGCTGCCCAGCAGGTCCTGAGACCCCAAATCCACCGGGAGCCTTCAGCTGCCCAGCTTCTCTCCAGGTCCTTATCGTTTGACCAACAGGGCTCAGTTTCCAGAGGAAGGGCATTAAATATTCCAACAGGATATGGTGGGGGCTGGTAAGAATTTAGTGGGAGATGCAGAAGAGATTCCACAGTAACATCCCCAGCGGGGTGCTGGCTATAAACCACAAAAATTTGTTTTAAGACACCCAAAATCAGCAAAAATATTATGCAGCACAGCAATTAGATACAATAACTCATTGCATGGTCCACTTCCCAAACCTTCCACCCTTCCACAAATAAAGCCTAAAATTAAAGAGCTGAAATCATGAATTTGAAACTTAATAAAACACAGTGTGTTTTATAGGCACAGGGAGGGCAGATCTTTAAGACTTACTGAACAACCCTAAGTTTGACCCTATCCCAAGATATTCTGAGATAAACACCATTACCTGGTGATCCAAACAGGCATGAGGACCAGGACTTGGAGACCTCCTAGCCAGACAGGACTCACTTCAATTTAGGAGTCACAATTTTTTTAGAGAACCTTCAGGCTCCTGGCTGCAGAAATATGATCTAGTACTGTGACACCAGAGCAGTCTAGAGATGTTGACAAAAAATCCTGCTTTTAAAAGAAATGTTCAGTTCTTTTTCAAGAAAGAAGGAAGCCTGATGCTTTTCCAGACAAAAATAAAAGCACCATAGTTTTTTAGTATTTGAAAAGAACTCCCTGGAGTCAAGGAAAATGGCAATAAAAATGAGAAATGTTGACAATGGGAAGAAGTGAGGAAGGCTGCACGAGACTCTCAGGGTCTGGGTCCAAGGGAGGGAGAGGCTGATGCACAGCCTTGGGAGAGGCTGCAGTTACTTATCGGAAAATGAGGGCACTTGTGAATTTTTAGGGTGTTTCACTGGGAGTTCTCCAGTTTGGAGGAGCACTGAACTTCCCCTGAGACCCTGGGCCAAGGTGAAGGCAACTCTCTTGCACCTGCAAAGCACAGGCTCCCGAGAAGCACCATGTCCTTCTCCCCTGAATAGCTGTGCTCTCAGATTGCCTGCCATGCCAGTTATGACAGAAATAACCTGCCTTGGCACTGACACCTGAAATTCACTTAAGGTTCATCCCACTGCTAATGACCAGATCAATAAAATTGAAACTGTAAGAGGAGCTCTGCCCATTCATCCTCCTGCCACCCCTCCCCTCTCCTGCCTCTCTCTGTGCTCCATCTCTTCCCAAGGGTATTCCCTCAGCTCTGGAAGGACTCACCCACTGCTGGGGCAGCTCGTTTCATCCTGACAGCCTCTGACATATTTCTCCCCAGTCCTGAAAGCTGAGTGATAAAGCTGGGGAGCAGAACCACCCACAGCCTCCCTCTAATCAGCCGTGGCCTTGCTGAGCTCTCCCACTACAGGAGGTGATCATGCTGCCAGACAAGGCTGATTCACATCGTTTTCCCATCAGCAAATGAAATCTATCACCCCTGCACAGACCTGTTATTGCCACAAGCCACTTCAACATGCCCACTTAAAAACCCCTTGTAAAAGCTAAAAGGGACATGAACATATTTTATGGCAAATTACCTTTTAACATATTCTTTCCCTCCTTGTATTAAAATCACAGCTGACACTTCCAGTAATGTCTGTGCTCCTCACCAGCTGCAAGGACAGTACTGGACGAGGCCTGGCAGCTGCCCCATGGCAGTGGAAGGGATTTAGGGTAATACGGAGAGATTAATTGCCCTCTTCTTTTGTTCATCTGCCTTGGCTGACTCCAGAGGAAGCCCAGGAAAGCTCATATTAGTTCCATGAGATGAACCCTACCTCAAGGGTAAGTCCCTGCCCCAAAGAAGGCAAAATAGTGGGAATATTAGTGGAAATAAACCCAGCCCTACCCAGTGCAGGTTCTTGGACAGAGGTGAGGGATTCCCTGTGACCTCCAGACTTCGATAAGTCTCATCTGCTGGCCATCCAATAGATCTTGATGTCCCATCCTCTAATTCTCACTTCATTTCTATTCTGGAAATGTTATCTGGTTCTGTAGACATTTGGTCACTGATGGGTTGAAAGGACATGGAGCTGGTTTAAAGTACAAGGAGCATTTCAGTGGCCCCACAGACATCAGCACTGTCTCAGTCAGAACTCATCCAAAGGCAGCCAAGGCTCCACTTCAGCAAAGAATTTCACTTGGTTTTCCCTGAAGGAAATGTCTCACACACAAATGGCAATGGGAAACTGTATCTTTATCATCCAGGGCCATGTATATTTTAATGACATTTTTTCAACTCTGCTTTTTTAAAAAAAAACATTTCTTCTAGACCTGTACCTTAGCAAAGCCAAAATCTGTGGCATCGAAGAGCAGCCAAGCCATTCCAGAAAAATACCTTCACTACAGAACATGAACATGAACATCCCATTATAGAAGCAGTGTGTGCACTGATTGATTCCCAGACTGGCATTTCAATTTATGTCCCACTGGAGAACTCATTCATTATGGAGAAATAAGACCATTAAATGCATGATAAAGCACAGGCATCAATAGATGAGGCTGGTGGTAACTTTACTGTACCTATTTAAACAATAACTGGTAAATAAATCTATTTGTGATCACACAGGACCTTTTAAGAGAAATAAGGAAGCAGTAATTATTAAGCAGATATATATAAATAAAAGAATTGCCTGCCAGCATTACCAGCCTGTGCACACACATATATTTTGCTGTTGCAGTTGTGACTGCAGGGCAGAGGTGGCTCAGATGCTCAGATTGCAAACAAGATGCCTCCAGACCTGCTCCAAGCCCCGTGGCCTCCTCCAGGTGTGTGCAGGTATGTGAGCAAGGTCTTATATCCAGCAACAGGGGAAGGTGCCCAGGGGACACCATGCAAGGGGTTTTTTTCTCTACTCTTTTTTCCTTTTAACTGATTTTCCAGCCTCTGGTATGAAGCAGGGTGATCATGTTCTACAAAGGTTTCTTTTCTTTAATGTATAATTTTGCCCCACCTGCCATGGACGAAGAAAAAGCAGCAAAATGCCTGAGCATGTCCACGGTGAAAGGATCCCTAAATGGTGTCTTTCTCACCTGGTCAGTGACATTTTGGCTTCTCCTCACCTTCTCCAGCCCATTTCTCTTCACTGTGATGTCTCGCAGGATCTCCTTCCCTTTGGCCTCCCAGTGCCACTGCTTTTCACCTCTCCACCCTCTCAGTGGTGCTGGAGGCTGTGTTCCCATCTTGTACCTGTGTACAAACATCTGCCTTGCCTGGTTTTGCCCTCCACCCACACTCACCCAAAGGTAAAACAACTGGAATAAAACCAGTAGCAGTGGTTGTGCTGGATGCTGGGTGAGGAGAGATGAGGTGCAGCAGCTGGATGGGAGCATGGGCAGTGTCCTCAGCCCCTGCTGCTATGGATGACTTGGTGAGTAAAGGCTTGGCACCTCGGAAGCACAGCCCACATCTGATACAAAGTTTCTGCTCCCATTCACTCGTTTAGATTTCTTCAATGTTTGGGAAAATCAGATAAAAACCTAACCAGGACCCCAGACTCTGGAGATAGTGAGCTTTCTGAGATTTTCATGAAAGTCATGGATTTCAGATGAAACCTCTACCACTGAAATAGTTAAAAAGTTATTTTCCACATGTGATCACACTTCCTTTTACTGATCAGGTCTGATTTTACCTTGCTGGACAATCCAGTTAATGGTGCTCATCACTGAGTGACCCTGGAGGACAGGAAATCCCCTCGAACTTGGGCTGCTCGGCAGTGTCTGCCTCAGCAGGGACAGAGGAGAGGCAGCAATGGCAGAGGCAGGCAACACAACGAGAGAGGAAGAGGAAGAGGAAGGGAAAGAGGAAGAAATGAACATTTCAAAAACTAAGACACACAATTAAAGGCTCCCAGATGGGACATAGAAACACCAGTGGTGAAAGCTTTCTTTGAAACTGTTTTAGAAATCAAGCAAGTCTGGTCCTTTTGTGCTCATTTCCAAGGGCATTAAACAATTCCACAACTGTGGAAATAATCTCATAAAATGATATGGTCAGAATTTTGTTTTTTTCTTTTAAATGAAAAAGAGTGTTCAAAAACCACCCCAAAATCCCAACCAGCAAACACCCAAATAAAATAAGCAGCTCAATTCCCCTTTGGCCATGTTCTTAGACCTCCAAGAAACCAATGTCAAGCTAAAGAGATGTGACACAGCTCAGCTGATTATCCTGAGCACTAATTGAATTATAAGCCATGACTTTACTTGCTCCAAATCCCAATATTCCCTGCCTGGCAGAGGGTGATTTACTGGTGCAGCTCATGGGGGTGTGGGTGGGCAGGGTGGGCTATGGACCTTCCAGGGGCTGTTCCAGGCTGGGGTGGCCAAGTGACATCTCAGATGTGCAGGTGGGTGCTGCTGGTGCCTGAGGACAAATTGCAGAGCCACAACCAAGTGCCCTCAGGCTCTGAATTAAGTGAAACAGAGGGGGAACTCATGACACAGGAATGGCCATGTTTGTCTCCATCCTGAGATAAATCAGTTCTCTGCTTTTCCTCACTGCAGGCAGAGGCAGTTTGTGCAGCAGCTGCCTGAAAGGAAATTTACTGGACAATTAAAAGTGCTGACTTTCAAGCAGCGCTCTTGAGGTGGAGTTGAAAATTATTGGGTGTGAAATGCAAATAGATTTAACAGTTTTACTGCTATTTATATGACGTTCACCCATTCCCAGCTATTTTCCTCCCTTTTTTTCCGCTCTGATTTTAAACGGTCCCAACTCTCACAGGTTTTAACAATCTCAGACACAAGCAGTATAACCTGGAGCACCCTGCAAGGCTCAACAAACCCAGATCAGTGGGGTGTGCTGTGAGGGAGGGTGGGGGAGAGTATAGTCTATCCCACTCCTTAACAAAATATTAATTTAGAATTAAGCTGGTAATTACATTCAGCTTTGGGTCTGCCCCACAATCCTCTGAGGCGATTCTTATTCAATCAGCTTTTGGCCAGTACCCAACAAACCTCCTACTTCAATAATCACAAATTGACCAAACTAGCTGGTCTCCAGCTGTAGGAAAACCTTCCCTGAGGAGGGATGTGAAAAACCCACAGCATGGCAGTGGGTCAGGTTCCAGAGAAATTTTGTTCCCATGGAGCACCCATTTTCCCTGATGTTCCCCTGAGGTTCAGTGCGATCTATCAGAGCTAGGATGGAGTTTTTATGAGGTTCAATTCCCTGCCTGATACATTAAATTAATGACCAAAACAGTCCATGGCTTAATTAAAGATCAACTGTTAAGATCAGTAGAGCAAGATAGTCTCAGGTTGGCCAGGCAGGAACCTGGAAGAATCGTAAAGGAATGGAAAAAAGTGAGAGAAGGAAGGTGGAGCATCCTCCAGAGCCTCCAGCACTGAGAATCAGGAGTTTCATGGCTTTTGGCTCACACAGCTTCTTAATCAAGGGCAAGTCAAGTATCTATTGTTCCTGTCTAATTCCTCCTGGATCTCACTTAATAAAAGGTGCCACTGAAGTGTTTCCTACAGAGAGGTACATTCTGAGTGACTTATAATGGACCTCTTATGTCCATAATGTTTGGTGCTGCAAGATTTGCCGCTGCTGGGGAGAGATATTTGCTTCTCAGACATTTCAGGTGGTTGTGTGAGGTCTTTTGTACCAAAACAACTCAATCTCAGCCTCATTTGGAGCAAAATGTACACATTTGTTGTTTATATGACTGCTTTTGCGCTTGTGACTTTCATTATCTTCTACAAAGGGGATCAACAACCTCCCCTACCAGGCTCTTCATCCCTATCTCATCTGGGATATAATATTTGTTACTGTTTAAACATTCCCAGGGCTGAATTCCCCCTCACGTTTGTGGTGCAGGATGTGTCATTACCACGTTCTGGAAGGCACAAACACTCGTCCTGTCACGTCACCACTGCAGCCTCAGCTCTGCACAATGAGCTCCAACCAGTGGATTTACCTGCATCAGAGTCTGTCCAAAACTCACCCATTTGCCTCCCTCTTCATGGAGAACTGTACTCATTTTGCTGGATTTCTTTCCCATCTCTCTTTGAATGTAGCCCTGATGAGAAACATTTGGCAGACAAGAGTTTAAGTAGAACCATAGATTTGATTTGTCTTGATTAAATCTCCCCTAAGATCTCCCATACCACCACACCTCCTCTGCTCTAAATGTCCCCCAGCTGTGAGGACATTAAATCCTTTCACAGGTTTTACAACATAGCTGAACCAAAAGCAAGGTGCAAGAAACAAATTGTATCTTTTTCTCTTTGCAGGTATGTCAAGGTGCCTGTCTCCTCCTTCTCCTCCCATCCTTCCCCCAGAGATTTGAACCAAAACTGTGTGTTTACAGCTGCAATTTCAAAGATCTATTCAGGTTTTTCCTCTATTTCTGCTAGTGAAATTAAATCTGATGTGGGCAAAGTAGAGCAGGGTCTTGAATGTAAATGCCTTTCCCTCCACCTCCCATTACAGAGCTATTATTCCTGTAACTCACCCTCCAAAAAATCTCCTCCAAGATTCTTCCCTGCAATCCAATAAATAATAATAATAACCATTCATTCAACTAATATTTCTGAAAGATGATACTGATTTATTTTTTTGGCTCTTGCATTTGAAGAAATAACTGGAAATATTCAGAGGAGTAATTAAAAAAAAAATCTCACTTTTAATTTTGAACTGAAGTTTGCCAATCTGGAAAGCCTTTAATAATGATTTTCTGAGGAACATATAGTCACTGGGTCTCCCCTTGGCAACTACATTTTGATTAAATCTCTTTATATTTGTATATCATGTATGCAAATGTAATTATAATCACTGGTAGGGGGTGAACAGTAGAAATTTGGGGACTCATTCATATACCTTTGACTTAAAAACAATTGTGCTCCTGTTACTAATGCACAGGACACGTCAGTGAAAACTGCTCGTGCCAAGGGGGTTTTGCTGCTGGTGCAGGGCAGGGAGGGCTGCTCAGAAACACTTTTATCGTGGTGCTATCTGGGATTCCCCAGCTGGAAATGCCTGTGCTTGCCCCGTGCCGCTCACCCCGGAGCGTGGCCCCACTCCCTGGGATGGGCTGGGCACTGCAGGGACTGGGAGCTGCTGGAGAGAGCCCAGAGGAGGGATGGGCAGCTCTGCTGGGAGGAAAGGCTGGGAGAATTCTAGGATTGTTCAGTCTGGAGAAGAGGAGCTTTAGGGTGACCTAATTGGGGCCTTCCAGTGCTGGAAGAAGCCTGCAAGCATCATGGAGAAAGACTATTTACAAGAGCCTGCCTGGAGTGCCAGGAAAACAGGTTTCCCACTGACAGGGAGTGGGTTTAGATAGGGCATTGGGCAGGAATTGTTCCCTGTGAGGGTGGGCAGGTCCTGGCACAGGGTGCCCAGAGCAGCTGTGGCTGCCCCTGGATCCCTGGCAGTGTCCCAGGCCAGGCTGGACATTGGGGCTGGAGCAGCCTGGGACAGTGGGAGGGGTCCCTGCCATGGCAGGGGGTGGAATGAGATGGGTTTTAAGGTTCTATCCAACCCCAATTGTTCTGGGATTCTGGGATTCTCTGGATGTTCATGCTGTGGGGCTCTTTTGCTAAGGAGCTGCCAACCTTAAAAACCAATGACCTCTGAAGGTCTGATTTTCCCAGGCAGAGAGAAAAGGAAACCTGTTCAGGAAACCTGGCTGAAGGCAGCGGGCTCTCTGTCAAGAAATAAGGATTGAATTAACATACAGTGGAACACTTAGGCATCCAATTTCCTGGCCTGTGTTGGGTGCTGCTGGGTGCAGCTCCCAAGGCTCGGGGTTCCCTGACAGGTGCAAGCCCTGAATCCCCAGCCTGGCTTTGGAGCTGCCTGGGCAGGATGGCCACAGCAGCCCCAGGAGCCTCGTGCCAGCCCCTCACACGCCATGGAAAGGCTCTGCACATCTGTCATGCAGTGCCACACAGGGTACAGTGGACATTTGAGGGGTGGGCCCAGCTGAGTTGGCATTTGGTGAAAACTGAGAGAGCCGTGGTGAGAGCAATGCTCTGGCTCTCAAGTGCTCTCTTAGCTGCTGCTTGTGTAGGGACAATGGGGGGGCTTTTTGCTGTAATGTGGAAACGTGAGAACCCCAAATCTATGGTGGTGTGTCCCAAACAGGGCTGCAGTTCCCAAATCCATAAATAATTGGAGGGAAACCTGAAGAATGGTTGAAATTACAGGATGGGCAGCATGAATAAATGCCAAAGATTTCTCCTGTACACCTTGGTACCTCTGGGTTCATTCCATGGGCTCTTGTCATGGAACAAAGCCAGTGCAAATGAAAAGAGAGTTGAGCTCTTCATAAATACACAGAAATGTTTGTATATGAATATGTCAATAACTGTATATTATTATTTTGCTGTGAAACGGTGGTCTTTAATTCCTTGCCTGTGTTCCCTAGACTCCCATCCAGCATGACTAGATTGTAACAAACCCCATACTGGCTTCTTGGTAGAAAGAAAAAAAAAAGGTCTTTATCTTTTCCTGTTTTACTTTTCCCAGAAAGAACCATTCAAAAATAACATCATGTTTAGATTGCATGCAATTTTGTATTAACCAGAACAAATTAATACAAACTTCAGGTCATGGTCCAAGTAGGGTAGAAAGTAAAAGAAAGAGCAGGGCTAAAGGGTTGCCTGGGGCATGGGATTTCACAGTTGCTGAAATTCCTAAGTGGGAGTCTGTACTTTAGGGTTCAGGGTACCATATTTTTTCCATTTTATTTCAATAGATGGAATTTTAAAAGATTTTGATTCAAATGTCATGTTGATTCACTTCATTTTGACTTTTATATTAAACCACTAATTGTATTACATAAAAATGTTGACATTCTATTAATATATTAATACATTAATATTGTGGGATAATGTAACAGTCAATGCAAAATGAATGGAAATAACAGTGCACGTACCCCACATGAGAGTCCTAAAGCAACTGAAACTTCTCATGGCCTTAGACATTTTCACAACTTGTTTCTGCCTCTTATTTCATCTGTTCTTCTCACTTTAGATCAGTTTAAATTACTTCAGAGAGAGCTGCAAGGAACAAAAAATCTTGCAGGTTGTACTGGTTCCCACAGGGCCTCCCATATTCCTGACAGAATTTGGCTGTAGTGAAGTACCCACTAACACTTATTTTGCATGAATATCTAGAGCTGGTTTGAAAGAGGGTCCCTTCCATCATATGGAAAATATGTTCACATTTTTCCTAAATTTTTAAATAGAATCAAAAAGAAAAAATAATATTTTGGCCTCTTGGTTTTCCAAAAACAATTTTTTTTTTTGTTATTATTTGAATCCTTGAAATCTATTGCCAAAACC
Source organism: Thryothorus ludovicianus (assembly GCA_013397245.1). NCBI lineage: Eukaryota > Metazoa > Chordata > Aves > Passeriformes > Certhiidae > Thryothorus > Thryothorus ludovicianus. The sequence goes on along the minus strand of VZTB01012379.1, from coordinate 203,463 downwards.
CCAAAGCTTTTGGATTTCTATTCAGAAAATAATACAACTGAGTTTTGAGGTATTCTTCTGGCACAAAAACAACATTTGGAGGTGAGCAGATGCTTTGTGTTGAAAAATGTCATCTTGTCAAAAGCGCAATCTCCCTTCTCGAAGGACATTCATGCCAGAAAATATTCCATCATCTCTGTTAGCATCCCTCATCCTCTCCCAGGGAGAGCGACACGGTGACTGCTTTTTAACAAGATGAGCTTTCCAAGAATAGTTACTGTGGAATCTGGAATTTCTGATCATATCAGAGCTTGGTACACAGGATTACAAAAGGAGCCTGCCTCATATTCCAAACCACGGGATCCACCTCTAATATTGCTCAATCTTAATAAAGTGATTCCACACTCCAATGCAGTTCCTCAGTTATATAAATACATATTTCCTTGGTGGGACATTGTGGTTGCTTTAAGAAGCTGGAAGACATCAGAGCATCACATTCCAAGCTTGGCATTGAGCAAGAAGCCACCAGAATTAAATCAAAGTGCTTCTTTCTGGCAGGCAAAGCAAGTGTAATGAAAATTCCAGCCTTGATCCTCTGCCAGGAGCAGGCAGCAAATGAAGTGCATGCCTACCACTCCCAAAGCCCAGTCCCTCTGTCTTGCCCGGGATGCCAAGTAGCAGGAGTGCAAGAGATGAAAACAGCCTGCCAGACACAGCAAACCGAAGTGCTCCCTTCATTAAGAGGAGTTTATTACTCTCTTCCAGCTCCACCCGTGAGCAAATTCATCCTGCTCCATCATGTTGGGGCTAATGAAGGGAGGTTGCTCATGGTGAGCTTGGCCTTCCAGGAAAGCTTTGGAGACGTCTTCCCTACCCAGGACCCGACTGGATTACTCCCCTAAAAGATGCACATTCTTTCCAAGTGCAAGTTACATGGTCTCCACAGTTCTAAACCAAAATCCAGCAGGGCTGGAAGGAGAACCAAGAAACATCACCAGGAAGAGACCGAGTTTGGAGAAGAGGCAGGTTCACAAGGCTGCCTTACTTTCTCTCAGTCACAAAGATCTGAGTAAAATCAGTTATCAAGACGAAGTTGCCTTTTTCCAAAGAAAAGTGGTTTCAATGTGGCATTTCCAGCTAAGCTGGAGCTGTGGGGCTGTGTCAGACCATGTGCTGTGCCCACCCAGGCAGCTCCCACTGTGAGAGATGCAGGGCCCAGCTACTTGGACAATACAGAGCCTCAAATGTCACCCAATGCCCAAGACAGAGACATCACACCGTCACAAACATTAAGTAGGGCATTTGTGTTGGAGAGCAATATTCAGATCAGCTGCCTTTTGATGTTGGCACGCTGAGAATTCCCATCCCACTCCTCCATTCTCTTATCTTCCATCTACATGAAAACCAGACCCTCACGCCCCTTCGTGGCTTGTCCCACCACCCTCTCCTGCCCCTGTCATCTGAGCCTGACCCAGGCCAGCTGATGGGACAGGGGCAAAAAATCTTTCATTAGATGAAAAAAGCACACTTTGCCCTCATACAAATTTGTATTGTGCCTCCACAGCAACTCCTCTGAGGCCATGGAATTGCTCCAAAGAGCAGAAATGAGGCTAAAAAGCCAGCCTTTCCTGCTTCCTTAGCCCTGATGTAACTGCAGATAAAAGCTTGGGAATATTGCTACAGTGCTGGATTTGGTGGGGGAGAGGAGAAGGTTTTGAAATTGCTCAGCCCTATTTTCTCAGGGGCTATGGTGAGAACAAGGTTAGATCAACACTGAGTGCTTTTGAAAATGCCATCCAGTACTGAGCAAGAAAGTGAGGCTTTGAAAATGCTGAACAAAAAAGGGACCTTTGAGATTTTTGTTTGAAAGTTGGAGGAGCAGCATATCCCGATTAGTGAACACCCCCTTTAAAAAACACCAGCAGCTGTCTTGATCTATACATTTAATACAAGAAATGTGGCCATTAAATAATTAATGTCTATAAGTGCCTAGCTATGGAAATGCAAAATGAATTATTAAATAGAGCTGGTACCAAATGAAAGACTTCAGAAAGGGAACGAATGAGAGCCATGTCATTCACTATTCCCAGGAAACAGCCCCAAGGATCTGGAGCAGAATGAATCCAGGTGGATGAGTATGAAGTGCTTGGGAGCAGTAGGGAAGGTGGGTCACCGATATTATTGTCAGCAGCTCTGACCCCTCACAAAGCAAGGAGATAAATCCCTCCCAGCAGTGACTGCCTCACTCGTGTGCCAAATTCAGCCCAAATTTCATTGAGGCACAGCAGAGCCGCTTCTGAGCCACAAGGCCTGCAGCTGAATATGAATAATGAAGAGTGCAACTCATGGAGATAACAGCACAGACTGAGAAGTGTGTTCAGCCTCCCTTCCCATCCCTTCAGGAGATCCTGATCCACTCCTGATGGAGAGGATGCTTTGGAGTGACCTGAGAGCAACCAGCCCTGGGTCAGAACAAGCCATTTCTCTTATCACTGCTGGCAAGAGCTGGGGTTATTAACTGTGGCAAGACTAAGGCAGCCCAAGTAGGATGTTGATACAGCTATCAGGAATATTCAGTGGAATAAACAGTTTGGAAGGGAAGTTAAACCTCACAGTCCAGAGCTCAAATTAATGGTTGTTAGAAACTAGGGTGAAATTACTGTGGGTTACAGATAACCACATTCTGTCTTCTCCAGGTGTTTTACATCTTTGTCTGACAGAAGCAGCAGTTTCAGGAAGATTAATTTTTTCAGGTTTTCATGGACATTTCTCCTGAGATTTTCTCTGGGGCAGGGGGTGGGGAATACACCTGTGTTTCTGCTCTTCCAGGTATCCTGATTAGAGCAGATGTGCTGGGTTCCCAGCTGTGCTGATGACTAGCAAGACACAAATGCTGTGTCTTGTGGTGGGGCAAACACTTCTGGTAAATGCTGGCCTCACCACAAGTGCCTGTCAGCCTCCAGAAGGGCTGGACAGGAGCCCCACAGCTCACAGCTGCCTGGGAAACCCTCAGCAAATGAGCAGCAGTGCTGGGTACTGGCAGCCAGAGGGAAAACACCAGGTTTGACACCTCTGCTGCCATGTCTAAACTCTCTGTGGTCTCACAGAGTGTTGCTTCATGGCACAGAAATTCCAGTCCTACCATATGGACCTTGGTTTCCACCTGTACATTGGGATGCTCCATAGTGAGACTGCCCTGCCATTCTCTGCCCCCAAGAATTGTCACCACCAGCGAGCAAATGCAGATATATAGGAGCAGAAGTTTGTGAAATAGAGAAGTTTTGGCTTTTTCCAGCAGGCAGAGGAGCTGATCAACGCATTGGATTTTCATGGAAAAATAAAGACCTTATGTTAACCATGAGGAGAAGGATCAGCTCTGGGTCCAGGGCAGCTCTCCCTCATTTAGGTTTTATAATGCAATGCAACACATCAAAAAGTACTTCCTTGAAAATCAGAAGAGACTCTCATCTGACTCATTTCATAACATGGGGCCACATTTACATCTGGCTGCAATGTCCACAAGCCCGACACTAAACTTACAACCAGCTCAGATATATCTTATGCAGCTTGAAAATGTGAATCTCCTTCACACGATGCCCTCCAAATCCTCATTATGAGGAAAGTTGGAATGCTCTCAATCATCCTCAGCCAACAGTATATTCAGTATCTTCTGTATTTATTTCCAACTCCAGGATTAAGCAAACAACTCTAGTCCTGTGACGTCCATACAATTAAATGTATTATTTTCCCATCAACCGCCTGGCTGTGCCAAGCTGAGCAGCTCAGATCCCTTTGCCATATGGAATGAATCTGCCTGCACAAGACTTGAATGTGACAATTAGAAATGGGATGGATTTTCCCCCCAGCCCCCATAAGCAGCAAAGAAGCCTGGAAGCCTTTAGTTGGGCTGGGAGGATTTTGCTGTATTAGCAGAACTAAAGGTAAACTGGAGCTCAACCAGGAGCTGATTGCTCTCCTGGGAGGTGGTGTGAGGGACCCACGTGGACGTTCTTGCCCATTAAGTCTTCCTGTTTAAAGCAGGATCAATGGTCTTGTGAGCTCCAGGGTAGCTCCCAGGACCCTGCTTAGGGAGCTCCCTCCAGCCACATCCTGGTGGAAAGATTCAAAATTTGAGAACTTCCCGAGTGGTCAGTCCCCATCGCCCCTCAGCTGGTGCTTTCCTAGACTCCTGTTAGAGATGAGGTGAATCCTTTTAAAGCCATGAGAGCTTGAGTTCAAAGCTGTATAATACTCAACTCCCAAAAGGCAAATGAAAGGTACCTACCTTGGCTGTCCCCTTTACTGAAGCAGGAAGTGCTCTCTAAAACACCACCAGGTGTAGCTGCAAAGGAAGTGCTTGGTACAGAGCACAAGACTTCCTTCTTCCACAAGGAGCACCGAGACTTCCCTTTTCCCAGAGTTACTGCAGGCCCTACGTGTCTCATGCCCGTCTTCCAGCTGATGATCTCTGGGGAAAACAGGACACTGCTCTGCAGGAGAGGCTGAGCTGCCAGGGCTGAGCTTGGCAGTTTCTTTCACAGCCATGGATATTGTAGAGGAGTAAAACCTGAGTCCCTCTGCACTTGCTGAACCACATCTGACCTTCTCTTTTGCAATCTCCTGAGATTACCTTGATCTTCTTCATGTTCCCACTGCTCCCAAGGTTAGGTTACACCCCGAGTTCTGGGCTCTGTTTTAAGTCTGCCATGAATACCAGTGTCAGATCTCCACACAGCTATCTCAGGAATGTGGCCAGGCTGAGCTCCATGCTTACTCAAGGTGACATTGATTCATTCTGCCTCTCGCAGCCTCAATTACATTTTGAGAATGTGCTTCATAACAACCTTGCTCACCCTCCATCACCACCCAGATCCCCTCCCTGACCTCCACCTTTGTCAGCCCCTGCTCGGGGATTTAGGATTTTCTCATTGATAGAACATGCAGCCAGAGGCACTTGTAGTTTGGGAATAGGCAGAGAAGTTACATTTAGAGAAGCATTCGAAGTCAGGTCATGAACTGAGGTTCTGTCCCTAAACTCCAATTATTTCCTTTTCACACACCAAAGCATCGCTCCAGGGAAGACAAAAGAGCAGGAATGGGAGGACCATCCCCAGATTCAGACCCCAAGCACCATCCAAAGGGGAGCATTTGCATCTAAAGTGATTTGTAAGAAATTGCTTCCTGTGCCAGTCCCCTCGTATGGGATCACAGGCTGCTCATGGCCTGGACCTGCAGCACCTGGTGAGTGTCCGTGCTCAAGGCAATGCTGAAAAGAGGCACCTCTGCTGAACCACTGAGGTGATCTGTTTACACTATGTGGCTGAAAGGTGTTTAGGCAAAAGACAGAGGTTTATAAAACTTCCAGGTCTTTGTTTATGCCCAGTTTCAGGGGAGAGCTTATATAAAGGATTCTGCTTTGGAAAAACTAAAAACAGCAAGGGAAAAAAATTAGGCAGATAGACATCTGGAGGACTGAACAAAGCCCTCTCCTCAGGCTGACCTAGTTACAGTGTTTGGGGAGAGCTTTGCAATCCTGTTCAACAGGAGGAACAAGCAGGTGAGGGCTGAGTTCAGCCTCGAAGTAAACAAACAGAGCTCTCACCAGAGCAGCCCTGCACTTTTCCACTAGGTCTCCATCTGATCATGGTCACCAAGAGTTGCAAACCCTCTATCCATCGTGAAAATGGCAGCTTGGAGCAAGTGCCCCTGCCCAGTGATGCCAGGAGATGCCAGGTAAATCATGGCTGGTTTAGATGGCATCCCCAGGGCTGACTGATGTGCTCACAGGTGGCAGCTCTCCCCAGCACAGCCCTGTGGCTCCTGAGGCTCCTGTGCACCAGCAGTGGTGAGGACAAAGCCCTGGGCTGTGCCTCAGACCAGGGAATCAGCCACAGCAGCCCTGCTTCCTCCTGCTCCTGTGGCCCTGCAGACACAAGCCCTGGGAAGGTGACATGTCACCACAGCTGTGGTCAAGTCAAAGAAATGACTTCTTACATAGGCAGATTGTGATAGGACAAGGGAGGATGATTTTAATGAAAAGAGAAGAGATCTAGGTTTACTCAGAGGGTGGGCAGGCCCTGGCACAGGGTGCCCAGAGCAGCTGTGGCTGCCCCTGGATCCCTGGCAGTGCCCAAGGCCAGGCTGGACACTGGGGCTGGGAGCAGCCTGGGACAGTGGGAGGGGTCCCTGCCATGGCTGGGGGTGGGATGAGATGGGCTTTATGGTCCCTCTAACCTCAACCACTCTGGGAGTCTGTGATTCTAAGAGATCAACCAAAACTGCAATTCACTGCCTGTATTCTCCCAAAGGCTGACCAAAGCAACACCTTTCACACCTTCAAGAAAAGAAATTTTTGGAATGTTAGCAGGTTTTCTGCAAATCAAAACTATTTTTCAATTTTAAAAAATAGGAACTCTAAATTATGCCCATGGGATTTTCTTTGCAGGTTGAAGTTCATCCACAGGCTGCCCTGGCAGAGCTGGGACAAAGTGCAGGTTTGATTAGACACTGCCAAACACAGCTGCAAGGATTTTTTCATAGTCAACTTCATCTCTTTAAACCTGCTACTAATAACCTTTTACCAACACTGATTTCAATTTAAAATCATGTTATTTATGGCAAAGATGTTATTTATTAATTATTATTATTACAAGATGATATTCATGCTACTTAGGGTAAAAGCCTAAATGTTTCCCAAGATCTGGCTTTTGTTCACTTAAGAAAGGCTTCTGAAAGGCAACATTTTGTAAAGCAAGTTGCTCGAGGTATTTTGGCATGAACTCTTCCAGTTGTGCACAGGCAAACACAGTAGTGAGATAAACAAAAAGGGTGTTTTGGAAACATGTGGTTCTCAATCAGTGTTTCGGCTGCCATGCTGATTCAGAGCCGAGTTGTGCAGCTCTTGCCCAACCCAGAACAACAGAGGAAAAATTATCTCTGACAAAACAGGGTCAGAGGGATGAATTTCTGAACTGGAAAATATGAAGCCAAAAGAGAAGACTTCAGGGTGACATTGGTGGACCAGATAAAGGGTCAAAGAGGAGGAAGCCTCTTGGCCACAAACAGAGCAAGCCCCAGTGTCCCTCTCAGGGAGACCTTGCAGAGACGCCACCTCCCAGGTCAGTGCCCTTCAATTCATGACCAGGACAATTTCTTCTCTTAATTTTGCTGCAAGGGATGTGCACTCTGGACTGACAAGAAACTCAGTGTTTGCAGTAGCAGCCTCCCCTTCCTGATAAAAGCTGCCCTTGGGATAGTCCCATCGATCTGCTAAACAGCCAGACCTTCTGTGAGTCCTCAGCAGTGCCCCAAAACCAATTTATTTCTTATTAAGTCTTAAGACGGCTCACAATATGCCAGTAGACTCCAGCACATTGTGCCAGACCAAACCCATATTCCTGTTAATAACTTCAGCCCCTCCCTCCCCCAAAGCCTGCTCGATTTTTCTTCATTATAAGCACAAAAAAGACTGACCTAATAAAAGTAAAGGCTGAGGAGGAAAGGCAGGAATTGTCTTCAGATCTGAACACTGAAATATTTCATGCTCCCTCAGGGATCTTGGAGTGCTCCAAACCTTGTCAAGATCTGCTTCTATTTGGGTCTTGCTTTGCAGCAGGGCCCAAGAATATTCCAATTTTAAGCAAACAAAGAAAGAAAACCCCCCAGATCACAGTACCTCATTGCCTCAAACAAAAAATGGATTCTTTCTGTTTTAACAAAACCTCATCACTGCAGATGAAAAATGTAAGTTTGGGAAGAAAATGTGCAGCCTGCTGATAAGATTTGTTTGTTTTTTTCTGTAATAAAACAAACCAACAGGGTTGGATTGAAACTTTCCAGTCAACTTTTCATTTTTCTCTGCTGCTAAACTTCAGGTTGCATCCACCGAGTTTAGAACCCTCCATTTGAAAAGCCACAGATTGTTTGCCAAGGGTGGCCTGGAGCTGTGCCAAAGCCCCTCTCCCCATGATGCCCATCCCATGCACCCTACAGAACTTAAATATGTCTATTTAGAGTCTGTGTCTAAATATGTATATTTACTTAAAAAAATTATAATAATTATGTCTCAATAGACAACAGACCTGATGATGAGGCTTTGTCTGCATCCATGGGGTCTGAGGTAGAGAGGCTCTCATCCATCTCGAGCCAAAGCACATGGAGACAAGAACAAGACAAGGGAGTAGCAGATGTCAAACTTTCCAACTATTTGTGTTGATATTCAACCCCTGTCTTCTTCTGCTTGTGAGTGTGGTGTCCATCACCCAAACCCACCTGGAGACCTCACAGCACCTTCCAGTGCCTGAAGGGATTACAAGGAAGATGGACTCCTCATCAGGAACTAGAGTGTCAGGACAGGGGGAATGGCTCTAAACTGACAGAGAGTAGGTTTAAATAAGATGTGGGGAAAAAATTCTTCCCTGTGAAGGTGGGGAGGCCCTGGCACAGGGTGCCCAGAGCAGCTGTGGCTGCCCCTGGATCCCTGGCAGTCCCCAAGACCAGGTTGGACACTGGGGTTTGGAGCAGCCTGGGACAGTGGGAGGTGTCCCTGCTAGAGTTAGATGGACTTTAAAGTCCCTTCCAACCCAAATCATTCCATGACTCCATTTTTCTATGAACCCAGGACAGCCCCAGGAAACGCCACCCATGAGGCAGCTGTCCCAGGGTGGAGCCATGTCCCAGCCATGCTTGGCTTCGAGGGTCATTGAGAAAGGAAGGTTCATTTTGTGCTGGTGATGAACAGCAGCTTGTCCTTGCTCAGCACAGGCCGTGCCTCCTGCTGCCCCAGCCAAGGTGGCCCAGAGTGCCCAGAGCTGATAAAGACACTGTGCAGCCCAAACAAAGGCAGCTCTGGGGGCAGCAGGTCACAAAAAGCTGGTTTTTCCTTTGGGGTGATCCTGTGTAAAAGAAGAGCTAGGCTTGGTTCAGGCCAAGTGGGAACTTGTATAAAGATCCTTTCTCCATGCCCACTGGGATGCTAAAAGCTTATAGCAACCTTCCCACACAAAGAGCAGCAATGAGAATGGAGTGTTCTGGGCAGCAGAGCATCCACTGCTAGGAAGTGAATCAGCACTGATCAAAGGGAAGGGGTCAGCCTTGAAGGCTGTGAAAGTCAGCCCCAGTTCCTCTCCAGCAGCCAGGACAGGTTGCACCAGCAGTCAGCAGGGAATTTTCTACTGGAATTGGTTTTTTTTCTGATAGAAAATTACATTATTACAAAGTAAAACTATGTCATAAGAAACACTTTTTTTTTTTTTTTTTCCCCAAACGAATATATCATTGGGCAAATCAGAATGAAACATTTCCTTTTGGACAAGTTTAAGCTAAGAAGGAATATCTAATTTTGCTGGAGTTACTTGAAACATTTGATTTTAAAATGGCACTCTAAAAACATAATGGAAAGTTCCTTCTCACGCAGGCACCCATTTTCAAACCAGGACTGATCCCTTTGAAAAACTACTTGTCCCATCAAAAACCTTTCCCAGCAGCACCAGTACCATGGACATGGGGAGCCCTTTCACCCCACAATGTTTGAACAAACATCCCCCAAACTCAGCACAACAAAACAGAAAAAACATGACCCACACTTGCAGTATCTCCCACCCCCTGAAGCAATCTCTTCAGCTATATCTAATGTTGCTTTTAAAAGTCTTTCAGCTCCATTAATAATCTAAACAGATACTGGGGGTCTAATTAGCAGGCTAATTGGAGAGCATGGTTAGGCATGTACTCAGGAAAGAATATTTTATCCGTGGAGTGAGCAAATATTGTTGTAGTACCAGACTTCTATCACTGAATTATACGCAAGATCTCAGCCCCATGTACAGAACCTTGGCCTAAAGCAGTGCTTGTCCACCAAAGAAATAGCCAGGCTGAGGAAAACCAAACTCTTCACCTTCACCAATGAGGATTTTTTACACACACTATTTCAACTTTCCAAACAGCTTTCCAGTCTATGTGACATTGAGACAGGGGTTTAATTTTCTACGAGTTTCCAGAAGTTTCAATTATGTCATATATGTGTCACACAAATGTATAGCACAGGAAATAGCTGAATTTCAACACTTAAAATTAAAAATTTTCCAGGGTAGCATTTCCCTGAGCAGCCTGAAGGAAAACATCCTCTCGTTTCAGTCCTGGAGGCTGGCATTGGATGAGAAACACTACCACAGACATGAGGGCCTTACAGTGAGGTCTCTCACTGTGAACCCATGCTCATCCCCCCTGTCTCTGTGAGCAAATAATTCCATTTAAGCCCCACTTTCTCTGCCTGGGAAGTTGAAATTATGACTATTCTGTAAATGTGTTTGTGGCTTTACCAATACCCAAGTCTGCTCAAAAATTAGTATTTCTGTTTCACTGCCTGTTTTGATCAGTTCAGCCCCAAATTGCACCCAGACAGATAATGATGCCTCCTGTTCATGTCCTCTTGGAACCAGGTGTCCAGCCTAGACTGTGGGCTAGCTGCCCTCACAGCAGCAAAGCCCAGGCACATCCTCAGGGACATATTTCAGGTCAGGAGGTGGCTCACAGGCTTTAAACATGAATTACCCTTGAACTGAAATTTTTCCATTCCACTTGAGAAATAAAACATTTCAGTAAACCCCAAGTGGAAGACACTGGCACATTTTTCCTGATGAGAATTTGGTTTTTAATCAAAGTTCTGGTTTTGTGGGAACCATGGCTTTTTTCTACTGGAACCCGTTCAGCAGTAAATCCTTGGCAAGCTTCACTGCTGTTATATGAAGGCCACATTTGGCTGAATTTAAAAGATGCCACAGCCTTGGGAACACCACATGGTATTCACAGCACCACCCGCTCTCCAGCACTGGGGAAAGGCTGACAAGAGCCTGTGAGGCTGGTGTGGAAACCCATTAAATGTTTTATTAAATGTTTTATTAAATGTGCCTGCCAGCCCATGTTCACTCCTGCTCAGGGATGCTCTGGCTGGCAGTGGACATGCTCAGGGTGACAGACACCAAACACCACAGCATCAGACACCCAGGTTCCATTTGCAAAGAGCTGATTTGCAATGGAAAAGGGAGAAATTAAGCCACCAAAGTGCTGCCTCGTCTTGCAGCAGCAAATCCCGTGGCTGGTGGATGACAGGGTCCAGCCGGGGCGATCCCGCGCAGCGAGGGGGGAGACACACGCACTGTTATTCTCAGTAATAAGATGCCTGTCAACATATAAACCAATTAGGTGCAGCTTTTGTGTTCATAATAAGGCTGGGCAAGATGCTTTCTATGAGCAAGTGCTTTCAAGTGAAAAATAGCTTCTGAAAGAATGTGACAGTTTGCACATGAGGTTTCAGTTTGCTCAGGGTTTGGTTGGGTTTTTTTTCCAAAAGCAAGTAATGAAAATTCTCACATTGTTTCAAACCAAGAAACTGTGTCTCAGTTTTCAACAATTTTTCTCTCTCACACACTCACACACTGCTGCTTTTAGTGTTTTTCCTGTCTCTTTTAGTTTGTTTTTATTCACAGGAGAAAGACAAAAAAAAAGGGAAGAAATGAAAATCCATGTTTGAGAGAAACACACTGAAAATAATTATTTTCTTAATTTTAGTCATATGAACTTACTTCTAACTAATGTTTTTGTGTGCTTCCATGTATTACCAAGAAAGACCTGCATTTTGGGATGGGAAGTATTTAATATCCTAGTTTCATCTTTCAAATTGCTGGTTAACCTCTGGCAGCACAGACTAGCCTTTACCTTAAAGACAAATCAAGGATGGGGAAATGCAGGCATCCTTCTACTCTGCCTGCAGATATCAGCAAACCCTTTTCATCCCAGGTAAAAAAGCTGAAGAAGAGCAAATTAGTCCTATACATAACTTCTCAGAGAACACTAATAAGTCCCAGTTAGCATAAATGAAAGCATCCAATCAAATTTTGGGTTATCAAGCGCAGTGAGGATGCCTAATTTATATCAAGAAAAAACCCAAAGAGGTTTCCCAAAATAAGGACCTAGCAGACCTGTCTGAGCTCTTCCTTTCAGGTACAGAAGGTCCTGGAGAGCAACTGGAGCCTCGTTTCAGCCATTCAACTGTGAAGGTTAATTGTTGTTTGTTAGAGAAAACATGAGAATTACAGATATTGGGAGTCATTCCCATCTCCCTCTAGTGGTCCCTCGGCTCCCCGGAGCCAGCCTGGGATCAGTGTTGCAGACACAGCTGTGCCTGTGGGGCAGAATCTCGTGGAAAGCAGGAGCCACGGGGGAAGCAGGGCTTGCACCAAGCTGCTTATCCAGAGCCCTGCTTGCACAGCTTGAGGATATAAAAAGTTTATCCATTTGGCTTTCGAGATTCTCCTCCTCCCCAGGATGCTGCAGGCAGCCCTAAACCATCTCATAACATCTCAAAAAGACTACGGAGCATAAATCACTGAGTGCATCTGAGCCATCTGCTGCTGCAGAGCAGGCAGCAGCAATGCTGGGGTGGAACCACAGCAGCTCTGCCCTGGGCTTTCCCAGGCTGCCTGGGTCCCTGTGCCTCCTTGTGCAGAGCAGAATCAGCAGGAAAAGAAAACAAAGATGGGGTGGAAAATCACCTTCAGAGAAACATGTGCTTTTTACACAGGGATCATGGGGGAACTCTTTTGTAATCAAAGGCAAATCGCATCCCTGGCACCTGCAATTGCCTTCCAATAGATGTGCAAGTTTCAGAGACACATTTGCTATGGAAATGTGGTTTGGTTTAGAGCTGAATCAGTTTAAGGAGGGAGCTGGCAGGAATGCCTTGCACAAGTATCCAACCTCATGAGTTCCCTGTGGAGTGACGCCGGCACCCGGGAGGGACTGTGTGTTCCCTCCTGGGCCCACCTGTCACAGCTGAAGAGGTTTTGTTCCTCCTTTCAGAATGGAAAATTTGGGGGAAGGAGTTATGAAACCTACCCAAATGTTTATAGGAAAGAAAAACCCTCCCATCACAAGAAATAGCAAAGCTCACCACGTGCAAAAGTGATTTTCAGAAACAAGCGGAATCCAGTTCCCTCTTCATAAAACAACAGTGAGGAAAGAGATGGAAAAGTAACAGCACAGGAAAGCAAGAGGAGATAGAGCACTTGGGATCATGCTTGATGTTTGGAGACAAAGGCAGAAAGTACTCATAGCCCTGCAACTCACAGGACTATGGATAGTATTGCAAAGCAGCCCTGTACCTGCAGCCTTTGCCTCCCATCACAGGAGGAGCCTAACAAGCATCATTCAAGCTGGAAATTCAGTTTCCCTCTATGCAGGCCCAGTAACGCACAATAAGACACAGCCATTCTTGCTCAGACTCATCACAGGAAGATTTTTCCTGGTTTGTGTGAAGAAAGAGGAGGGTAGAGGGGACAGGCAAGGGGCTCAGAGCAATGTGTACCTATGCATGTGAACAGATAGATTCCAATTTTAAAAAGGATCAGTAAAGGTCTGTTCAATGTGAATGACTTGGGGAATTCCCAAGGGCTACTTTGAAATTCAAAGTGTTGTATTTTGAAATGGACGCAGATCTTGGCGGGAAGTGGGAGAGCAGACAGTAATGGTTTAATAGACTGTGGAATGGCTATAAAAAAAGAAAGGCGGGGGGGAAGAAAAAGCAGATGGCAGCCCCTTTGCAGGAGCCATAAAATTTCATGGTGTATTTTCTATCCATGGCTTCACTGTAATTCAAGCCTTGGGGGCCAACATTCTCTGGCAGTGGTTACTGAGGGGCCTTGGAGGGCAGAAGTAACAAAGGGTGGACACTGCTTGGGTGCACTGACCAAATGCTCCCTCTTGGGCTAGATCAGGAAACAGAAAAGAAATCATTTCAGAGAAACACCTAGGAAAATTCCCAAATGCAGCCTCAAAATTCCAGGTCAGGGACATAGGAAAAAACCCCAAAAAGGTCCTGGAAGTAGAATTGGAAAAGGGGCTCTTCATATCTACAGATAGAAAATAAAGGTCAAAGGAGATCTACTATCCCTCAACAGAGACCTCATCTTGCATGGAAAAATATTTTGATTTCTACAGCTGTGTCCTGCCTTGGCACTAGGCTCTTGGGAAGGGCACTTGGTCAGGCCAGGGCTGTGTCTTACAGACAAACCCCTCAAACCTCCACCCTTCACTAGAACCATGTTTAAGCACTCAGAGGATGGGTTGGGTTTGAAGGGACCTCAGAGCTCATCTCGTTCCAAACCCCTGCCCTGGGCAGCGACATCTTCTACTGGGCCAGGCTCCCAACCAGACACTTGTCTCTAACTTTGGTCTAACCTAGGCCCAGCTCAAGATCACATGTGCATTTGGCTTTCGTTTATTACCATAAATTTTGAACCAAGATCCCGGACACAAATACAAATGAAACAGGCTGCAGAGGTTAACACCTGTCCAACTTGATAAGAAACACTTGTACAAAAGAGTATCTTGATCTCAGGACACCCCACCAGCAAAGCTGCCTCCAGCTAGGGGATCCAGCTAGGGAGGACCTGGAGCTGCTGGACAGAGTCCAGAGAAGGCACCAGGATGATCAGAGGATTGGAGCAGCTCTGCTAGGAGGAAAGGTTGAGAGGCTTGGGATTGTTCAGCCTGGAGAAGAGAAGGCTTTTAATTGTGGCCTTCCAGTGCCTGAAGGGAACCAACAGGAAAGATGAAGAGAGGCTGTTTATGAGGACCTGGAGTGCCAGGACAAGGGGAATGGCTTCCCACTGACAGGGGGTAGGTATAGATGGGTACTGGGCAGGAATTGTTCCCTGGAGGGTGGGCAGGGCTGGCACAGGGTGCCCAGAGCAGCTGTGGTTGCCCCTGGATCCCTGGCAGTGCCCAAGGCCAGGCTGGACATTGGGGTTGGGAGCAGCCTGGGACAGTGGGAGGTGTCTCTGCCCCTGGAAGAAGGTGGAAGGAAATGATCTTTGGGGTCCTTCCCATCCCAAACCGTTCTGTGATTCTGATGCCTCCTCACAGGTAACCTGGCCTGGTGTCACTCAGTCACCATCGAGGTACAGGAGAACATCTCCAATCCCAGAACTGTAACACACCGGCTGCCACTTCATCCTCTCCTAGCCAGGGCATGGTCACTTGGGATATGAATACAACAAGAGTGATTAAATGTTAATCTGTCCATGACATGTAAATAAAACAGAGCAATTACTATGTGGGAAGAAATTGGGAGAGGGATTCTTTTAATTTGATCTCTCTACCAAATATGTTTTGACATTGTAGTTCAAAGATTAGGCATTCCACACCCATTAGAGATAAAAAGCAATAATTAGAAATTAATGCAATGAAATCTCAATTTCCCTTCCACCTGTTTCCCACTGGAGCAATTGCTGTGTGGAGCATAAGGAGAGAAACAAAGGGAAAAACAACAGCCTTCAGAAATTGTGTTTCAATTGCATTGATTCTAATTATTCCAAGATCTGTCTCTAATAGCTTTGCTAAACTATTTGTTTCCAAATGATATCAAAACAAGTTGGAAAATGAGAAATATTTTCTCAAGGATTAATGAATTTGTTTTAAAAAGAAGCTTCATTAAAAAAATGCACTACTATGAACAGTTTTCTGCCAGAAGTATTACAGAATCTTCACATAGGTGCTTGAACTCTGCTGAAATATGCATATGTGGGGTTTAACTCTTTGTTTGGGGAGGGGGTAGAGAGCAGGAGTCCTCTGCCTGCATGAGAAATCAGAGCAGCTGGAGACACAGTGAGCAAAGGAAGCTTGTGCTCTCTGTTAGGTAGGAGTCCAACATTTCAAAGTACTCAAGAGTCTAAAATTAGGAAGAAAAAAAACCAAAAAACTTTTCTTATCATTTTGCTTTTGGCACAGGACAAAATGACCCATTTTCTCACTGAGGTGCAAAGGAGGAACAACAGGGAGAAGCAGAATAGTTTTTCCTTCCCTGTGCATCAGTAGGATCCCTTTATGGCCAAAGACCTGAAACCAGAGATGCCATCATTCTGCAAATCACTTATTTCAGCTGTTTCTTTCAAAAGATCTCGCAGGTGCACCAAAGGTCTATTTTTGCCATTTTTAAGCTATCAGCATCCATAAGAATGGGACAACTGGGATTCCCACTGCTGGGAGCTGGCAGCATCCCGCCTGGAGGAGGGTTTGGAGAACTCTCTGCCTGTGTGTACAAACCAGCAGCAATATTTCCCTCTAATGAGCAATTCCTCAGGAAGGTTAAAGAAAAGTCAAGGTTTTCATTAGGGGCTTGGGCCATTTAATTGGTCTACTCCAACTAATGCAATAATATTTGTGGGAAGGCCAGGCAGATAAAGGAGGAAGTAAATGAGGTCAGGAGTGACTGTATGAAGTAAATCCATTGATGTGAGACTGGAAAACCACTGCTGCTGCTGCAGGAAGGGGATGTTCACCCCATCTCACTGGCTGTAGTTTGCACTTGGGGGTAAGTTGATGCTTGCTGCTGCTGAGGAATTTGCCTTAGACATGAGCAGACTTTGTGGAATTGATGACACCTCTCCAGACACCCAGGGGCACGGAATGGACAGGACCACACACCACAGATTGCCTCAGAGGTCCTGAACAGGCCCTTGGGCAGAAGAAATAACCTAAGAGAATTTGCTTTTCCTCTAAACTTGGATTTGATAAAATAAAGTGATCATAGAATCACAGAACTGTTAGAGGAAAGGATTTTAAAGCTCATCCAATTCCATCTCCTGCTGTGGGCAAGGACACCTTCCACTAGACCAGGCTGCTCCAACCCCCATCAAGCCTGGCTTTGTTCACTCTCCAGGGATGAGGCATCCCTGGATGATAAAAGGCACTGAAAGTATGCTCAGGAAAAGAAAGAAAACAAAGCCCCCAAAATTAATACTTCTGCAGTTTTGTGCCCTCCTGCCCCATTTCTTTTCCCAGTTCATCTTCTCTAACAAAGTAAATTCTCCTCATAAAGGTGTGAAAAGCTGTGTCTTTTATTAGACATTACCAGTAAAATACAAGCAAGTACAAAATCTGGCAACAGACCAAATGGCATCATCTTGTCTCCACCTTCCCTGATCCTACCCTGTTGTCACCAGCATTTTAGGTTTCTTTCAGCTCTTTCCTCCATGGTAACACCCCAAAAGAGCCCTGCAGCCCCAGGAACCATTCTCTGACACAGGGCACCCGGGAAGATGAAACGTGAAATGTTCAAAACATACCAAAGGAAGCATTTCTAATGTGAGTAATTATCCTGTGGTGCTTCCTGCCATGTGATACAAGAGAAGCAAATAATGCAGAATAATTCCTCAAAGACTCAGTTACTGAGTTGAATAACAGCATCAGCTGCAGTTTCGCTGCCTAGGTCTCATATTATGAAGGCTCCTGGTCTCTGTGCTTCAAACTAATCCCCTGCTGGGATCAGAAAAGCAAACAGTATCTCTGTTTCAGTGACAGTCACAACTTCAGGTAATAAGGAGGGCACAGGCATGGGCTGGGGAAGGAGATAAAGCATTAGTTATGCCCTGACTTCTCCAATGGATCACTTTAGTTATCCCAGACTGTTTTCCATGTAGTGGAGGAAGCCTGTCTCTCATGGGGATGCCTCACCTTTCCTTAAAGCCAACTGCTGAAAAATCTGAAGGACCTTAGAAATGGAAGGAGCTTGCATTTTCCTGAGCTAGTCACCACCTCTGGCTGCAGGGAGAGGCCAGCTCCCACTTATAATCTGCCAGCAACTCCCAGGCATGGTCAGGTGGCTTCACATCCCAGTTTTTTGAATGCTGAGCTCCTCTGTCCCAGCCTGTGCACAGAGCAGGTTTCTGAGAGCCAGCCAGCCCTGCTGATGAGGAGGATGCCATGGCTGTGCCCTGGCTGGGCTCAGAGGAGCTGCTCTTTGCACGCCCAGGTTGGCACATTCTCTTCCCAAAGCAGGTGCCAGGGCTGCTGCTCTGCAGGGTCATTAAGGAGCAGCAATTTCGTGTCCTTACAGAGTAACCTCGATGTTGCTACATGAGTAAACGGGGAAGTTACACATTAGGTCCTAACATTTCAGGCCCTATCAGGAACAAAAGTGCCTTTGTGAACATGCGGGTTATTGAATAACCTCCTCCATCCCCATAAAAAGCTGTGAGTGGGATTGAGCTTTTTCTTCTTTTATTTAAAAAAAATCTGGTTTATATGCAAGTCAGGATCTTGAGACTCCTTTTTGTGTCTCCACAGCTTGCTTGCCTTGCTCTCAGCCTATCAGCTATCTCCAGAACAGGGTTTTGATAGGACTGAGCTCCAAAAAAGCTTTTGGATCCCAAGACAAGAGGAGCTGAGATTGTGCTGTATAGGGCAGGAGCAAAAATGCCCCTGGAACATCCAAGCGCACCCATCTTTGGCTGTGTTAAACCTGCTCCATGCTGCTGCCTGGAAAATGAGAAAACAAGTCAGGGTTGGGTTTGGGTTTTCTCCAAAAAAAAGCAGAACCACCCTGAAGAGAGGGAAGAAGAGAGGGAAGAAGAAAATAACAACACATGTGTACATGTAGTCATGCTGCTGCTCGTCTGCTGGCATGAGATATCCTGGCTAACAGCCCTGAGGTCAGAGCCTGACCTTGGCCCAGCCCACGGTGGTTGGATGGGTTTGATGATGAGGCTCTGTGCAGTTGCTGACTGGGCCAGCAGCAGGGTGGGAAGGTGTACATAACCTCCCAGCCCATCCCTGCCCTCTGCCATCCCCCAGGCACATCCCTGTTTAGGGACCTGATGTGCCTATTTGTCACAGGAACATTTCTCAATCCCTGTGAACTGCCTGGAGAGGACCCTGACCTGCTGCAAGTGGCAGAGTCTGGACCAGTCCGGCAGCCCCTCACAGGGCACATCTGAACCTCGCAGGCAGCTCCTTCTCCTGCTGCTTTCCTGTCTGCTGTCCCCTCTGGGCCACCTCCTGCCCAGTGCTCTTCCTCTCTGTAATAATTGTGGGTTTATGGATTAGCTGCAGCAGAGACACCAATGTGCAGCAAGTGCTGGTGCCCTCTACCCCTCAGATGAACAGACTGCTGCTTGTTCTCTGCACACAGACCCAGCCAGTGCCTAAAAACTCACTGAGATGGGGAGCCCTGGGACTGGCAGAAATTACCTCAGCTTGAGTTCTGTCTCCCTGGAAGAGTTTGGGTACTGAAGTGACACAGCTCCTGCTCTTGTGCCGGACTGAGCTGTTATCAGGTTCTCCAAACAAGCCCTTGTTTTCACACAGAGCCAGATGGATCCTCTCTCCCTCCTGCCAAGCTCCCCACTTTCCCTCCTGAAACCTCCCCAGCACAGAGCTCTGGGAACTCCAAAGCAGCAGCCCTG
Organism: Thryothorus ludovicianus; assembly: GCA_013397245.1. NCBI lineage: Eukaryota > Metazoa > Chordata > Aves > Passeriformes > Certhiidae > Thryothorus > Thryothorus ludovicianus. The sequence goes on along the minus strand of VZTB01012379.1, from coordinate 184,246 downwards.
TGCTTTCTGACCCTTGTTTCCTCTTCTGAGCCAGAGAGTGATTCTCTCATAACCAGACTCCTCAGACCTTTCCCTTGAAGGAACACTGATGTTTCTGTAACTAAAATAAAGTTACTGGCATTTCCCACTGCCTGCACTGGGTCATGCTAAGATACTCAGGCTGTGAGACTCAGCAAGGACCCACAGGCACATCTGTCATCAAACAGTCACCCAAAATCACAGCAGAGGCAGAAGCAAAGTCAGCCCAAGAGCTCCCATCTCATAATACCCAAAGCAGCCCCCTCATCACTGGATAATACACTCAGAAGCACATCTATAAATAATCTTGGGCCTTATGTAAACCTAATTAGAATACACTGGCAAGTTATTCAAGCAGGCTGGCAGACACATTCTTTACCTCAGGTGTCAGCTACAGGAGGGTGTTACGGGGCTTGCATGACAGGGAACACTTTGTGACTTTGAGTTATATTGCACTTAACCTGTAAGTGGAACAATAACAGCTTGGTCTATGGAGATAACACCCCAGATCAACTCCCGCCAATAAATTAGTGAAACATTCCACTCCCCAGCCCTGCAGGCTCACACCTCTAAATATCAACACAAACTTCAAGGGTTTGATGGAAAAAATGGTGTTAGGTCTCATGGTGTTTGAGGAATTTCCCAATATGCACTAAATTAACTTTCTGGCTGCACTAACCATAGTGGTTGAAACCAGCCCTGTCTGAGGCAGATGGAGGGTAAGAGATACCAGCAGCTGTTTTGCACATGAAATCAGATTGAGATTAACACTTACACTTGGAGTTCTCGCTCTGGGGGTAAAATACAGTTTCAGGGACCCCTCTGTTTAAAAATACCTCCAATTTCTTCAGTGGACTAGGATGGACAGGCTGTGAAAAATAAAAAGTAAAAATCTCTCTCCAAAAGAAAGCCATTGAGACACATCCATCCTCTCTTATTCCTCTGGCTTGGCATTTTAAAGACTAGGGCTAGACCATGGAATTGTAATTCCTCAGATTCAACTGGAGAAAACCACTCACTGCTGCACTCCATTGCTGCAGAAGGACCAAGGCAGCACAAAACATGACAGAAGGGTAAGGATAAAACAAGGATAAAAGTGAAGTTTTGTACAAGGAAGTCTCTTAGTGAGGAAAAGAAATGGGAGAAAATGAAGGGTTTCATGGAGACAAGATGGTGTAGATTTGTGCACTGGGGACATCAACCAGGCTTTTTTTCCCATTTATTGGTATTTACATAAACTTAAATTTCTGGAGGAGAGAAGGAATGGACCAAAGTGGATAAAATGGATCAGAATTCCCTGGACACTGGCCTGTTTGCCCCTCCCCTGGGTAAAGGAGAGCCTGAGCACTCCAGTAGCCAGCCCGTGCATCCCCCTGGCCCAGCAGCACACCCTGGAGGAATCGGCTCATTGAGGCCTCTCTGCAGATAACACGAGTTTGTTTTCAGAAAGGCAGAGCAATCTGTCCATAAGGATTTCTCATGCTTCATGTGCTGGCCCTGGCCGGGGAAATACAACATTAACAACATCAAAAGATATTGCTGAATAAATGAATTATAAAAGCATCCAGGGTACCTATCTGGGGTATTATTTTACACGCTGGTGCCGAGTAGGTTAAAGGAGCATGTTTTGCTGTTATTGCCTTCCCAGCCCTGTTTGCAGGAACTCAGCATTGCTGTGAAAGTGAGACTATGGACATGAGCTCCCTGCCGCCACAGCAGCACCAGGCACAGAATCTGCCAGTGCCACCTCTCCTCTGAGCATTTTCCCCCAGAGAAACACAGCACATGCTGCTCGTGGGCAGGACAAGAGGCAGAAGAGCCCTCCAGACAAAACTAAACACAAGTCAGTCGAAACAAGTCCTCAAATTGCAATTTCACAGCCCCAAACTGCCAGAGAATCCCTGGCCTCCTCCTCCCAGCTCAGCAGGAACATCTGGCTCAGCCAGCATCCACCAGAGACACAGCTCTGCTACAGGAGCACCCATGGACCAGTCCACACCTGAGGATTTCCAGAAGCTTTGTAAACATTATACAATTAAGCCTCAGAAGCCCTGTGTGCATGGGCTGAGCATTATCCATCATGGTTTCTTAGCTGTGGAAAGAGAGGGAGAGAGTCCTTAAGTGCTTTATCTAATATTGCACAGAAATCCTACAAGAGAGTTAGGATTATCACCCAGATATTTGGATTACCAGCCTTTTCATATGCAATTTATTCTTGATCTAAACCATACAGTCCACCTCAGGGTTTTGCTCACAGGAAGGTTTCTAACTAAGCAGAGTTTACATAGTTGCATTTTTTCTAAGAAGAAAGGAAAAAAAAGAAAGAATAAAGGAGCCAACGACCATTTCAAGTGGCAATAAAACACAAAGTTTGTGTTTGTGCTAAGAACAGTTGTTGAGAAACGTAAAAATCAAAGTTTCCTAAATAGTACAGGGAGAAGCACCCAAAAGTCCAACTGCTAATTCCAGAATTAGCTCCTTTGCTGAGCCTGAGTTCCATTAATGGAGCAGTAGGGTGAACACTCGATCCCATAAAGCTACAGGACCTCAGCCATTCCCATCAGTGGGACAAGGGTCTCACCTGAGGTTGCTTAGTGGGTGAATGTTGCCTTTGGCATGATAGACCTCCCTGGGCCACTGTAAATTATTACAAAACTGTATTAATTTTGGCCTTTTACCCAGAGAAATAAAAGCTTGTTTGGAACTAAAGCCTACCCACATGTAGAAAGGCTAAAAAATTCAGTGCCGGGGGGGCAAAGGCAGCTCAGAGCCAGAGGCAAAAATGGGGATCTGCTATTGCCTGGCAGCAAATTCAGAGTCCTCATGACAAAAGATTTTAATTTGGCCCCGGCTGCAGAAGCACAGCCCCTGTTAAGCCCCTCTCCCCAGGCAAGGCAGTAAATGTCTGTGCCCACATCTGGCCCCCCGGTGCCCTGTCCGTATGTCAGCCCTCAGTGCTGGATACCAGGGCCTGGGGAGCCCCAGCCCCCAATGTCCCCAGCTCCCCCCGCCAGCTCTGGGGGTGATTTCAAGATATATCATCCCAGCCACCTCCCAGAGCTGTTATTTGCCATCTGGAGCCAGGCAAGCATTCCCAATGAATGTATTATCCACCAAAAAGCACACTTTCCTGCAAACTCAAATTGTTTATATTTTAAATATGTCTTGCTTGGGAAAAAAAAAAAAAAAATCCACAAAATAAAATTGGTGTTTGCAAAGCAAAATAGCTCAGTTTTTCTTTTGAAGTGGTGTCCTTGTTTTTGAAGTGAGAACAAACTTTATTTATAGAAAGAATTTGAAAGAATGGAAAACTTAAATCCAACAGAATATTTTCTGAGTTACTCAGGATCAGATGGTCAAATTAAAAAAAAAAAAAAAAAAAAAAAAAGCCATATCAAACTCATTGCAATAATTTTCTTCTTTCCATGCCCAAAAAAGTTCTCACCAACCCAATTCAGCTTTAGCAAGCCCACCAAAACCCAGATTCTGGGGCACAGACCGTGGTGCAATAGGAGAGATGCAATTGTCCCTATTCCATTATCCCTGGAACTGTGTGGTCCACAATACATTTGACTCTACATTCATTCTACAAGCCTTTCTGGCCCATAAATGCTGAGGTTGATCCCCCTCTCCCTGCTTTTCACCTCCCAGATCAGCAATGGAAGCTGCTGCTGGTGGAAGCCCCTGGGGTGCTGCAGAGGGCACCAGCCCTGGGCCAGCCTCCCCCAGTGCTCGGGGCTCACTGCACACGTGTGCTTGAGGATGGGGAGGGGAAGCACCACAGCCCAGGCTGAGGCTTTTTTCTTCTTTAAATGTGTCTACAAAGTGAAATCATTTTGACTCCAGGCTGTTTACAGCTGTCACATCTGAAATGGATTTTGCCATTTGGGTGTCAGAAGGCTGGGTCTGCAAAAAGAGACATAACATGGAAACCTTCATGATAAGGAGCCAAACCATTTGTAAATCAAGCCATAGTGTCTCTGGTGGTGTGACATTTATTTAATTCTCTTACTGCCATGCTTAGACTCTACCTAGCTTGTGATCACAGGAAAAAGGGTAATAACCACATATCAAGGATCTCCAGGAATAAAAGCTGGGTTTTTAAAGAGACTGAGCTTCTGAGTATTTACATTTCAATGGATGGAAAATAGTTTCTCAAGTATGCCTTGCCAAAATTCTCTGAAATACCCTTTTCTTTCTGTTTGATTAATCATTTCATGCTTAGTCATTTAAAATACTGCTACTTCTAGAGAGTAGAAAAATGTGCATCTCTCAGATAAATGACAAACCTTAAAGTTCTGCTTCACTCTTTTCCTCTTTTAGCTACTTCAACTCCTAAATTAAAAAAAAACCTAAATCAGTTAATCTCCTAAATCAGAGAGCTGGTGAGTTTGAAAGACTAAAGCAATGTTGCAGGTTTCTCTGCTTCAAGGGCTGAGAAATTACAAAAGCCAATCTAATAAAAAGGCATTTCTTTCCAAGTGTTCAACATGATTAAAAACCAGCCAATTAAAGTTGTGATTCAATATAAAACCTGAATGATTGCAAGTGTATAAAAAATTTGACACCAGCCTGACATCTGCCCTTTCTCTCCAGCTTTCCATATGGAAAAGAGATCTACTTGCCATCTCTGGGCTGCTCTGAAGCAAAGGAGTTTGGGCTGAGCTAAACTAGATTTGCCAGCAAAGACTTTGCCTTTAGCACAGGTCCTAAACACAGATTTGTTTCACTCCTCCACAATTCCTAAAGCTGCTTTATATCACGTAAAAATGCTCTACTGGCTCAAACTGCCTTGCCCTGGACAGTCACTGGTCTGACAGTGGCAGCAGGAGATGCTGCTTAGAGGAAGCCCAGGAGCTCCTTCCCTTGGTACAAGAGGCATCCCCAGCTGCTGAACAAGGGATTCTAACACCACATTCCTGCTCAGACATTTCAGTGTCCATTTATTAGGCTGCTGTGCATTGACCATCCTATTTCAAAGGTGTCCTATTCCTTGTGGGGTGGCTGCTGGATCAGCCCTCCCTGGCATACGAGCTGTCAGCTACAGGAGAGGGAGATAATGGAGCAGAAACTCTGATTAAAGAGAGCAGACCCCCAGACCAGGCAGGACTCTTATGGCTGAAGAACTGCTGCAATGTGCTGTAATCACAGCTCCATTGCAGCCCAGTTTTATTTTCATAATAAGGCTGTTTTATTGGTTTTTTTTCCATCCAGGTAAGCTCTGAAAGACTGTCTCTCACAGAGTAGCTCCATCCTGCTCTCAGGGAAACCTCCTCTGTTTAACATCCGCACTGCAGGTTAATAAATACCACAGTGTCATTTCCTCCACTTGCTGGGCTTGGCAAATGTCAAAGGGCAACAACATTGTAGCAGAAACCAAGTGTTGAAAAGGGAAACAGCAGGGACCAATAACATCTGAAATGGTTCTACATCCCTCATCCAAATTCTTCTAGGTTTACTTCATATCCATGGCTATTTTGAAGAAAAGCTCTGATTTAGTATCATTGTCCAACCCCTTGAACTACTGAATACCAACAAGTGGCTGGTGGAAACATTTGCATTGAGATTTTTTTAAAATTTACTTTTTTGATAACCCAGACTATCTGACAGCCTCCCCCTTTTTTTGAGTTATACAAAAAATGGAGCACAGAAATGGATTTGATTTGAAATTTTTTAGAGATTTAACAGTCCATCTGGTATTTCCTTTTAAAAACCAATACAAGTAAAAAACCCCACAAATGGTGACAAAATCCCCCTAAACTAATACTTTAGCATTTAAAAAAGAGTGAATCTCTTTGTTAACCTGAATTCTCAGGTTACAATGAGATTTATATTGGAAATACCTGAACAATCTTTCCTCCTCTGTCCTATACCTCAGTGAAAATATTATTATTATTTATTATTATTAATTATACTACATAACGGACTTAAATATATCCAAGTAATTTGTGTTTACCAGAAACACAAATTCTACCAAATAAATGCACATTGTGATTATTTTTTGGCAGTGAAAAGGTGATTGAGCAGAGATGTCATCAAAATTATATTTTTCCCTGACATGTTTTAGAATTAAATTATTTAGGTGAAAATCACTGCCCCAAACCAGGCCAATCCTCCCACTGCAGAAGTGAGCAGGCACATCCTCAACACCTAGCACTCCCCATGGCTGACCCCACACAAGCCTCTACCCTTTTGTGGGAGGATTCCACATTTCTGGAAGTGCTGTTACGTAGGAAAGACTCTTTTACTCACAGTTTGGAAGTAAAAATGCAAACAGGCATTTGAGTCACTCAGCTCCACTCGCAAGATGATGCCCTGGACTGGAGCCATCCCTGTCAAGGGCTAAAACCCAGCAGCATCATCTGAAAGGTTTTAATGAGGATTTCAGCAGGAGACAAGCAGGCAGGAGACAAGCAGCAGGTGAGTGGCAACTGATTCATCATCAGAGAAGGAAGGCTCCACAGTGACCTGCTAGCCCCGAAGCAGAAGGAATCCTCAAATGGCTTTGGAAGGGACCTTGAAGAGCATCTTGTTCTACCCTCTGCCCTAGGCAGGGACACATTCCTCTAGACCAGCTTGCCCCAAGCCCCAGCCAGCCTGGCCTTGGGCTGTGCCAGGGATGGGGCAGCCACTGCTGCTCTGGGCATCCTGTGCCAGCCCCCCACCACCCACAGAGGGAAGAATTTTTCATAATATCCACTCTAAACCTACTCTCTGTCAGGGTGAATCCATTCCCCCTCGTCCTGTCACTACACGACCCTGGAAAAGGCAGGACAGCCCATGGGTTTGATCCATCCCAGCTTTGGGAAGCAAACACAAATGGGTGGAACATGATCTTCCACACGGAATACTTTTCCACCCTTTTGCCATCTCGTGACTGCAGTCACAGGCTGGGGATGGGCCACATTCTGAGGAGAGCCCAGGGAAGGATGATGCCCTGACCTAACAGGCACAAGGCAGGTTCCAATTAGCCAAAATTAGTCAGCTGTGGCCAAGGTTTCTCTTCCTTTGAGCACTAAACAGTGTGAAAGCAATAGCCCTTTTCTCCATGTTGCTCACTCAACCCTTTGTGGCCTTACCCCTTCCCCAGGGAGCCTCCTCCAGTTTTGTTTTTCCCATTCCTGAGCCATGCCAATCTTTAAAGTCTCTGAGCAGCCCCATTATCATCCCGGGCAGTTCTTAACTCATTAGGCTTTAAAGTTGTTGGACTGCAGAAAAAAAACCCAAACCAAGCAAATGCTTCAGCATGAGAAAAGGATGTTAATGTTTTACCCTACTGAAATGACTGAGTCTGTAGGACAATTATTATGGATATTTCCATGGGTTTAGTGTTACTTTTTTCCTGACATGAGGTCCTTTGCGTTGCATCTAATTAAAAATAGAGAAGTTTAATCTGCAGGCAGCCTCAGAGGTTGATTTGAATTCCCCCACTGTGAACTTTCAAACATGGAAGCATGCCTGTTTGCACCGATGGGATCCAATATCCTGCCTTTGCAATGGGCTTTCTACATTTTGGCAAGCTGAACGCCCAGGGTTGTGCCAGACTGCAGCATTAATAATTCACTACCTGATCTGATCTTTCAGCAGCAAACACAAGTAAAGATGACGTTAAGTGCTGCTTGGCTTTCCCTCCTCTGCCATTCTCCTGTTATGTCTTCAGATTGTGCTTAATCTGATGGGAATTTAGTATTAAATTAACACAAAAAGTCACATTTTAGGAGGTCAAAACCACATCTACAGCTGAATAGAGAAACTAGATTTCCTGCTGAGTTTACCTTTAACACCAACATTTTAATTTTTGTTTGTATCTCTGTATAAGAAAGAGATTAAATGTGCGTAGATTAGGATGCAGGAGAGGATAGCAAAAATTTTAGAATCCTAATGAGCAAGGTATTAACATTTTTTTCCTGGCTGTGTGAAGAAACAGGTTACCTGTGGAGATGAGAGAACATTTTCCTTCTCAAGGGGAAGAGCTCCATTTTCTAGCAAGATTTGGAAGTCTTTTCTCAGCATTGCAGCAGAAAAAAAACCTCCTCTATGAGTAAACTCCAAAACACATTTATATGGTTGAAAATGGTCTGAGCCCTTTCTCCAGTGGCAGGTAACAGCCAGCCACACACACACCTGCACCTGCTCAGCTGGGGGGTGTGGACCACGCACTCCCAAAAGCTTTCTGCAGTGATAAAGCTGCTGTCTCAGAGTCTGCCATACCCAAGAAAAACAAAACAAAAAACAACTAATCAAACAAAGAAAGCCCCTGGAAAACTGAAGAAGAAAACCTCAATTTTGACCAAACAGTTTCATCCAGAGTGTTTTGTAGAACGTGCAGTTTTTCACATAGCCGTATGTACTTTCTATTTCATGCCTTAATTATTGCATCTCAAAAGCTATTAGAAGGAAGAGAAAATGCTTTGCTTTCTTTTCCAAAATAGACTGTGCTGCTGTTTAGCATTCACCCACTGCTCTGGTACTGTTATCACATTAACACTTAGAGATCCCAAGCAAGGTCAATGCCTTTGTCTGTCAGCCTTTGTACAGGCAAGAGACAGTCCTTGCCCCGAAGACCTTAAAATATAAATAGATAAGACAGACAAAGGGAGAAAGAAAGGGAACATTTCTATCATCGTCACAGATAGGAAACAGGGAGATAAAATGGTTTGCTGGAGGTCAGTGACACAGAGCTGGGGAAAAAACACCCTCAAGTCTCTGTCAAGTGTCTTTAACCATGAAGCTGTCCCAAAAAAGCCTGTATTTCCTCCAGTGTTTCATTTAGGTCCCTGCAGAGATGCCCAGAAAGGGATGCTGTAAGGAATCAGTGCAGACATTCAGAGGCTTAGTTTCCAAAAGGAATTTCTGAGAGGGATGTGACAGAAACAGCAGAAGTTTCACCAAAGTTAAGTCCAAAGGCAGAGACCAAATCTGGCAAGTCTAAACTCCACAGTTAAGAACACACAAGTCAAGAAAAGCAGCTACAGAGCTCCTCCTCAGTGTCCATATTAGCAGAGAAAAATGGGAAGTAGTGGTCAAGAACTCACTCTCCAAGAAATAGGAGCAAGAAAAATTTAGGGCAGGATGAGAAGATGCAAGAGCTTAAATTGATCTGCCTTCGGTGTGCCAATGATAGCACAAGGATACACCTGGGTTAGTTCCACATTCCCAATAAAGACTGACACATTAAAAGTCAGTGGGACCTATTTTGGGAAGAACTGAAAGAAATGAAGGATTAAGTTCATGGCTACCCTTTACACTGCTATACAAAGCCACAGAAGAAAAAACAAAGGGAAAAAAAAGCCCTCCAGACTTTATGGCATAAGACATTCTGTGGAAGGATTTGCGCTTCAGCTCCATTCAGTGACTGCCTTGTCATGTGAGATTTCCCATCCTTTATTCATTTTTCTCCTTGCGTCATTATGTCAGAGAAAGAGCTCCCCCCTTCTTCCTCACAAGGTTTATGTCCCCATGCATCTGGGGGCAGCTGGCTCTGTGATTAACTGTGCACAGGGTGGTGGCTCTTACTCCTGGCTGTGACATGCCAAGCAGGTAATATTAGAAGCCTTATGTTGAAACAGAGTTTAAGAGTCTGTTTAGTTAACCCAGGTTAAGTTCTGCAGTTTGTCTCTGCTTTCTCTGCCATCTTCCAAACATAGCTGGTCAAGAGAATTTGCATTTTTGGGGTTTCTTTTAAGGCTTTGTCTTCACAGCACTGTTGGTGTTAGACCACAGCAGGGACATCTCTATGACACATAAACTAAGCAGCAGTGCAGGAAAAAACAAGTCACATCTATTTCACCAAAATCTTTCAATACGGGGTTTGTGCTCAGCCTTGTTGCAAGACTCTGTGCTGGCACGGGTAGAAGAGATTCATTTTGGCATTAGAGTGCAATAGAGCATCCTGGTCCACACAGCTGCAAGAAGAGCTGGTCCCAGCTCAGCTCTGGATTTTTGCCTGGCCCACAACAAGCAGTGCTGGGTTTTGTCTCAGCCTGAATGAATGAAGGAGCAAACCCACGTCTGCATCAGGCTGTACCTGTTGGACCATGATTGTCTTGGTTTCTCCATGGCTGTAACTCTGCCAGTTATTCAGCCCCAGGGGGTTTGTGCTCGGCCTTCCAGGGACACTGCAGAGCCACGGGCAGCCTCTGCTTTCCAGGCCCTTCCCAACAAGCACAGGACCACACACAACCAAGTCTGAGAAACAAGGGGGTTTAGAGAAACAAGCACACCACCAAAATGAGAAACACTGCCTGCCTTACATCGCACACTATCAGTTTGCCCACTCCTAATGCAAACTCTTGGAATATTCTTTTGTCTTTTTCCCTCCTTCCTCACATCTATTACTCTCCCATCCACACTTCTCCCAAACAGTAATGTCTTTCAAACCCTCTTCTCATTTTTCTCCCCAAACACACAGAGCCTGCTGATAAGGACAGGGAGCAGAGGTCCTTCCTAATTGGAATGGTCATGAAGATAGTTCGTCTTGCAAGAGCAGCACCCACAGGGAGGTCCCAGTGCCCTGTCCTGCCTGCAGACACACACCTGTCCTTTGTCACAGCTGGGCTGCCCAGATCTGGAATCTAATCCCTAGAGAACTGGGAGAGGGGTTATTTTATCTGTTTTCTCTTCAGAGAAAGGCAAACAGGATGGACATTCATTGATCTTGAGAAAGAAACATTAGCCAAGTCAAACACACAGCAGGCTATGAAGAAACAGGGTGTCCAGGATGTTATGCCTGGATTCACCTTGGTACCTCCTCTTATAATAAGGACAGACTTGGAGAAGAAATAAAGAGATGTAAGCACAGGACGAAGAAAATTTTCAAGAAGCATTGTCCAAGTCTGTTCTAATTCAGACAGGCTTTCCACAAGAGAAAGGGAGTTCAGATTTACTGCTGGCAACCATCACCATTAGCCCCAGGAAATTACCACCACCGGTCCTGATGTCCACTCAGCCTGAGTCCCACCCTCACCAACAGTGCCTGGACCAACCCATCTGTTCACCAGAACACCCTTGCAGGGCCCACTTATTTACTCTTTTTTACTCTGTGGTTGTGCCCCTCCTAAGACGAGGATGTGATTAGAGGAAGAGCCCACGCATCTCCAGGTGCAGCCAGACATGGCTCAGTGTAGCCAAGACAAAGACACTGGCAGGAGATAGGAGCAGTAGTACAGTGGCTTGTCCCCACATCTCACAGGATTTTGTGGCAGGAGGGATGTAAGGACTTGGCACAGGTTCCCCAGAGGAGCTGTGGCTGTCCTAGTCCTGGAAGTGTTCAAGGCCAGGCTGGAGAGGGCTTGGAGAACATGAGGTAGATGTCCCTGCTCATGGCAGGGGTGAAATGAGATGGGCTTTAGGGTTCCTTCCAAGCCAGGCCTTTCTAAGATTCTATGAAAATGTGGATGTCAAGAGACAAGCGAAGATAGCTCCAATGAGCACAGTCAAAAGCAAAGCTCTGGACTGAAGGTCATTACAGCCCTGTGGCATTTTGAACTTTCTGCTGCTTCCCAGGTCTAATCAGCCCAGAAGGAGCTGTGGTCCTTCCCCTTCAGTGAGGTTCTCTTGCCAGAGAACTGAGAAGAACAGAAACATAATTTAAAAGTGTTGGGGAGGACTTAATGGAAAAGGGTGATGGCTCCGTTTGAGCTGAAAGTCAAAGCTTTGTTTGATCTCATTTACCAGTTAGTGAATTAACTAGTTCAGAGAACTGACTACTGGCATGAACCTCAAAAGTTTATTTCCTTGCCTGTATTCTAGAGCTTGTATTACCTTCTGTAACAATAACACTGTAAAATTAGAGCTGCATTAATGCTGAATGGCAGAGATTTCACAAAATAGTGCAAACAGACCTCATCTGACCATACAGTCACTGACTAAAATGAGCACCCCTGAGATCAGTGTAATAAAGATTTGACACTTGCAGGCTTGCCATGAGAGACCTGGATTCGTGTACCAATTCTCCTCATTAAGCCGAGCCCCGTGGACCTCCAGCCCCACTCAGATCCTTCCTGACGCTCCAGCAAGTGGGAAGCAGCACACATCCCACGGAGGCTCCCCTTGATCCAGTCTGCCTCCTGTTTCTGGTTAAGATCTTTTAGCAACTGCTTTTAGTGCCAAAACACAATGTTCTTCAGCTGATAGGAGATGTGCACATTTCTCGTGGGAAATGAGAATTTGTTTTAGAGTGCTTTTACTGGAAGAACACAATCATTAAGTGGGGGGGGGTGGTGTCTTCCCATTTCCCACTTTTCCTGAAGAAGCAGTTAATATTCCCTTTAGAAATTTGCATTCTCCCAATAAAATACAGTTTGTTTTTAAACTGGAAGCTTTAGTTGTTTTGGCCGAAGTGGCATGTTGTTACCGCTGGGATTTTAACAGTTTAATTTTACTGTTTTGAAAAAATATTTTAAAGAAACTTACCTAAATGGGAGTTTTTATCACAAAAGGCCATTAAAAGTTTTGGAAAACTTTTGCCTAAGTAAAAATTGCTCTTAAATAACACTATAGTCCTGCTCAGATTTAACTTCTCTCTGTTTATTTTATTTAGTTTCTGCAGCATGGTTGCTGGCAGGAAATTGGAGGCAGTCCCAATCTCAGATTTATTAGCATACCTTTTCAGAACTTGCTACTAGAGATTTGTGATTGTCAGCTTTGACTTAGCAAACATTTGAATGACAAACCTTTCAAATTGAAGAGTTTTAAAAAATCTCTGTCCAGGATCAGCACCTTGTAAAATTGCCTGTCATAACTGATTCTCCACATGGTATTTCTTACTCTCCAGTGAAGCATTTTCATCTAAGCTTCTTTTTTGATGTAGGACATCTCACTGTCACAGAAAATATCTCTTTTCTTTCCTCCCTGAAAATGGGCTTTAAATGCTCTGGAAATCACTTTCTTGTGCTTTGGTTTTGTCCCCTTTCTTTTCCCGATGGCCCTCTGTCCTGCCCTGAAAATGAGTGATCTGTTTTCACCCTCTGTTTTCCTTATTTGCCTCTAAAAAATGGGAGATGGGAAGGGAAAATCAGAAAAAAAAAAAAAAAAAGGAAAAAATATTTGGGCCATTTTCTTTTTGTTGATATTATTCTTGCAGAAAATATTCAAAGCTTGGGTTATATCATTACTTTTTCTCTTTCCAAATTAATCTGCAGCCTGCCTGACCTAAACTTGTCATAGATACAAGGAAAGAACTAAGGCCGTGGTTGGTCCAAAAAAACAAAAACGGTTTTCAATTTTTTTAAAGTCTCCATAGAATATTCATTTTCAAAACCAAACATCACCCTCCTCACAAATAAGGAGTGCTTTGAAATCTCTTCCCTCTGCTACATTTCTATGATTTTTTTTATTAAACATGCTTATTTTTCTGTTTGCCTGTATCAGGATTGTCTTTTTTTTGGTCTCTGAGAGGGGAAGAGTGGATGTCAGACACCCAAACTCCAGCCCACAGCCACTCTGCTGGCTGCAGAATGAGATCCTACAGGTAAGGACAAACCTGGTCCTCAGGAGAGCTGCAAATATTTCCTTGAGCAGCTCAATTCACATGCTCCAAGCCAGAGGAACTGTTGGATTTATCTTGTTTTGTTCTGCTAGAAGACACTCTAAGAGGAGGGGCAGAGGAGGAGGCAGGAGTGGATGTTTTCATCCCAGAGCTTCTGGACACCCGTGGAACACTGGCCCTCAAGTGCTGCTGGTGCTCTAATCCTGGGGTATTTGAAATTTCAATTATTTATGTGTTCATGCTGTGGGTTAATGCTGACTGACACTAAAACACTGCCTAGATTTAGCTTCATAAAATTTTTATCCCCACTATGAACTGCAAGTCTTTCTCCAATTTCATTTAAAGGAAACAGAGTATTGAAAAGCCTACTGAGGAATTCATGAGCAACTAGCTACAACCTCACTTTTCCTCCTAGCCAAATCCTGGGAATTCATTACCATGGCAACATATCATAATTTTAATTCCTTTCCTGATTGCCACTGCAGAGAAACCAATATATGTGCTTGCTTTCCTTGCAGCCTGTCATGCACTTTGTAGAGGGTGTAAAGGTTCACAGCATTTGCTTCCCAGGGCGCATGATCCAGAAAAGGATGCTGTGTCCTTTTTTTGGGTTAGACACCCAAAAAAAGATTGATAAAATTCAGCAAACCTGACTCAGCAATGCCTGTGGTGCTCTGACCTCTGGGCATCTCAAACAGTCAGGCACAGCCCAGGGCAGTGGAATTCCCTGGAAAGAATAAGTTTCCTATACACTGTGGGGTTTTAGGTATTACTCAAGGGGGAAGAGCAGCTTCCACCATGGAGAGAACTGGAAAAGGGATGAGAAGGTGTCCTTTATGAGGACACAGTGTGTCCAGCAACCATCAGTCTCAGTTCAAGGTTTCACTTATTTTGGAAATTATCACACTCCAAAGCATTTACAGGATTATAATCTCTCTGCTGGAACATGAAACAGGCCCTGAAACACCAACAGACTGATGATTATTTAAATTATTTATCTAGTTCACATTAAAACACTTTTTTGAGTCTGAAAAGCCCCATTCAGACTCAGAAACCAACAGAGAACTCTGGCAGGGGCTCACAGATATTTTGTGCTGCCACACACACAGAACATCGGTCTGTGAGCCCTGCAAGGATTCAGACAAGATGAGCCAGGGGTGGAAACAGTTGCTCCATCCCTTGGGCATGATCCATGAATGCTCCATCAACCTTCAGAGCTGATTTGCTGCAGCATCCCATCCCCTTCTCCTGGGCTGAGCTCCAGCCTTCCCCTCTCAGTGCTCCCCAGCAAGGGGGGACACAGTGACTGTCTCTGCACCAAGCATTCCTGTGGGAATTAGACCTCCCATTGGCAGGAAATTCTGAGGTTTATTCCCACGAGTCTCCTGGAAATTCCCAGCAGCAGCTCTGTGCACCAGTAATTCACCCACGATGGAGCAACCAGAAGCACAAAAGCCATGGGTCAGCCTTTCCTAGTGCCCATCACACAGAGGCAAAGATACAAAGGATCTTCTGGAGCTTGGACCTGCCCTCTACACCCACTTGAACTGCATTATGCATGTGTATTTATCATGTGTGTGCATATGTCTAATATTTATTAGATATATGTATTTATAATGTCCAATTTTGTTGCAGACATCTGGAAAGTCACAATTCATTTAAGCACAGGAAAAGCATGGGAGATTCACCCTTCTTCAAGGGCGGGAATGAAGAAAAGAGCAAGTTGAAATAGTGGAATATATGTAGCTGCAAACCAACCTTTTCCTTCACCTCTAAAAATCCTCTAAAATTCTTTCTTCTTGCTGAAGGGTTAAAATTTCTGAACAGAAATCACAGTGTTTTCCTTCTTTTTTTCTGAGCTTTTTTATTTAGTTACGCTTTCATTATTGTTTTTCTTCATCTAAAAAGTGATCTAAGTAATTATAATCATAAAATGGATGTGAGCAAAATGGGTACTGCGGGGTTTATAAAACACAAATTTCCCTTTTCTGGGAAATTTGGTCTCTCCCACACTTAAACCTTTTAAACTCTTCCCAGACTCCTAAGGTGGCACGACCCCCACAAGGCCTGCAGAGGAAATCCCTCCAAACTCCAGCTCTCCTCAGCAGATGCAGGATTGCCCACACAGCACCGAGCACTGGGGGGGGACGCTGCCCTCACTGCAGTGGGGAAGGCTCCTCATTGAGCAGAAAGTAACACACGTCGGAAAAATGAGTTTGGCAACACTGGACATGCACAGAAAGATCTTCAGTGGGGGTGAGTCGTGCAGCTGAGCTGGGCTTGCTCAAACCTCACCGATCACCACCAGGCTGAAAATCGAATCTGCATTAGGTAACACACACTCAGCAGGAATCAGCTCCTCAGCCAGCAAGGGACCCCATTTGGTTTAGGTTTTAATTTTTTTTTAAACTGTTTTCTGAAAATAACCCAAGAAAAACCTTCCTTGATGTTCACTCAGCTGTTACTGGCAAAATATCACTGATGTGAAAACAAGGAATCTTTCTTATCCTGAATGTATCGAAGGTGCTCTAGCCTTTTCTTTTCTGCTATTCCTTTATTTATTTTTAAACTGATAACTACCCTCTGCATTTTAATTTTTGCAGAAAGGGGAATTCCACTGTGATTTAGGAATGGAAAACTCCACCTCTCAGCCTGAGACATCATGTAACATCCATTAAAAACTAACTTTTATGTACAACTACTAGAAAATCCTCAGAGTGTGTCAGGTCTGGAGTGCCAGGACACGAGGAGTGGCTTCCCACTGAGAGAGAGTAGGTTTAGATGGGACATTGGGCAGGAATTGTTCCCTGAGAGGGTGGGCAGGCCCTGGCACAGGGTGCCCAGAGCAGCTGTGGCTGCCCCTGGATCCCTGGCAGTGTCCAGGGAGGACACTGGGGCTTGGAGCAGCCTGGGACAGTGGGAGGGGTCCCTGCCCATGGCAGGGGTGGCACTGGATGGGATTTAGGGTGCCTTTCAACCCAAACCCTTCTGGGAATCTGTGATTCACTGATGCTGAGGACATGAAGATACAACCCCAAGCTGTCATGCTGTCTCTCTGCAGTCAGAGCAGAGAAACAGCCTGTGCCAGAGGACGGCACAGCTCACACTAAAGTAGAGGCCCAAGGTGGAGAAATTTTCCTCCTCCTAATATACAGAAAGTGGTGATTTTGAATGTATGTCTACACAAAACAGCAACAGCAGGCGAGACAAGTCCCACCTTGACTTCACTGTATCTGAGTTCATCTGCCAGGAAAACCCTGCAGGGTCTCCAGTATGAGTTTGCCTCTGTCCTGGCTCTAGGATCAGCACAGTCAGGTGCAGGAGAAACAATCTCATCACAGGTGACAGCAGGACCCTCTCAGCAAAGTGTGGAGCTCTGTGGAGTTCTAGGAAGAACACCAGACACAGAGACTTGCCTGAGCTGACAACAGCATGCCTGATCTCCGCAGCAGGTTGATTGATCTTTTAAAGGCATCAATGATCTGATTTTCTCTTTAGGTTTTCTTCCCAAATCCATAGCCAAGTGCAGAGCATACAGTTGTTTAGACCTTGGTAAAACTCTAGGAAGGCAAAGATAGTACCAACAGCTCTGTGAAACAACATGCATTTTTACACTAAGTACAATTTTTTTTTGATGTGCTGATTTTTTGGCAATATGTGAAGCAGCAAACTCAGTCAGATCTTTCATTTCTCTAACCAGCTTTAAGAGATTTGTAATATTATACTCAGTTATTGGAGAACAGGAAGAAATTGTTTGTCTGATTACAAACTTGATATTTATTGTGCATTAAGAGCACTTAAATACAGGATATTTTATCCTAGTTTTAGGGAGGTGGGAGTGGAAATCAACAGTCCTGTCCCACCAAATGACATAAACCCACTCTGATCTCAGAAGGCACCTCTCGAATACTAAAAAGCTGGAACATAAAGGCTTTTAAAGAATATAGTTTCCAATTAGGTCATTGGTTTCAAACAGAGGGTGTACTAAATTAGTAACATTTGGTGGCAAATTTCTTTGAAGTTCTCATTAATCTTGGTCTTGGATTTGAACTTTTCTTGGCAATGTTCCTTATAGAATTTGGATCCCAGTTATGTCAAAACAACTGATTAGCCCCACAGTTTGAAGGCAGGGGGGATTAGGTAGGGCGGGTGTTAGATTTCATGAAAGGCCTATTTACCTACTCGTTTAGCATGACCAAATGGGAGGGCAGCCAGCAGGGGAGACATGTTGGAAAGATTCCAGCGTTCCTGTCTAATTAGGGATCCCCACAGCAAAGGGCAGCAATGGATCTGTGAGAGCAGCCACTGTTCATATGCAGCTGCCCACTGGGTCTGGGCAAGGACTGAGGGCTTCCTTTGACCTGTGGTGGCTCTTCTGCATAATTGACTTCCCACTTCCTCAGCTCTTGGGAAATTAGTGGGGAGGAAGAAATACTTTGGGAGAACAACTTTAGGTGGTGTCATTTCTTCTTCATGAATGGCCTAAAGCAAACTTCCCCCCAAAATCAATTGCACTCTTTCCATCTATTCTAACACACTCAACAGCAGACTTCTAAAGAGCTCAGAATCACTGAAATCAAGAACTCTTAGGAAACTCAATGGGAAGTTCTCACATAGTCTAAACATACTGCTCTAAGGAACAGTAACTTTTCTTAATTACTTGATGAACCCTAACCCAGAGGAGAAAATACATTGTGAGTCATGGCAGTGGCATAGCTTGAGAAGCTCTCAACAGGATCTGCTACAATGAATCACACCTGGGCACACTCATGTCCACCATGCACGTCTCTTTCCTGAGGCTCCAATTTGCCAAAGAATAAAGGCAGACGCCAGGAGGCCCTTCCTGGAAATCACAACCCAGCAGCAGAAACCTGATAAAGAGAAGGCTCAAAATTGCATGAGAGAGAAGTGCTCTGTCTTACTGAAGCATGAGACAAGTGAGAGCCAGGCTACTGTCATCCCTCGGAGACATCTGGTCCCAAGCAGGACAGAGATCCAGGCCTGGAGGGTGCAAGGCCAGTGTTATTTACAGGTCAGATGGATGCACCCAGGCTTGGCACAGCTTCAAGCCTCTTGTCAGCTCCTGCAGCTCCTGCTCACTGTGGGGGCACCAGGATGGGCAGGATCAGCATTTCTGGGTGGTAATGCTGCATGAGGCATGAGACAGGCTTCCCAGGCCTTGGGGGCTCCCTGCTGCTCCTGCCTGTGCTGGGAAACTGCCCTGGAGAGGAAGAAGCTCATGAGGAAACTGCAACTGCTGCAGCAGCAACAACACTTGGTAAGGGAGGAACAAAGGTGCCAGTATAGGGCTCAGTCACAATAATATGGTATAAAAATGTTAAACTCATCTTTTTCTTGACAGAATAAAACCCTGAACCCTTGGGATTCTGCTTTAATTTGAGGAAATTATTGGTTCAGATTTTACTTTATGTAAAACTCTTGCTTCCATCTGTAGACAACCTATCTTAAACATTTCAGCAGTGATCAGAAAGTCTTCTCTTACAACAAAATACAGTGAATATCTGGCCACAAGTTTTGTTCTCACCATGCCTGACATCCAGTTTTCAGCACAGATCCAGCTTCACCGGCTTTAGCAGGAACTCAAATAATGTCTGTACATATGCAGAGGTGTTTGCAAGATCATGGCCACAATATTAGTATAGAACTAACTTTAATAAGCCTAATTAGAATCATTCTGTAATCGTGTGAAAAGTAGCACTGATACTTATTGGCTGGGGAGGGAGAAATCACAAGTACTTTCCCACAAGTTGGTGACCTCGGGGTAGGACTTCAGAAATCTCTCCTATAAAACTGGAGCCACAGAAAACCCAGTTGGCTGCATTTAGAGGAGCCATGGAAATTTTTTTTTTTTTTTTTTCAGCAGAACTTTTTGGCTCTGAACCATTTCTTCCACACTTTGGGGCTCAGTAATGTCCCTCACATAATAATGTCAGTGTGGAAGAAAATAACCAAGGGCAAGAGAAAAAGTATGTAAGAGCCATTTTTGAAGGATTAAATTCTAAAGAAGGGAAGATTGTTAGGGTGTTCAATAGAAGTTGCACAGGTAAAAAAGAAGTGTCTTGTGGCACTTGTCTTGCCTTCTTCAGAAATATAAGCTGCAAATGGTGGACAGGTGACACAAATCCAGTTCATTCACCTTCTGGCTTCAGGTCTCCTTTTTGCCTCCATTAATGAAGGTTTTCTCAACAGAGCAAAGCTGTTTCCTCTACTTTTCTCAACCCTCTGGCACAGTGGACCTACCACACAATCCCAGAAAAGTCTGAGTTTGAAGGGACCTGCAAAAGCAGTTTGTTCCATCTCCCTGCCAAGGGTGGGGAACCCTCCCACTGGACGAGGTTGCTCAATGCCCCTTCCAGGCTGTCCCCAAAACACAGCCAGCATCCCAAACCCACAAGGTACTGTGGGTTTTCCAGCATGGCCCTTCCTGACCCCAGGACATGTCCAAATCTTCAGCAAGTCCAAAGACCATGAGCTGTCCCTCAGGACCCCAAGGAGACACCAGCAGAAATTTAAAAGCTGTATGGGATCTCTCTGTCCTTTCCTGGGGTGGTCCAGAACCTTCCCTGACCCATGGGATGCTGCCAGTGCTTCCATCAGGTTGAGACAGGGGCAGGCAGCACGTGTGTGCTCTGCAGGAGAGAGAAGGTGGGAGTTTCCCAGGGTAAAGCATTTCCTCTGGTTCATGTTCAATTAAAAACCATTCGGTGGCCGACAGCAGCTTCTCATCTGGCATATCGTGAAAGCATTATTTCAGCACAATTTACAGCCTTTTGGGGAAAGGAGAACTCAGTTATTTAGTAACTTCCCTGCTCGCCCTCAGGAAGGTCAGATCCTTTTGTTCCCTGCCAGAACAGGGAGAGCTATAAACTACAGGAGGGAGAGAGTGTTGGGAGCCTGTACGTACAGCAGTGCACCTGGATAACCCTGCAAACAGCCCTACGGTGCGGGGAGGTCACGCGTGGAGGAGTGGGATATTATGGGATTGATTCATCAGAGCAGGGAACATCCAGCAGTGCAGCTCAGGAGCTGAAGGCCACAACACAAAGCACAGGGGTGGGATGCGCCTTGCTGAGATTTAGATAAAATCTGCAGTTTAAAACCAACAGTCCAGTGGACACCAGGCGGAGCTGATCCCCATTAAGTTTCCCTTGGTAGCCTTTTTTGCTGTTAGGAGATGGAAAATAGTAGAGTAAGGTCCAAGTTTCCTCCCCCACAGCTGCTGGCACCTCTGGAACACGGTGTGGGACCATCTTTGCTCCCAGGCTGTTGTCAGCAGCTGCCTCAGCTTGCAGGGCACTGTAAGACTTGCACGGGCTCACAGCACTGCAGAAAACACAGGGCTAAGCCAGGAATGAGATTAAATTGCCAAGAAGCTTCCCCCTCCAAGAGAATATTTGTTAATAAATTTTGAAATAATAGAAAAAAAAGTTAGCAACATTATTTTTATGCTGCCTTGTGTCCAAAGTTTCACAGATATTTATTTAACTGTTGTTATTTTTGACACCTCAGGTAGATTTGTGTGGTACAGACACTACAGGGAGAGAGAAGTCGGTTGAACTCACTACTTGTTACACTGTTTTCCCATGAACCTCATTCAATTTCCAACCAGGAGCTTAGGGAATAAAGGTCAAAAAATCCTCCAGGTTTAGAAAATTCACAAGAAAGGGAAGAAAACAACTTCCATTGTTGCTACATATTTGTTAACATTTCATTTCACAAGAAATCAATACAGCCCAAACCTTTCTGCCAAAACCACAAAGGAACAATGGTTCAAGAGCTGCAGAACATGGAGATTTTTTTTATCACTTCATCAAGGTATAAAACAAATGCTTTCTCTCTGCCTTCTTGTTTATTCTGAAAAATATTTGTCCAAGAAGAGCAGAAACTTATCTCCAGGAAGCTTGCTGAGGGAAGATAGCAGATGAACAGAGAATCAAGAAAAGCATTTTGAACAGTGCAGACAGAGATGTCAAAGCAGCAGCTCTTCTCAACATCATCTTCACCTCAGTTTGCTTGCTCAGCCTGACAATCAACATCTTATTATGCAGCACCAGCATTTCTCTGCAATTTAAACAAGGAGTCGGTAATGGTGTGTGATCTTCAAGGTCACTTTTGGAGAGCTGTCTTTAGCCCAGTGGTCACAAGCCGTTTAGGACTAAAAATGACAATTTCACTAAAGCAAATTACATCCTGGATGTATAATACACTGCAACAAGTGCACTGGAAATGATCAGATGGGAGATCCAGCTTGGAATATCTTAACTGTCTTGTGCATGAAGGAGGTTTCTGGGACCAGAGAGCATTCCAGTGTAGCCCTCAGAGAAAGAGTGCCCCCCTTTCATTTTTCTCCAGGTAAACAGATTTATCATTGTAGCATTCTCTTCTTATTGGCTGGTGCTCCAGTGCTCATCCTGTCCTGGACCCTGCCAGGATCGTGCCTGACCCTGAACCAGCCTCTCTGTTCATTTCCTTGGCACTGCAGCCCCAGCCTCCCTTCCCCTGGAGCAGCTCCGGACCCACAGGGTTGTTTGTTCCCACACTCAGCAAGCAGGAATGGGATGCTTTGCAGCAGAACATCTCATTTTCACCTAAGATTTCTGCAGAGCAATCAGGAGAGGCCTGGATTGGCTGTGCTCCCGTCAGCAGGGGGATGACCATGTCCTCTTAGCTGGGCTGAGGAGCATGGGAATGCCCCAGGGACACCTGGAGAAGCACAGCAGGGTGACAACACTGTGACCAAGAGACACTCCTAGGACGTGCTGTGGTGGCCACACACCTCTGGCCTCACTCTGCTAGGACAAAAGCCACTGCAATCTACTGCCTCATGTTTTCTATTGGTAGGCCTTAAACTCTAAGAGGTAACTGATCAGCAGGAAACACACGGTTCAGGCATGTCTCAGTGATTTAGACTATCTTGAAATGTCCCTAAATCTTCAAGTGTTGCCCAGTTTTATGGTGTCAACTGCCCCAGCACTTCAGAAGATTCCAACAGCCCAAGGCTGGGAACTGGATCAATTTGCCAAGAGCTTACAGATGTGAGATTAAAATCTAAAACATTAAGACCCTTCTGGGGTTTGAGTTTTCCCCCACTTCCTCTCTCACTGCAATCAGGAAGTGCAAAGAAGTAACTGTGGAAATAAAATGTAGTTTTTTTTCAGAAGCTTACTTGAACTTTCAGAACCTTATATTCATTCCCATTGTGGGCAAAGATCCAAGATAGTTATTCTTGTACTTAAACCAGGTTCAGTCATCCCTAGTAATTAAGGGCACTAGATCAAAACTTAAATTTATTGTACCAGTAGCACAACCACAATGGATCTTCATAAAATTTAACCACACAGAGAAGTCGGTTGCCTGAGATATGCCATTCAAGCAGGCTTTATTGCATTTAAATATAGAATCATAAAATATAAATTAAGAATGGGGATGACCCTTTGTCTACCTAGAGGCCCAAGAAAGATGTTTGCCTCTGATACAGTTTGCAAATTAGCATTTTATAGGACCTGGGATGCTGCCTGACACACAAAATACTTTAAAATTCTGTAAATAATGTAAGTAAATTAACAAGAGATAGTGTTTGTAATGAATAAAACATAAGTTAAGTACCTTTCCATTTCTTCTGAAGCCTAGAGGAAAGAAGTGACTAGATTCAGCTCTTTAGGGGAAAAAATTGCAAGTACTTGCAATGTTTGGTAGGAGAACACACAGATATTTCAGAGAAACACTGAAAAGTCAGTCTGAAGTATTTTCTGTTTAACTATGGAAAAGCCAGTGGTTCGTGGCAAAGACAAGTCCCTTGTGTTGAGTTTTACCTTGTCTGGTCAGTCTAACACCCATCAAATGCTTGGGAAAATCATCACAGGTGAGTCTTTTCCCTTTGTTGTTTCCCCTGCTCCCCCTTCACTCACCAGTTTCCTCAAAGAAGGCTGGTCATGGGCACAGCTCAGGGGCTTTGTCCTCCCAGCATGTGCTACCGAGCCCTGTAAAAACTGCCCTGCCCCTGGCAAAGCAAGTCAGGGTCCAGAGAGCCGAGGAAGAACAAGGAAGTTCAAGTCTAGGGCTGTGAATTGTGAATGTATGAAGTGCATGACCATCACCAGCCTCAGACCCATTCCCACAGGGCTCTCTCTGCTTCCTTAAGCCCATCTGGAAGCCTAGGCACAGCTAAGATGTCCTAGCATGGTTTTGTCAACAAGGTAGCATGTGGCTGTCAGGAAGATTTGTCTGGGGACAGAAGTGAGCTTGGATCTCCTTTAGATCAGCCATCATTGCCCAGTTCCTTGCTCACCCTTTAGAAAAGAGAAAAGTGCCAAGAGGATTTGATAGGACACTGGACAAGAAAATAGATTACCCGTCCATGGAAAAAGCATGGATGAGGTCCCAAAGGGGAGCTCTAAGGTCAAAAGCATACAGCTGGTGAGGCATTTGATTGACAAAACCTCTATTTTTCTATTTACTCTCTGGATCTGGCCTCGAAGCCCTAAGCTGACATCTCTGGCTAGGGCAGAGTGGGAATCTTGCAGCAGCATGCCGGCTTGACTGCAAAAGCCTTATCAGATGGGCTGGAAATATGACAGCAAGAGCCTCTCCCAGGATGTTTTGGCTTGTGATCCAGGACGAACACCTGGAAGCCAAGAGGAGCCTGGAATAGATTAAGTAAATTGGCCAGACTTTCTCATCTTGTTAGCATGCTGCAGGCTTAATCAGTGCTTTGTGCAGGGATTCAGAGTGATTCTTTATTTGATTTAAACCAGATAGGCCATCACAAATCCCAAACTCCTGCTCATATCAGCATCACCCTGACACTGCCCCTGCAGAAAACAGTCTTTGTGACAAGAGCATTTGAGAAAGTCAAGCAGCACACACGGATTGGGCTTTGGTGGCAGACAAAACCTAGCTCAATATTCTACTTTGCCTCTCCTTTTCTGCCTTTCATCCCCTTTTTCACTCCACTGTATTTTGTTTCACTGCCCCAGATCACAGAAGATCCAAACCATGGAAGCTTCCAAACCACACATCAGGAAGTTCAGCTGCCAGCTCTACAAGGACAAATGCCACCAGTACCTCCTTGGACAGCCCGACCCAGGGCCACAACATGTGCCATGGCCAGGACATTGTGTCCCACCACCCCAGGCAGCAGCTTCTATTACTTTTCCTTCTGAACAGCAATGTTTTTCTCTCAAATGCATGGAATAGACTCCAAGGTCTCCTAGAGGTCATGTTTCTGTTGCCAACTCATGCCTTCAGAAGAGGTGAAGCCAGGATGAGATGGCCCAGATGACACCAGTGAGGACACACACACAGTGCCACAGCACTGCCCTTGGACCTACATCCCAGTTTCACTAAAACTTTCTCTAAGGGAATACAGTGTCCCATAAGATAGAAATTAATTTAAATTTAGCTGAGCAGCAATATTCAACTAAGAAAAGCATAGCATGGTGAAGATCCAAGACAGCAATACACAGGCATGAAAAAATGTCTCTCTCTAAGCTGTACCTAAACTAAGTGGTTCCTGACAAGGGAAGTCCCAATATGACTGTTTGGATTTATAGGCAGCAAATAAAAGCCAAATACTTCAAGAGAAAGGCAGCTTTTGCCCCTTCTCCCGCCATGGACCCAACATCTCATCCATCAATTCCACATGTTTCATGCTGACACTCCATGCAGGCATGAAACTCCTGACATCAATTACCAAACCAAGAAAGCGGAAGGATTTTATCAAGTACCGTTACTGCCAGATCTGCCTGTGTGTAAGAGGCTCCAGAGAAGATGTAAATCAGTAGCTAAACGGTACAAAGTGTATGGCCCTGCTGCTAGGAGAGAGCTTGGCTCACAAATGAGGGAAATAGTTCTGACCTGCTTCCAGGGAAGCCTTCTTGAGTCTCTGCGCAGCCAGCATGAACCAGGAAAAAATTGGCTTCTACCCCAAATGTTGTCATTTATCCATTTTATGATTTTGGGCAAGGTACAGCCCTACCTTTGCCTCAGTTTCTCTAATTCAAAGTGAAAGTGAACCCAGCCAACTTCTGAGAACTGCTTTAATGTTCATAGTGAAATAAAAGAAAAACCCAACAACATTAAACACTCTCCCAGACAAAAAAGAAAATAAATCCAAAAAAGACAACCAAAGGTTTTACAGACTCATCAGTATGAGGAACCAACTACTCTTTTTTTCCTTTGTAACAGCAGAAATCTATAAAGACACTCACAAGCTCTTGCAGCTGGTAATGGGAACACACAAGAAGTGTACGTTTCCCTGTTTAATGATTTTGGTCAAAGTTGTCCCTGCCTAGGGCCTTTTCACTCAGAGGACACAAGGATTTAAAGTTCATTGTTTTACAAGCAGACAGAATTGGTTTGTTGTTGTTAAAGTAATTTTCCATCGAGAACTGCCCAAATAATTTCCCTTCTCTATCCTCCTTCCCTGTTCCCCAGCCCAGGCATACCAGCACTATCAATTTAGCTCTAGCTTTGCTTAAATGCCATTGAAAGCCAGCAGAAAAACTCTGTCTGTTGGAATTATGTCTGCCAATGTTTTTGGAAAGTCCAGTTTTCCTGTTTTCTTTTGGATCAGGACAGCAGCTCACAGTTCACTGAACCAGGAAACCTGGGGCTGCTCCTGAGTTCCCAGTTCCATTTTAGCATTTTGTTGTTTGGGAGAGGATTTCTATCCAGGGAAGCTTCTGCCATGATCATGGTGCTGTTCTGGAAAACAAAGAGGCCCAGTGAAGCTCAGACACAGAATTCCAGAATGGTTTGGGTGGCAAGGGACCTTAATGACCATCTCATTCCAACCCTCTGCCATCGGCAGGAACACCTTCCACTAGAGCAGTTGCTCAAATTTATGTGTGAATCTCTGGGCCAGTGCTTTGAGGAAAATTGCCATTAAATCCAAATCAAAGTTGGCTATTTCAGGCTCAGGGACACTTGGACACTGGCTGGGCAGCCCAGGGCTGGCTGCTGACATGCACATCGCTGCTCCAAGGGAGGCAGAGCTCAAGGGGACGGCTCAGCAAAATCCTCTGTAATTTGCTATTCCTGAAGCACAATCAGCCCAGTTTACACCTAGAGCTGCTCCTGGAGGAGATCCTGACTCTAGAGGCATCTGAGAAGTGCCTGATGCTGCAGAAGGGGCTGCAGGAGCTGTGCTGCCAGCCCCACGTACAAGATGGTACATAGGACAGAATTAATCAGTCTGCTCTGAAGAAGAAATTCTCCTTGCTAGGGCAGGAAACAACTTTGCCTGATGAAAAATTAAAGAACCCCTGGCCTGGTGGTTTCCTCCTGGGGTGAGTTAAAGCAGCAGCCTGAAGAGAGAGGTAAACCTTTCCCCTTACATATTAACTGTAGATACACTGCCTGTCTCAGAGAGTTTCCTCAACAAATTGCCCTCCTTGCTCCCCTAAAATCCAGGAGGATGTTCATCACTTCCCCTCTCCAGACCAGAAACAACTAAAAGAGGAACAAATCTCAGTTAATTTTCAATTAATATTTTGCTGAGACAGAGTTCTTGGAGCTGCACCAGCCCAGACTGAGCCGACCCAGCATCTCCCTCAGGCGACACAAACGTTTTTCACTCTGATTTTGGAGGGAAGAGTTTAACAGGGGCATCTGCCGCTGATTGACCAAGGCTACTGTGCTACTGAGAAGAGAAGCAGGTCCTTTGGGGTTTTCACCCTTTCCCCAGGTGCGAGGGGATGGGAACGTTGCCCTCCTCATGACTCAGTTTTCCCAGGAGGAGAACAGGAGACGCTGCCCAGCTGTGGGCACTCATGGCTGGCACCCCAGGGCTCTCCTAGCCCTCTGTCCCTTCCCAGTGGGACACCCAGCTGGTCTCTCTGCCATCGCAGCACATGCAGAGGTCAGGGAGAGAACTTGGCATGAGTGTCTGACTGTCCCTGCTCCATGAACCACCTCCAAGTGCCTGAGTAAACCCAAAGGAGCTCCAGCAAATGGGGCACAGCAACGCCTGAAGAACAAGGGGCGCTTTATTCAGACACCTGCAGCTCTGCTACCAAACAAAAACAAAGGCACAAGCTTTCCATTTTCTTCTTTTATTACCCACCTTAAGAAAATAAAACACAACACTGGTCAGCCACGGGATTCCTGTTTTTATGGAGCCCATCCTGCCCTGCTATTGCTCCACCAGGACATTACTAATGCCATTTAGAGGGCAGGTTAAAAACGAACCCTGGCCTGCATAGGCAAGGGCTGGGGAGCAGCCATTCCCAAGGTGATCCCAGCAAAACCTAATTCAGCCTGGCCACATGCTGGTGAGGCCAAAGCAGCAAACACTCTGCATCCTGGCTGTAAAACCAAATTAAAGAAAAGATCCCATTTCACCAAGGGCCTAATACTAATTTGTGTAATATTTCCATTATACAGTGCTGCCTACAGAAAACATACACTAAAGCACTTGGACAATTTAACAGGGAACATTCCAATAGGAAACATTATTAGATTTTCCTATTAAGCTGCTCAGGGCAAACGGTCGCTTAATAGATGTTAATGACATTAGCAAGGCTGCAAATTCAGCCCTTGTGGAAATCAAGTGACTTTACAAAATGGACTCCGTCTTGAAATTTCTTCAGGGACACAAGGAAAAACAAAAAACAGGTAGAAAATTGGAACAAAACCACTCTGTCACCACTTTCTCAGCAGTGGCTTTAAAACATTTTAATGTACTGGTATGTTTTGCTTTCACATTTCCAGAGTGGAATTTTCACAGATTTCCCAGCTTGGCAAAATAATTGGAGACAACTTGTGATATTAGAATAATGGATTTTTTTTTTCTTGCCAGTAGAAAAAATAATTGAAACAACAAAAAGGCTGAGTATTTCAGTTCAGTCTTTCTGTGGAAATATTCCCATTTCCTCAGCATGCACTTGTGCCCGATTATGTTCAATGGGGGATAAAATACACACTTTGAGTTAACAAGACATACCCTGATTAGCCTAGATCAAGATCTAATTACAGAAGATTGTTGACAAATCTTTTCAGACAACATGTAAATGCAAGTGAAACAGTATATCACTTACACCCAACAGAATTATTCTTTTCGAGATAATTAACTCTGGCCTGAATGTATCAGAGCCACTGCTGAGGGTTCTGCTTCCACAGGCAGCTCACCTCAGCCTCAGGCTGGGAGTTTTCTGCTGACGGCTGAGGGAGCCCATGCACGGATTTGAGATTCCACATCTACAGAAATTTACTTCTGGCTCTGTCACTGGTATTCCTCTTCAACTGTGCTGCCCACCCATGGGTAAATGTGCCGCCTACATCCTCGGGTAAATCCTTTGCACTCGTGGTGCGGGAATGAAATTTCTCCTGTCTGAATGGCAATGCTTTTGGAGACAAGGACTGACCATTCCACAGGGAAGCTATCCTTCCTTCCCAATGGGATTCAAAGACATCAAAGACCTCTTGGGAATTCGTGCAACAGCCACAAGGACCTCACACTCCAGGCTTCATCTCTTTCCATCCCTGTAAGAAGTTCAGCAGCTTCACAGGTGACTTTAAGCACTGCCTGGTGTTGGTACATTAATAAACAGAGATCTGCTCTCTGACAGGGACACAGCCTTGCACTCTGCCAGAAGTGTTGTCAGAGCAGCTGTAACTGCCTGTAATTGAGCTCTCCGAAGTATCTGCCCTGAGGTGAGCCAAGGAGAAATTTTGAAAATGAAGATAATAGATGTTTATGTCACATACACACAGAGCAAGCTACGATCACTCACTTGATAAATCCACCTTCAGCAGTGGTTGCAACAGCTTTGTCCTCCACAGCTGAATTAGGATCTCTCTGGCAGCATTTATTCTCAGCAAGCAGAGCAGGGCTGCTTCTTGCCCTGCATTGAGTCGTGCCTGGAGCAGGTCACCGTAATCCATTTAACAACATCTTTATCCCACAAATATTCATAAATTTCTGCAGATTCCCAGACAGAATTCATTATCTGCAGGCATTCACCAGAACATCTGGAGAAACAGGGCCAGCCGCATTGTTAACATCAATCAATTCTGCTCCCTTGAAGTCAGCATGGCTATGGCAGCTTGCCCTTGACAAGAATTAGTCAATCTTTTCTAAACTATAAGCTGTTCCTCAACTTACTGTTTATTCTCAGGCTACATCATTATTTAAACTTTAAAATAGGAGAGTGAAGGTGGTGAACAGCAAAAAATATATGCATGGATCCATCTGTAGTATCCAAGTGCTGCTTCAGAATTAACAATTCTGCCAGGGTAAGGTAAGGCAAATTTGGGACCTCTGGATGTCTCAGGGTGGAAACAACACCAAGGTGGGCTGGCAAGGTCAAAAACACTCCATCAAAACACTCCAGAGCAGAGACATATCCAGCTGTCAAGGTCCTCACCCCCCAGTTCCCACTGTCCCATCTGCCTGCCTTCTGCTGGGCCAGAATTAGCACAAGTGTCACTTGGTTTTCCAAAAAGATGTTTTCCTAGTTTTAAACTGCATGGAAGTTTCTGGGAAGCAGGTTTTTGTGGATGAAATGGATTTTCCATAGAAAATAATGAAAATCTAGGAAGGAGAAATGAGCCAAAAATGTCTTTGGATTTTAGAGGCATTTTCCTTGTTTGGCTTTTTGATTTTCAAGTTTTGATTTTGCTTAGGAGGAGGGGAGAGGGCACATAGAGTAGAGCAGCTCTGCATCTCCTACAACAGGATGTAAACAACTTGGTCTGTCCTTTGCCCACTGAGATGTGGGACCCAAGGCTAAGAGCAGGTTTGCCAGAGCCTCTCCCAGTTCTTAGCAGAGACAGGTCATGGGGCAACCAGAGTCTTCCAGCCTTGTGGGCTGCAGCTACAAGGCTTTGATTTACCTGTTCACTTTCCCCTTGTTCCTCTCATTTTCAGTGAAAAACACTAGAAAAAACATTCCCTGGGAACTTCAGGAAAGGGCCTCTTTTTTGATAGAATGAAAGCCCAAACCAGAGCCTGAATATTCAGTGTGGTACTAGAAGGAATTTCACAGGGAGCAAGGATAAGCTGAAGTCCTGAGTAAGATCTAGGTTAGAACCTACCATAGTTTCTGGGAAGGGAGGCTGGAGTTGTGCCATGAAACCTAAGCTACACTCCCTGCCCCCTTTCAAGGGTGATGCAGAATTATCTAAGGATTCTCTCCTTATTAAAAAGAAAAAAAAATTCTTTGCTTCAATGCCAAAAAGTTATATAAAATAATTCATGGCCAGATTAATGAGAGAGTAAGTCATTAGAAATCAAAAATGAGATAATTTTGTTGTAGACATGAGTGATGGTGAGAAATAAATTATATTTGGCTGACACTACTTAATTAGCTGGAATCATGGCACTTTCTTAAATTTTCTTTGGTGAAGCTTTTAAGGTTTTGACACATCAATTCTTAGCTAAATAACCTCAGTGTCAAAGCAGCCAGTTGCATCTTCTCTGCCAAGCCATTTTTGGAGCATATTATTTTAAAACTTCATCCCTTTGTTTAGGATTTTGGTGGCTACCAGCACTTTCTGGCAGAAGCCCAATATCCAAATTCTTCCTGAGGGCAGCTGGTACTGATATTATCCCTACCAGTCCCTGGTGGGATGGGGAAAAGATCAAGGCAAGAAAAATGGTGATGCCTTGAGATCTGTGAGCAGCTCAAATATCCAGGGACCCTTAGCACTGCTGTAGTGCTGCTCATCAAGCATCTCAGAGGACTTAATGAGCATGAATTAAGCCTCACAATTAGAGCTGACTGTGTAAATAGTTGCAAATAATATTCCTGGAGGATGATGCTCTCCAGTTCTTAAACAAATTGTTCCAGTGGGAGTGGCTGATTCTTGCAATCCTATTTGTAAGCCCCTTACTCTGGGGGAAGAGTAAACTGTAGAGGCAGAAGTCAGACCTAAAAGTTCTGCAGGACTGAGTCATGGTCTGGGTGAATGAATAAGGGAAAGCAGGAAAATAAGGGAAAGCAGCCGGAGCAGCTTGGTAAGAAGAGCTCAGAGACTGAGATCAGCCAACCTGCTGCATTGGGACCACCTGTCCTCCCAGTGAATTAGGCTGTAGGACCCTGCAACAATCAGGTGTTTTAAAGAAATTAATTTTAATCTGTAAATAAAGGGGTGGAATCTTGATTTACAGGAAGGTCTGAGGACTTACAATGGCTCTAAGGTATTATCCCAGCTGAAGGCACTAGCCCAAACATTTGACACAGGAATGCCTCTCTCTAATAAAAAAGCCATTTAACAAGCTGCTGAACAATTGCCTTGTGTAGAAATGTTTGAATGATTTATAACCAATTAGTCAATATTATTACCTTTCTAAATACATGCATTAGGAAAAGTTTTAACACCATGATTCTTAACCACAGAGAGAAATTGGAGGATAATAGTTTCGCTTCAAATAAAGCAATTTACAGACAGATCTAGTGGCTAGGTTACATTTTTGAAAGGGGGAAAAAATAACAAAACTACAATGCCCTGGTGGTTGGGGATCTGGAACTGCCAGCAGCACAAACTCCCAGTCATTTGAATACCAGGCACAGGGAAAACAAACATATATAATAAATATATCTCCCTGAAAACCTTCTCAGGCTTCAAGGTGCTTTTAAATGAATCATTTTGGTCCAAAGCTCAATAAAAATGTGGTTCTACTTATAAAGTCTACCAACTTTTTCAACATCTTTGTTAGCATGGACTCAACTCCAAGATTTACCAGCACCTCTTGCCCTCACAGATCCCCCCCAGACCTTTCTCTAGTGCTTACAGGCTCTCCAGGTTATCCTTTCTCATTTCAACCCTCCCTCACCTTCTCAGTAAGGTCTCAACACTCTCTGAGTGCCACACAGAGATATTCCTGGCAACTGCCTCTACTCTTTCAGGTGGATTCCTCCCTGTTCCATTGTATTCTCATGCCTGCAAGGTGACGTTTCTCTGGGATGCTGCCATCAGCACAAGCTCTCACCATGTTAGCAGCTATGTTTCAGCTGTCTCATCTACCTCTTCATCATCCATTTGCCTTCAGGAACTTCCTCCTTCAGCTGAGGTTTCCAGATCTACAAGAAGACACTCCAGTCCACCTTCTTCAGAGCAAATCCTCCCCTGTATCCAGGACGCCATGAACCACAGACATCCTTATCCTTGTCTTCTAGATGCTCTTGCCAAAAGAGCACCTGAGAATGGTCCCCAAACCAAACTGGGGAATGAATATCTGATATCCACAATCCCAGGTACAACTGGGATTATTTTTCAGGGACATACAGAGGACAGGGCAGATGCTGAACTCTTCAAGGACTCAATGACTCTCCTTCCCTTTCTTCTGCAGCACCAACCCTCCGGTGAAGCTAAAGCAGCTGCACCCAATCCAACCCAGAACTGAGAACCTCATATAAAATACAGAAATGAGGGACAGGGGTCCATGAGCTGCTGTAAAATCAGAATGAACTCAGATCCAGGCTGCCTCCAGGACTGACATCTGCTGGGGCATTCACACTTGGTTTGGAACAAAATCAAGGGGAGGTGAGAATGAGGTAAGGAGTAGCTCAACTCCTTCAAGCTGAAGTCATTCAGCTGTGCTGCTTGAAAGTTATGTGGGAATGTTAAAGTAAAAGCTACATTGTTTAAAAATGAGACACCTATAGAATTTAAGCATTGCCAGAATTTGGGAGCAGCTAATTACAGCCATGACCAGCTGGAAGTTTCCAGGTTAAATTCTTCCTAAATTACTAAATTAAATCTTGTGCTCTGTTCTGGTTCCTTCACTAGAAGGTCTCTGAAAAATGGACAATCTGAAAGACTACCATCAATTACTCTGCACCAGATGCAAGGCTTGCAAAGAAATAGGAAATTATTTAAATTTGTTCTTAGTGGCATTTGGTACATTACCTAAATCTGTATAATTCCTCAGGTGTTGCTTCATATTTCACTGGCCTGGGACTCTTCTGAATTTAGTGATAATGAAGCTTTATGTTGACAAATGCTGTGTGTGTAGGGAGCAACAGCAACCACTGTCCCTAGAGGTTGGATCAGTATCACCACAGTAAGAGCAAAGCTTTGGAAAAGTAACTTGGCACCAGAGAGGTTCCCCACAACAGCTGTAAAGGACTGAGTTTGTCCTGGAGCATCCCTGAGCCCATCCAGTTTTTGCAGCAGGGCCAAGGGTAATCCCTCAGGTCTCTTCTGAGGTGTGCCCAGAGGGCCAGATCAGCCCCCCACCACTGACAGTCCTGGGATGGACGTGCCAGTGCAGGGGCCAGCACATCCAACCCTCCCGAATGAACACAGCCATGCCTGTCACTTCATAAAATAGAGTTTTTATTTGTTCATACAAATAGTATGAATTATCAGAATTTCATTTTCCTAGAAACATCTTTCTCTGTGTAAAATTAATTTGTGTTGTACATACCACAAAATACTCCATATATTTTTTTTAGATTTTCTTTTTTGTGGCTTTTTTTTGTTTGTTTTTCTTTCTATTTTGTTCTTTTTTTTTTAAAAATTGGCTACTACACTATAGAACCATGTTACAGACAACACATCACTAATAGCTATACTGCACTTCTGAATACAGGACTGAATGAAACTCAGCCATAAATTAATGTTACAATGTGAAAGAAAAATCAACCAACCAAACTTCTAATCACACCTCCAAGCTTAATTTAAAGAAAATAAGGAGGGGATATTGAAAAAAAAATGGACTCTTTCCAATATTAGCAACCAGATGAACACCACAGAGAATTCACCTTCATTGTCATATTTGTTAGATAAGGCTTTTGTACATTAAAAGTCTAGTGCAGACTTCATTATGAAGGATATTGAGTCAGGACAACAACTTGCTTATGGTTAGAAGAGTTATTCCTCACTCTCTGTATTTTTACTCCCCAAAAAGTTAGCTCCACAAGAGTTCTTTGCAGCAGGGTTTGACTATACCAATTATGCCCACACTCTGCTGTACAGCTGAGGAAGGCATTATGATATTAAAAACCTGTTTCCATGAAAGCAAGGAAGACGTAGGGGATAAAAAACTCTCCGGGCACTGAGCAGCTGGCACACTCTGGAGGGAAAAGCCTGGAAAGGAGCCCATACCAACCCTCAGGTCCTGGAGGCTCCACCAGTGCAATGCTCTGGGAAGTGGCACAGCCACTGCTGGGAGCTCACCCAAGGGCCAGGTGGAGAGGTCAAGCTTCTTTACATGCACTGCATAAGCTGCTAGAAGGAAGACTGAGGTTTTGAGAACCAAAAATCACTTTTTTTTCCACCAGGAAGTATCTTCTTCTCAGTGTGTGCAGCTCCTTCCTCTCAGTCACCCAACAGTGGCAGGGGCTGGGATAAAGCAGACACGCTCCTGCATTCATCATCTGTTCTGGCAGCACGAAATAGAGCCAGGGACCAGGCTGGAGTTGAAGCCAAACTCCTCAAAAGTGCATAGATCCACCCAGCTGCTCAGGCCTGCAGCTGGATTTTGCAGGACAGGGGAAAAGCAGGGAGTGTGAACCTACACAGCCCAGCAGGTCCCACATCCCACCTGTACCCCCTGAAGTCAGACTACATTGGCCCAAAGTGTCATTTCTTCACTAGAAATGGCTCAGGGCAAGAACTTCCCTGCTTGTGGGAAGATGTGTTTGCATGCAAACCCCAAGGAGGGATTTGCCTTCTGCTCACAGCAGCTTTGTAGGCAGCTCAGCCTGATGATGTTATGCTTAAAATCTCCCTTCCCTTGAAGTCATCCATATGCACTGCACCCCAAGTGTGAACCCACACACAGTGGTGTGGGCCCCTAAATCCCTTTGGAGGTGTGACACTGCTGAGCCAAGCCAAAAGCACCCATGTTTAAACAAAACTCCGAAGGGCAGCTCCCTGGCACCTGCAGCAGACCCAGAGCTGAGCCTGCTCTTCGTCTTCTGGAGCACGACTGCACCAAGACCCAGACAGAGCAGCCCACGCTCTGAGGAACATTTTCATCACCCAACAGCCACAACAGAGAGATGGAGGGGGCAGGCAAGAATGAGGAGGCTGCAAAAATAAAACAAACATTTGGAAAACACCACTGAATGGGCCCCACCACAGCTGGGCACAGCTCAGTAATGGGCAGCTCCCAGGGGGAGCTATGGGTAACTGTGGAGAGGTGCAGGGCATGGATTTCTATAGGCAATGCATACGGAGTTAGATGTTTTGCCCATTGGTGCTTTTGTTGTTTCCAGCTTCAGTCACTGCTTATGGAAGTGCTCCCACAGCAACACCAGGAGGTGCTTGGTGCAGTGCATCATTTCAGCGCTGCAGGTGAGGTGTGGGGAGTTTTGCTGCCCAAAGACATCATAGCTCTGTTTCTGTTAAAAATTCAATGAGAAAATCACTTCTGCTGCCACCTTGCTCTGAAAGTGTTAGACAAGCTGGTAGAACCTCTGACAGCAATGATAAGGCATTGGACACACACAGTGCCCACCAGGACCTCCTGAGCTCACAAAAAGCTGGAGAGCTCTCAGAACACTCCACCTAATCTGTCCTGGAGTCCCACAGCAACTGCTTCCACCCAAAGAGAAGGATTTCATTCAGGTTAATGGCTGCATGTTTGGAGCCATCTGTCCTGCCTGGCTGCTACCCCTGTGCTCAGCCAGGGCACCCAGAGACTGCCAGGAACATCCCAACCCCAGCATGCCCAGATTCCCCCCTCCCTCCAGATTCACCCTTGTTGGTAAAGCAGCACTTCTCCTTGGCTCTAAGCAAATGATGCTCCTTGGGAGAGACCACGGATAGGGTGCTGGACCAAAATGTGATAGGAATTAAGAGGGCTAAGGGTGATGTTCCCTGGTCTCATGTACTGGGAGGTGCTGCAGTGGCTGTGGGGCTGGAGGTAACAGTGCCTGTGCCATGTCCTGGGACATGCTCCATGCTGGGCATGATGCCAGGCAGACACCTGAGGTTTTCCCAGTTATTCTGCTGGTGTTTTTGGTGGGTGGAGGTTGCTGCAGGCACTGCCATCTCCCAGCAGTGCCCAGTGTGCATGGGTATTCCTCGAGTGACACCATCTGTAAGTCACTGTGACCGGCACCACACATCTCACACACAGACACAGCATTTTACATTTGTTCTGCAGCACAGATTTTAAATGCATAGAGGGATTGTGGGAAAGAACCTCCTGGACAAAAAGCAGGAAGGAAAACTGTACAGAGGAGAGCTCTGCCCATGCAACAGGCTCTGCAGCTTCTCTGCTGGAAAAAGAGCACATTGCCCTCCTGGCAACCCTGAGCAGGAGCCCTATGGCTTGGGGTTCCCACACTTACAGCCCCTGGGAAAACATGCTGCTGCTCAGCAGAGGTATGTAGGGTACAGGGATGCCCAGCCTTCCTCCCACCCACACCAGAGAAAAATCCCCCAGGGCTGTGGGACTAACTAGAAGACTAGGATGAGGGAGCACAACAGCGGAGCAGAGATTGGGACACTGGAATAGGGAAAGCAAGTGTTTATAAAGGCCAGATACCCGTAACAAAAATAAACTTGTGCTTTCCCTCCCTCCCTTCCCTCCCTTGCTCCTTTTGATGTTTAAATACAAATTTTGTTTAGGAAAAGTGGAAGCACTGTCTGTTACAAACCAAACCAAAAAGAAAGCAAAAGGGGAAAAAAACAAGGAAAGTAGAGACATTAGAATTACACACTGTGGAATGTTAAACAGGTTACAGGCTACCATTCTAGCCAGTGTGGTTAGGCAGCTTAGTGAATTAATTGCTTAGGAATTAAAAATAAATTATTATAAAATAGATTTCTGTACATTTTACATACATATATATCTCTTTATATAAGCAAACCGTGCTGGGCAAGTAATAACAGGGGACTTTGCCATGCCAGGCTCAGTCCCAGCCGAAGTCCTGCCCTGTCATCTGGTAGAACTTCATGTTGAAGGGCCGGTAGAAGTCCCGCAGCCTCTGCACCACCTCCTGGTCGATGTCAGGGTGGGTCCTGCCTTTTGTCTTGCCCAGGCAGTGGGGTTTGCTGCTGCCCTCCGCCTTCTTCAGGCACGGAAAGCCCTTGGTTTTGTTGAAGTAGAAGTGTTTGTCGGTGATGATCCTCTTGAGGCCCAGGAAGTCCTGGACCCTGCCCAGCTCGCCGGCGGGGTCGCTGATCAGCCTCTCCCCGCTGACAAAGAGGATCTGCCCGATGGGGAAGTGGAGGAGCCAGTTCTCCAGGTGCTTGGCGTAGATGCCGATCTGGATGGCGCTCCACGAGGTGTCGATCAGGCCCGTAGTCCTGTTTTTGAAGGTCAGGCTCTCAAAGGTGGGGATGTCAGGCTTCTTGGAGAGCGTCTGGGTGTAGTCCGAGATGGCTCTGGTCACGGGGTCCCGCACCACCACGATGAGCTTGGTGCCCTTGGACATGGAGGAGATGCGGGCTGGGGCCTCCTTGGTGACAAAGTAGCTGGGGGTCTTTTCCATGGTGATCTGCCCCTCCAGTGTCCTGGGCATCAGGTCCCTGCCAGCAAAACACACAGAAATGGGTCAGAAGGGCAAGGAAGAGGAACAAAAATATCCATATGCATTTTCATGTGTGTTTACACATAGATACACAAGAATTCTTCTCCCTAAAATGTCTTGACAAGCCATTTGGATCATACAGAGAAATCCATTTCCCATTGATTTAGGGATTAGGGGGGATTATTATTAAAGGCCACTGTATTAGAAATCCAGCTGAGTAATCCCCCAGTTATCCATGAGTGGATTATCTGAGCTACACTCTGTGCCTGGACCATAGCATGTACCACACCAGCTCTAGACTGGTCAGGTTGGGTTCTGAGCTGCACCAGGTGGCTGTTCTGGCTCATGACAACACCACTGAGACCTCTGCCCCAATCCAGAGCTCATTTCCCCATGGGAATGAGAGGATGGTACAGCAGAAAAGCAGGAGATCACTAGAGCATGTCCACCTCACTTTCCCCCAGCATACCCAATGCAAAACTTTTCCCAATTCAGACAAAAGGGTGCAATTTTTCCCTGGCTTGCCAACAGCAAGACTTCACTCACAGGTGTCCTCTTGCACCTAGTTTCACCCCCTGCTTTACTATTCCCTATCAAATGTTTCCTCACATGAACTAGAAAGGGCACCTAGAGCTGCCCATGGCATCTTCAGCACATCCCAGTCCAGGAGACAAAGAGGACAGCCCCCCCAGCACTGCCCCACAGGTTACAGCAGGTCAGGATATGGGATGCAACTCTGGAGAACACAACCCTAGTGATGGGCAAGACACATCTTCACCAACTTCTTTTAAAACTTAAAGCTTTCAGCAATTCCACCTTATTTGCTGGCTGTTTTTAATTAACCACATGGGGAAAGAGAAGGGAGCTTTTGCAGGAATGATGGAAGTGGCATGAAGCAAGAAATCATTTTTTCCTATCTTTCCTAGGCAAGCTAAAATATTTTAGATTGTTTGCCAGTTCTTTCCCTTTATAGCCCAAACAGACTCATTTGCTCTGGGTTACGAGACAGTTGAAAAGAAAAGGCAAAAGGGGAGTCAGGCACAAAATTAAAGCTATAAAACTTGATTAAGTTTTCAAAGCATCCACCCAGCACAGAGAAATAAGCAGCCAGTCTGTGATCTGCAAGCCTGAAGCTGTGCTTCCCTCAGCCATCAGACACTGCACAGAGGCTGCTCCCAACAGCCATCTCCTCCCTCACTGCTCCTATGCTTCCATAGCAAAGATCACCAGGGTCCTTGCAATTCAAACAGTCACTGATAATTCATGCTAAAGCCAATGGTTGCCCTGATTAAGAATTCAAGAGAAGAAAACTAACCAATCTGTTCTGATCCAGGGAATCCAGGAATGAGAGGTCTGTGTGCATGAAGAATCATCCCATGTCTATGAAATTTGGTCAGTAGCTATTTATGCAACTATTGTTGAGCTCACAATGTACCTGGTATTTTACTTCATCAGCTTCTGACATTCCCTTTGTGCAGTGAGTTTATGGCAAGTGGCACCCAGTGCCTGCACCTCCATCCTCCCTGTGAGCTGTGCCTAGAGGCTGCCCATAAAGCCCTTCTCCATAGACCCGAAGTGGGAGACACTCCCTGTGCCAGATCTCATGGCACTCTGGGAGGTGTGGTGATGGACAAGCTGGACTGTGGAGGAAGAGGATATCAGCTTGTGGAAACCTCCAGTCATGGCCAGAGGTGGTGGCAACCCTGAAGGCTGGGATTTCAGGTCCACACAAATGGAGTTTTACAAGCAGATAAAAATCACACTGGTCTAAAAATCATCTAGTCACCCAGATACCTGCTATGTGAGAGCTTCTGGAAGGCAGGAGCTAGTGTGTGTGCCAAAACCAGCAACTAGAATAAAACTGACTAATCCTTTGCCTTTCTGGCCAACTCTGCAACCCCATAATGCTGTCACAGAACAGGGCCAATCAGTAACGCTCAGAGCAACTCTTAGAATTGCCCTGGGCTGATGTCGATTTCGACATTTGCTCACTAAGTGGTGTCTCCTTTTATGGCCACGTTAAACCCAAGTTCTACATCCTGCACTGGCCACCAACTGCTTTTCAGCTTGATTTAAGAGGTTGTTTTCCACTCATGAAGTCCTTAATGGCCTGGGACCTGCTTAGAGAGGAGAAAGCTTCCCAAAACATTCTCAGGTTGCCCATGTTGCACTGAAGCCCTTCAGCTTTAGGTCAGGTTAATCAGATTTCTGGTTGTATGGGGCCCTGCATTTTGGGACTGATTTCTCCTCCAGGACTACTACAGCCAGTATTTATCAGTCTCATGGGAATGATGTAAGGTTTATTTTTCCCCTCTTTGCACAAGAAAGGCATTGGGTAGGGCTGGGCTGTGAAACAGGAGGAAATTGCTGGGGATGGAGTGCCAAGTCACTTGATCCAGTTGGGAAACACAGGTTCCTAATTAGCATTTCAGCAAATGCAGAGGAGCACACCATAAGTGGAAGAAAGCAGGGAGTAACTATTTACCTAAGAGGCATCCATTGGCCTAGTATCAGTCCCTTTGCAGAGCAGCTCATCTCCTGGACCCACACTGTTTCAGTTGCAGTTGAAAGCACTCAGTTCTGGGCAAGTCTAAACATCCCAGATTCTTATTTTTGGAGAGGGACTGAATTCTTGGCAATTTAAGAACATTTTGCTGGTGACCCATCACAGCAAGCAAAGCAGAACAAAGCACGTTGACACACCTACTGCCCTCAGGTTGGCCAACACAGGCTGAGGTGAGCAGAGGTAGAAATAGAACCTTCAACCCACATACAAAGCTCCTTGCTCCTGCCCTCCCTTCATTGTACCCACATGGGTGCCAGGCATAGCCCAAAACTAAGACCCTCGAGATTCTCTCAGACTCTGCTTTGTTTGTAAAGTGTCTGCATGAAAGGAAGACGGCTGCAAGTGAAGTCAAATATTCTGGCCCATGGATACAGTTTGTACCTCTGACAACACCACATCCAGGAAAGCAAAGTTTTAATGCAAAGGCATGTCAGTTGTGAGGAGCTTTCCCATGGTTTCCACAATCTCCCACAGAAGCATCATCCATCATGCTAGCAGCCAGAGGCAGCAGAGCCTCAGGGACAGAAGGAACTGGTATGTTGGCTGGTCTGAACTCACAGTGGTGGAAAAATCACCAAGTTTATTCCCATTCATGCCACAGCTGGAGAAAGGCAACTTGGCACAGCAGAGCACTGCAGCTCCAACACAGCACTCTGGACATACGTTTTGGTGGAAGGAGGACCAGATCCAGACCCGAACATATCTGCTCCTGGGGCTCAAGAAGCAAGGGGACAGCTAAATTATGGCTGCTGCTTTGGGAGGGGAAAGAGGAGCTGTGATGGTGAGAAGCCACGATGTTCTGGCAGGATGCAGCCCCTTGGGAGAAAGGAGTGGGGTCCAGCAGAAACCTGCTTTCAGCTCAGGAGTGGATACAGATCACCCCGGGCCAGCTCATGACCACTGTGGAGCCTCTGTTTCCATGGAGGATTCACAGGCAGCAGAGATATGGGCAGCTCCTGCCAGCACTGTCTGACACAAGGTGAGAAAGGAAAAGGTTCAGTGGTCACTGCTGTGCATACAGAAGAGCAAAGGGAGATGAGAGAGGGAATCAGGCTGTGGGAAAATGCAGGGAGCTCAGCTGAGACCCAGGGCTGGATAGGACACCTCTGCGGGCCATAGCAGAAACTGTAGTAGAAAACATAGTATGAAAACCTTGGCAAGCCATCCCTCCTGCCTTGTTCTCCTCCTGCCTTCTGGCAACCTGGAGTTCAAAGACCTCTGTAGACAGCATCTGCATCCAAATCATCCCATTTCATAGCACCTATGAACTGTCTAATCCTTTCAAACCCACGAGTACTTCTGGCCTTGAGAACTTTCCACAGAAGAGAGTCCCAGCACCAAAGCACTGCCTCTCCCTGTCATTTGAACTCCATCTCCATTTCCCTGCTTGGGAAGGGATGAGGCACCTACTTATTGAGCATGGAAGAAGGAAATGAGGATGAGGAGCACCAGTAGACTCCCAGCATCCTTTATTTCCCACCTAGCAAAGCACCAGTGGGGCTCAGCACTGCTGAGTAGGGTAGAGCTGCCAGCAGCTGAGTCCCAGCGAGGAGGGGAAGCTGCTGTGTGAGCACAGCTATGAATTTTGCACAGCTATGAATTTTGAAAAGGCAAAGAGCAAGCCCCTAACCTTGAGCTATTAACATGTCAAGAGGGACAGAGGAAAAGCTTTTCCTTTAATGAACATTTCCTCAGTAAAGCCTGCACCCTTAGTAGGCGAAGTGATAGGCTTAGTCTAAAGATGGATTGGCCTACTTTACCTATTAACCACTTAAACTAATGTAATAAAGGCTCTCTTCATTCAAACAGCCCTAATCCCCAGCCCCACACAGCTCTGAAGCCTGGAATAAGAAGGGATACTAATATGAACTCAGCCAGGCTGTTGCTTGGAGAGGCACTGGACAGGGGATTTTTATGAGGTTTTTTAAAGTGCAAACTTCTCCAATGTAAAAACCAGACCCAGAGTGAGATAAATTTACAAAGTGGGGATGACAGGTGGCCACATGGTAATCCAATCCTGAAGCCTAATGCCCTTTGTGGCAGCTTTTGTCTGCACAGAGGGGCTGCAGGCTAATCTGCTGCTACTTCTCAAGGAGGAACAAGCCAGGGGGGCAAGAGGACCCTCATAACCTGTTGCTGCAATATTTGCCACAGGTAGGACAGACCAATTCAGGGCAGAGCACAGCAGTGGTATCTGGTCTTGTCTCTGGGGGTGTCTGTTGGTCGAGCTGTGCCCCTCCTGTCATGGCAAACACCTGCTGGGATAAGCTCTGCCCACTCTCCTCCCACTGTGCCGGAGCCCCCGGCAGGGCTAAGCCTGGGGGCTGCAGACACAACTGTCTGCCCAGGGCAGGGTCACCGTCAGGCTGCCAAGCCAAGGCCCAGCATGCTCAGGTGTCCTGCTGCCCAACAGAAGCCTCAGAGCTGAGCGGGTGAGCTTTCCTTTCTGTGGAAAGCTTCATGCTGGATATATTCCCATCCAGGACCTGGAGCAATCCAGCATCACTCTGGGATATGTTCCCCCTGCTCCAACACATTCAAATAATGAGTCCCACAGGTAAGTCTTAAAATTGGGTTGTCCTGTGAGGCAGCTGCAGCAGTGGCATCTTCCAGTCTCAAAATCCCCCCTGCTTTACACCACCACACTTCCTCGCTACTTTGTGCTTCTTCAGTTTCCCTCGGCAGAAAGCAGGGAAAGTGTACAGTGCTGGTAAGAGCAGCCAGAGGCTGGATTAAAACCACACAGTTATAGTCCCATACTGACACCTGACCATGAGCAAGAGCTCAGAGATGCTCTGGTAATCAAAACCCCAAAGTATCACCAGCTCAGCTCCCCAGGCCACCACACTTGTCCCATCCCGACCCTACCAGGCCCTTTTCCCTGCATGGCTGATCACAAAATCATTGAATCCCAGTAATACTACTCAAAAGCAAGAACCTGTCCAGCTCTGGGCAAGACTGTTGAAGTAATAAAGCATTTTAATTGCATCACAAACCCTGCCACCTGCACATAGGTCAACTGACTTCAAAATGCCCTTCTTGGCTTTGACTGTGCTTTCTGGTGGCAGCAATGGGTTGGGGGAATGAGGGAGATGGAGGAACAGGGAGAAAGAGAGAAAAGAAGCAACAGCAAATTCCTCTTTGGGGATGTGTTTGCTGCTTTATTATTTGACACATCATCTTACTAAAATTTTCCTTGGCTTCAGCTGCTGTTGCACCACAGACCTGTACAGTAGCAGGCAGTCTCTCCTCTTTTTATGACCAACATGTGTGCCTTTGTCTCAAGCAGGAGTCTGATGTTTGGGTTGGCAAATTATACAACAATAAAAGGGAATGGCTGGGAACCAGCCTCGGCCTTTTTGAAATGGATGTAACCCTATCCAGCTCCGTCAAACACTCGCCATGACGATTACACAAACCAGATGATGGGAATTAATGAACTTCGGGGGTGAGAAAGGAGTAGGTGAAAGAGGAAGGAAAGGAGGAAAGAAATATGCCAGCCTGAAATTAATGTTTTCCTCACCCTCCTTGCTCCCTGCTCCCAAGTGTGCTAGGTGCCTTTCACTTGTAGGGGAATTTTGGGGATTAAAGGAGGGAGAGGACAGTAATGGT
This sequence comes from Thryothorus ludovicianus, assembly GCA_013397245.1. Taxonomy (NCBI): domain Eukaryota; kingdom Metazoa; phylum Chordata; class Aves; order Passeriformes; family Certhiidae; genus Thryothorus; species Thryothorus ludovicianus. Next base: position 140,106 of record VZTB01012379.1, on the reverse strand, counting down.
GTGTGAAGAGTACCCATCATGAAAGTGTTCTGGGACTTCAATGGGACCAAAGAGCTGTTGGCCTCACCATGTACCCCACAGGAGGAGGCTCTGGTCTGGCTCTGGAGTCTGCTCTAAGCTCCTTTGATGTGGATAAAAGACCCCATCAGAGGTTTGGGGAGTGGGGAGATGTGGGGCAGAGCAGATGGCCCTGTCGTCCCCTCTCCATGTGGCACAGCCGGGACACACCAAACAGTCTTGGCAAATCAAGGAAAGCAGTGCCCCAAGGAGGGGACAATACACTGCTGCAAATACCAGTGGTTAGGATCTTTGTTGGGTTTAGGGTTTTTTTGGGATTTTTTTTTTAATAAAAGACGTTATCCACCGCTTCACAAAGTCACTGAATTCAAATCTGACTTAGAAGCCACCACAGAGGCTTGACTCTCTCTGTGCTGGGATATGGGGAGCTAATCCAGCCACAGAGCTGAACAGTTTGCAGCAGCATCCAAACACCAACCTGGACAAAGCAGGGCCTGAGCCATGGGGGGTTTGTGCCTCTGGGAAGAGCAATGGGTGTAATGAGCTCCACCAGCCTCTGGTGCAAAGGCAGCCTCCCACTCTGTGCCAGCCAAAATATATCTCACATCTAAATGCCTCCCCTGGTGCATGAAATTAAATGGGTTAATTAGAAGCTGTCTCATAACCAAGATAGGATGTACTATCCCTCACAGGGCTGCTGCCTTCTGTATTAAAGTGCCATATATGGTGTACCATATAGCTGCAACCTATAGGGGAGGAATAACCTAGATCAGCAGAAACACTTGGTGGGAGTCTTGTATGCACAAGACAGGCTTGTGCTTTCCCCAGGAAGTACAATAGAGAAGCCCAGGTTCCACAGAGACTCCTGGAAGGCTGAGGAGTGATGTCACCATCACTCCTGGGACATGCCCACTCTGTGGCAAAAGATGCAAAGGCATAAAGGTGGTCTTGGAGGTGGAGCAATCCCCCCTTCCTACCTGAGCTCATTCTCCATGCAGGGCAGCCTCTGGGAGGAAGTGTTCAAGGAGACAAGCCTACCCTGGAAACCTGGGAGAGAGAAGTGTATCCTCCTTGCAGATGCTCACATGAAAGTGCCCACGGGGTGCAGTTCTCTCCTTGTGTCCCTCTCCTCTCCTGTGGCCTGGGGATCTCCAGCCCTGGCCAGAGGAGGGAAATGGCAGAGTAAGAATGGGGCAGGCAGCACGCTGTCCTCTGCTGCTTTCCCAGTCTCCAGCCAAATTCAGCTCCAGAGGCCTTCTTGTGCCTGATGCACTTCATCCATCGAATAATCCTCAATGTCTCTTCCAACCCCTTGTCTAGGTTGCTGCCCCAGCCCTGTAAGTGTCCAAGGCCAGGTTGGATGGAGCCCTGAGAAATCTGGTCTCATGGGTAATATCCCTGCAGGGCAATGACATGAGGGGATATTCAAGGGTCCTTCCAACCCAAGACATTCTATGATTCCTCCTGAACCTCTGCATGCACAGTCCATCCAAGGCAAGGCCCCCTGCTTCGCCCATTTTCCCTAGTCCCTGCCCTCACACCACAGACCCAAGTCCTTTGCAGCATCACACGAGTCCATCTCTCCCTCCATCTCCAGCCTGGCTCCGAGTCTGGTGACATCTTCCCCCAAAAAATCTCTTTGCCAGGCTGAGGACTCCCAGGCTACTTGGTCATTCCTCAAAAAGAAATTGCTCCAGCCCTACAGAATAAACCTAGAATGTTGCCCCTGTCACTGGGTAGATCATGCACCAGCTGAACACAGGCTGCAGGGACGTGAAGCTTTCCTTGGATTAGGAAAGGCCATATTTCCAATTATTTTTTCACCTCTTCCCCAAATAACAGCGCGAGATGTTACAACCACTAAGGAAGAACTTTCTCCCCTCCTTTGCTGGAGCCAGGCAAGATATTCATCAACATCCCCAGTTCATTACACAGGTCCTCCTCTTCTCTTTATGTAAACACAGAAGCCTTTTTCTACTCCCCACCATACTTAAAAGTTCTGAACTTCCACTAAATAATTATCTTCACTGGGGGGAGAGGGGCAGCACTTTACATATCAAAGAGCTGCTCTGGAGGGATTTACAATAATTTAAGATGAAATGGTAAATATTCTATTCACCCCAGTTCATCTCTAGTAATAATTATAATCCTATTAGCAAGGTTCCAAGAAAGTGATTGCATTATCATCTAGTGAGCATCTATGTGGATTTCTTGGAGGGGTGGGGGAAGCCAGAGGCTAGTAAAGAAGGAAAAGCAACAAAAGATGCAATTGCCAGCATCTCCCTTCCCCCAGCAGGATTTGGGCTCCATTGTCCCAATGCTTCAATAGTGCTTTGGTCCTAAAATAAGAGCTTTTGAGCGCAGTAAGGGGGTGGGGCTGAAATGAGCATCTTATTCCTCTCGGTCACCGCCGCTCCCCTTTCATGGCCGAGGGTCCCCCCTGGTGCCGCTCCGGTGACAAAGAGCTCCCGGCGCTGTTCCTGCAGCCCCGGGCAGGCGGCAGTGCCACAATTAAAAGCTAATTGCTGTTTATGGGTGAGTTCTTTAGAATATTGCCCAGCATCACTGGGCTGTGCTGCCCACTGGTCAAGTCATGTGAGATTACTCTAATCTGTCTCTATTTCCCCCAAAAAGGACAAAAAGACTGGCTTTGTTTAAAAGCAGAGCAGAGAGAGGGAGGTTCTGTGAATTTCATGATTTAAGGGAGGAAAATCCCCTGAACTCAGCAGGAAATATGACTGAGCTAACAGGCAAACTGGGAGTAAAGCCCCTTTATCAGCAGATCGCAGCACCAACTGTCTCCACCAAACTGGTTGTTTTATTCCAGCTCCATGACACCTCCTCAAACATCCCGTCGGAGTGTTTAACTGGAATTGATCCCTGCCTCAGTTGCACCAGTGTAATCCTCTTCCCTCTCTTCTGGCACCTGGAGGCCACCAGTGTGAGTCCCCAGCACTTCCACCAGAAGCAGCAGCTCAGCTCTGCTCTCTCTGGGAAATCAGCAACTACTCCAGAGCTGCAACATTTGCAGGCTGTAACAAGCCAAGATTACTGTCACAGTGTGCAAGAATTTATTGCAAAGCTGTAGAAACATTTTTCTCAATAAAATAAATAGACAACAGCCTGAAAAGGCTCTGATCTCAGGGGTTTGGCCTCAACTCCATCAGGAGAACAACTGGGCTGTTTCCACAAGTCACAACCAAAGTCTACTCCTTGCTGTCAGCTTTCTTGCCCCGCAGCAGCCACTCAGCCACATCCAAAAGGCACCAATGCCCACTGCTCACACCACAGCCTCTTCCCTCTCACCCCTTCCCTTCCACCAAGGCTGAGGCACAAATCCCCAATGTGGCAGGAGCACCAGGCAGTACTGGTGGTATATTCAGCTATCGAGTCCATAGCCCCAGACAGCTCCCACACCCACTAATTTTGTCTCTTAACCTTAGCAACAACACTAATCCTCCCAAAGATGTTAAACCACCCCAGGCACTGCCCCTCCCAGGTCTTCTGGACATTTCTCTTCCTCCTAGGTCTCGGGAAAATGCATCCTTGAAGCAAAGGGAGCAATATAATCACATTAGGCCCCAGAGATGTGAGGATCTGGGGGAGGCAGAAGTGGGTGTAGAGACACACAGAGCTGGCACTGCAGAAAGAGTGCAGCCTTTTGGTGTTCTGCTGCTGTCCCAGGAGCACCAGGTGTTTCAGGAATTAAATGTCCAAAGCAAGTAGCACCACAACTCATTCAAGGGTCAAACTACCCGCCACTGCACACGGAGCAGAACATCCTCCTGGTTCATCCCACCTGTGACACCTGGGCACCCTGGGGCTCCTGGCCCTGGCTAGGACACCAGGACGTATTCCTAATCCAGGCAGCCCACAGGAGGCTGTCCCACCAGCCTCATCCCTACAATACCTCCTCTTCTAGTGCCTCATTCTGCTGTGTGCTGGAGGTGGTGAGTCCAGCAAGCAGCGTACACCTCGCGTTGGGCCCAAAGGGCACATCTGATGTAATCAGTGCAGGAGAGATGGTCACATCTTGTATCCCCAGTCATCTATATGGCAGCAACACACTGCCACACTCTTTCTGTAGCTGTGCTGCCAGAGGCAAGTTTCCCAGAAAAGGAGTCAGTTCAAGAGAAACAACCTCTGACTTGGGCCATTCTAGGGTGGGGGTCCATGCCAGTTATATGGATATAGATTTTTATGGCACACACTCATAAATTAACTTTCTGGTTGAGTAACCACGGCAGCAGTCTCTCCCCAGCCACCAAAAAGCAGCTGAATGTGAGTGGGCAACCCTGGTTCACCACAGCTGACACTCTTAACAGCTGATAAATTTCTACCCAGGAGAGCACTACAGGGAGATGAACTTCCCAGGCTTTGCCTCTCCTCTGGGGCATTGCCAAGCCACCACATTTCACCTGCTCCAACTCTGCTAGAAGGTGGGGGAAAGAAAACCAACCCACATAGCAAAGAGCCAACCCTAAAAGAAAATACAAGTCAACAGCCTCTCCAGCATCATACAGGTAGGACCATGTTCCCCTAATGAAACATTCATAAATCACAGTCCTGCTGAGAGGTCTTTTGTATTTTCCCCCACATAGAAAGAAATGCCCTAATCTGAGCATGGGTAGTAATGAGCTACACTGATAATTGTTGCCCTTTGTTAAACACCTGCGCCAGTGGCCCTGCATTTGCACAGGGAGGACTTTGTTTGCCACCTTGACACATATTTCTCCTAATTAAGTTCATGCTTCCTGCTCTGGGTCTTCACAGCCATGATTAGAGAAAAAAGCCTCCTGATAAACTTTGGAGACCTGAATGATAGTGATATCCCAGCTCTCACCCTCTGGATCACAACCCATCGTGGGGGAGTATCCCCAGTGATTTGTCTGCCTTTGGGGTAAGACATGCCAAAGTTAGGCTGGAACCACTGTGGTAAGTTAGAGCCCAAAAAAGGGACTGGTAACAGCTCTGCTCCTGTTCCTCTTCTTCACCATGGACATAACCAAGCAGGGAGGGGAGCAGGGACACCTTATTCACCAGAAGCACTTTCCTCTGTGCAATGACATGCCCTGGAACATCTTCCATGTCCCATCTGAACCAGAGACCACTAGATTATCCACAGCATGTGGGAAGGGATCTCACAGGGTGGCCAGGGCCAAACCGGGCTTGAAACAAACCTTGAGACACAATTACATCTACAGTTTTTCATAAAAGCCATGTAAGATCTCCAGGAATTCACTTTCTGCACCTAAAGGGGATCCAGTGGGCACCCAGCAAAGACCTTCAAAACAACAGCTCAGAAAACAGCCAGTTTTCCATTTTCATGATGAAAAAAGAAAGTTATGTTTCTTCTGCCCTTTCTGGTCATGTACACATGTTCCACAGGCCAAGTAATGCCAACAAGGTGCTGCCAAACCTCAGATGCACAACTCCACCTCCCTCTTCAGCAACACCTAAACCAGCCTTGAAACTGTGCAGCACTAAGGCTTCTCCTCAGCTGTGGCAAAGGGTAGGGGATGCCCCTCTGACCATCAGAGAGCCTTCCCCATGGCCAATAACAGCAGGGATGAACAAACTCATCAGAGGAAAACCAACTCATCAGGAGGGTGCTCAACCAACCAAGCAAATCCTGTACTCACCAGCTGCTCATTACACCCAGCATCTCATTGAGTGCATCAAGAATTTAAAATTGGTTTAGACTTTATTCCCAGCTGAGACATCTAATTAACTTCTGAAAGTCTCCTGCTTCCTCCTCAGGAGGGAGGGGTGGCACCAACCACAACCTGAACCATCAGTAATCTGGGCACTGGCCTGGTCAGTGTGACCCTCATTGGGATGAGCTAATTTTGCCACCCACTGGAACAAAAGGCCTGGCAAATTAATACACCGGTGATCCTCTCAGTACTGATCCCTAAATGCATTTTAACACAAATGGGATTGTCACCTCAACTCATTTGTTAATGGATTTGTGATTCACTCTCATAAAGGAGAAGCACTGGAAACCAAGATCTCTCCATGGTAAACAGACCAGGGCAGTGATACATTTGTCCAGAATGAGATTTTTTCTGCCAACATCTCTAGTCAGGCCAGGATGAACCTCCTGATTCCTCCCTCCACTTGACACTTCACATCAAGCATCAAAGACAGAAAATACAATTAATTTCCAGGACAAAAACCCAGCAAACCCACTGAGGCATGCAGCTTTGTGATGCCATCACATCCCTGGGTCCCTAATGACACTGCAGGACCCGGAGTAAAGCAGAAGGAACCAAACCAGCCTTGAAAAGGAGAGAAATTCCCAGTGAAGGAGGGAGACAGGTGCCAATTAGGGAAACATGAAGGAGCAGGTCTGTCTGCAGACTGCCTCTGTGCCCAATCATTACCTGGGATCATGGCGTGGTCATAAACAGTCAATGCCATGCAGCCCAGAGCTCTTTAAAAAGCAGGCTCAGCTGGTGGAGATTCTCTGCTGCAAGTACAACAGATGCAAAGCACAGCTTCTCATTAAAAAGGTATTCACATAATTAGAGACTTCACATGGCCATACCAAAGATTTGATCTAGTCCAGAGCACTCAGGCACTACTTAAGAGGGCCTGCTTGTCTTTTCTGAGAGCTTGGGTTATCTTTGTGTGTAACCCTGCCATCACCCCACACCCCATGCACTGCAATGGCAGGTCCATGGCTATGGTGACAACCAGGAAGGACCTTATGAACAAATCTATGCATGCCAAAGCCCACCAGCAACCTCCAGCACTCTACCCTGCTTTCATTCAGAGCCAACTTCCTTCCAGAGCTAGCCATGGGGCTGAATCATCCCCAAATCCTTCAAGCCCTTGTACATAAAGAGCACTGTGGGCCAGTCTGCCAAGGCCTTAGAGCACAACCCAAGTGAAATGACTTCTCCTTGAACACTGAGGATTCTGAATGACAGCCATTATTATTCTGATGAAACCAAGTGTCAGATTAACAAATCAATGGGCATAAGAGATATAAAATGGGTGAGCATTGAAGCCTTTAAAATACCCAAACATATGGATGAACCAAATGTGAATTGTAATTGACTCATCCACACCTTTGATCTCTACACCCTTGGGTTCTCAAAGAGACAGCCCAACCCCCTCTGACCCAGGCTGAACTGATCTGGGACTCCATTGTGAGCCTCACAAAGTCCTGTCTCTCCGCCTCTGGCCCCTGGATGTATATACAGACCGGTGCTTGAAAAGTGAAAAAAGCCAGCTCTGCCTTGGAGAGCCATGGAGCTGGAGACGGACAACCTACACTACCAAAACACAACCTCTCACCTAGAACCCATCACCCTGGGCATCTCCTCCACCAGTGGTGGCCCTCAGTCAGCTAGATGTGCATGAAGAGGTGGCCTAGGAAGCAGCAGAGGAAGGTCCAGAGCAAATGTGGGCAGTGACAATGCTCATTCCCCCACTGCTCCTGGAGCCAGAGTCTCTTTGGTTTTCAAGGATTTCCCTGTGCAAAACCAAGGATCAGACTTTGCTGATGGGTTCAGGGCATGTACATGCCCCTGCTGTAAAATCTGGCCTAATCTGGAAGAGCTAGAAGCTGCCTTGTCCTTCTCCAACTGCCTTGACAGCACATAATCACTTATGCTTGATTAAGAAATCTGATTTTTAATTTTCCCTAAGATGTCTCGCAACATTGAAAATAACACAGAGTTTTAAATAAATGTTATCCCTAACTTTTTACATTTGGAGTTTGGAGAGAGTTGTGACCAGTTTTAGACAGATACATGACAAAATAAATGAGCATTATCAATTTTGGTAACATACAAACCTCAGCTCCCCAGGAGTCACAAGTCAAGCAATTGTTTGGGTTTAGTTTCGAGCCTCATTACAAACTTAAGTTTCTGTAGCTCTTCCGAGAAACACAGCCCAGCTTATTCTTCCCCCTCCATTCTCCAAACATGCCTCTGGGGATGTTTTGGACCCCACACTGAAGCTTCCCCATGCTCCCCATGACGGGGAACAAGCTGTCCAGCTTAGCTCTTTCTGTACCGAGTCTCAGAGCAAGAGGAGCACTGGATCACCTGTTACTGAAGGCAAATGCCAGCAGCTATTCCCAGCACGGGGCTATTCCCAGCATCAGGCACCCCCACTGAGTAAAGCGATTCACTCCGGGAAGACAGAGACTTGGCATGTGCCCTGTCCTCTGGCGCCAGGAGTGGGTTTGATGGTGGAACTGGGTGAGGCAGAGCAGGCGTTCCTCTGCCCCTCTCGTTTTTGGGCTCCGACCCAGCTGTGCAGCTGCTTAACCCCAGCGGTGAGCGCCGCTGGAGCGGCCGAGCCCGGGACACCTGCGGGGCTCCGCAGGGCAGCCCCGGCAGGGGAAGGTTGTGGGGAGGAAGGCGGAGAAGAGGAAACTCACGGGCTCTTAATCTGCTTTAGGATCACATGAGCTTTCTGTTTATATATAGCCTAATTAATTATTACACTGCATTGAGCAGTTTGACCTTGGAATCATCTCTCGGGGGAGGCAGCAGCGGCAGCGCAGGCGGCCCGGGCTCCGCTGTGTGCCCGGACACCGCGCGGGGCCGGCGGCTCCTCCTGCACCGGGGACCCTCGGGCCACACTGCAGCTCCCGGCCCCTCTCGGCCTGCAGAAAACCCTGCTTGAAACCCTAACCGGCTATTCCACTTCTGCTTTGGCAAGGCTGAGATCTCCTCTCAAGGCTTCCTTCCTTCCCTGCCCAACACCCCGTATTAGCTTTTCCCTCTGCTTTTACAAATGCCGTGCAGACAGCCCAAGGCTCAGTAGTTACCAAACCAGCTCAAGAGGGAAATTAAAACGGGGGAAAAAAGATGTTACAAGCTTTGTGTTAAGCTGCAACAATTTCAGTGCACTGCACTGGGAAAAAAGGAGATGAACTTTGCTAAGCATGTCCTCGACAGGGGGCAATGCACAGGTTGCCTGGCTTTTTGCAGCTCACTTTGGTTGGACCAGCCACAGTAAAGTCAGAGCAGGAGCCCAGGGATGCTCAGCAGCACCCAGACATCTACCACTGCCCCACTGGTCCCAGGCGAGACACATATTGTCATATGTGCCACATTTTTTGTGAGAGATCTTGAGTGATGGGGACAGAACAAGCAGTCTGTGACAGGTATTCCAACCCACTTTAGGCAGATGGGAACCCCCTAGCACTCAGGAGGCTGGCTCTGATCCACCACAATTCATGAAACGTGGCACCAGAGGTGTGTGCAGGCTGTCCAGAGCAGAGGCACAGCACCTCAGTGTCAGGCAGCGTGTTTCTTCCAAAATGCAGAGACACAGGGCACAGCACAGTCACAGGGCCACTCTGCAATTCATGTTTAGCAGCAGCATTCCCAGCCCTGTGTACAAACCAGCTGAGAACTCTGTACAGCCACTCCAGGACCGAAAGGCTGGGACACACCTCCTGTTTACTCCAACACCTCCTGATTTCCTTCCAAGTCTAATACACCTTTAGAAAAACAAACAGAAGGCATGCCAAAGCTGCAGGCCTTGCCAGTTTTTAAACAAATATTTAATAGCTCAGAGAAGCAGCAAAGCACTTTATGAGGAAGACGCTGGGGTTTTGTCCTCCCCCTAGTGACAGGAGGATCCGTGCTCCAAGCCTGCTCAGCCGCCGCAGCCCATGGACCCCATTCCAAATAAAACATACTACTGCAGCTTAAGCCCAGTGCAAAATTGCCCTTTCACTAAACGAGCACTTTTCCAAAGATTTCCCACACCTCCCTGTGCCATTCACCCACATTTGAAGTTATAAGTTTTCAAGTTTCAAGACATTAAAGCTTTAATGCAAGCATGAATTTGATAATCAAAAGAGGCTGAAAGTTTGAGCCTTTATGTTAAAGATTGTCAAGCTGCTTTATTGAAGTTAATAATTGTAACAGATTTTGGTTTCTGTGGGGACTTTTTCTGCACAGTCACATGTCACACTGAGGGTCCGATTTTGGAGCCCTTCCCTAGGCAGAGTTCTGGACTGCATTAGACACAGTCGTGTTTGGGGACCTGGTTCAGTCTCTGTCACCACATGCTGCTGCAGACTTGTCTCCTCATCAGAGCCAACTTCCCACATGAAAAAGTGTATTTTTTAAGGGAATTGGTGTAGCAGAATACAGTCATACTCATGTTGGACCGTGTTTGTGGCAATGCAAGATTTGGCCTTGCGTTCACTTTTAGGAAGGATCTACTAAATGCACACATCCACCTATAATGTTGTACATTGTCATATAAAATGAAAACCCATGCACAATAATTCTCCCTTTCTTCTGAAAGAGCTGCGTGCTGCACTGACAGGAATGCAAAGTCTGTGCCAGTTCCAAGGAAAGGTTACAGCTGCTCATTTTTATTACAAACCAGGCACTTTGGTGGATTCGCAGAAATCCATAGCAGTACCAGCAGAGAAGAGTGGCCAAACTACAACTCTGACCTATGGAATTTTATCAGCACAACACTCACAAGAAGACCAGGAAAAGGGCAGATGACACCCACCAGGACAGGGATAGCAAAGCTGAGCCCCATGTGTGACACTGGACAGGCCACATCGCGGGCAGGGCTGGCCACGCAGCTCTGCATCCCAGACAGGCTGCAAATTCAACTCTGGGTCAGACCTGCTGCCAAGCAGAGCCATGACTCCCTTGATGCCAGGGCTAGGTCACATCATCCCTCTGCAGAGATGTTCTTCCTCCCTCCCTTTTCCCTACGGAGAGGAGAAAACAAAACTGCTGTAGAAGCAGGCTAGTTCCAGGGCGTTTCCAAGGAGGTCAAGGCAGATGTAAAGTATTTAACAGAACCAGGAATTATTTTTGTCTAAATAAAGTTTCTCTAGCCACCACATGGCAGCGCACTGCCACGCTCACATATCTTGACGGAAAGATTTTTAAAATGGAATTATTCATTCACCAGAAATCAGTGTGAGATCTACCAGCAGCACCTGTACACCTATTTTCCTCTGACATTCCCACCAACATCATCTGATGACCCAAACACCCACGTTTCTGGTCTTCTCTGAATGATTCCTGAGGCCACAGGGCCAGGAAAAATGGTCAGGCAGCCAAGCAAGCCAGTTCACAGCTCCCAGAAGCCCGTCCTTACCTCTGGACCTTCCCAGTGCAAGGGCACCATGTGCTAAATCATCATCATCAAGTTCATTTTCCTCCTTCTGTGGTGCTATACATAAGAGGAAATCCACCATGGGGAACGCTGAAAGCCAGCATGGCCCAGGAGAGACTGTCCCCTCTGGATCACTATTATGAATGGACTGAGGTACACTCCATATCCCAGCCAAGCAAACCCTGCTTTCCCTGGTGGAGATGGAGGCACTGTGCTCCTGACCTCCATTTCTCCTCATCTGAGCCATGGCACAATGTGATGCCTGTCCCCACTTGTCTCTGCACCCCTTCCTGCCACCTTCAGACTGGGAGAAACTCCCTGATGGCAAAGTTAGACCACAAGCACCTGTCCTGGATTCACCCCACTTTTCCTCTGAGCCTGCTGATAATCAGTATGTTTCATCCCAGGACCCCTTGTTTTCATTAAAAAAGGTAAGAGAAGGTCCATTTACTCTGTTGCCTTCTGGCTGCTGCTGGGCTGAGCACCTTTAAAAAGCACATGGTGTTTCTTGCAAGCTAATTAAACATACAGCAAGCTGCTGAAAGACCTAGAATTGCAACGGTTAGGGCAAGCCCCGATACAGTCATCAGCAGCAAGTCAGGACCCAGCACAGCACTTAGTCATTTCCCACAAACCAAGGAAGAAGCCTCTCCAGCCCTTCCTCACACACCACATGGTGACAACAGGTAGTAGCTGATAGCCTCTGACCCACTAATTACATCACTGAGACAACGTGCCCCACTCTTTGTTGTTCTTTGAACCCATATGTTACCCATCCCACATATCCCTGGCCCATTCATTATCACCTGAACCCATTGGTCACCCATGGTCACACCACCAGGAGACATGAATCCTATGCTGAATGATCACTGAATTAGACTTCTTCCTTGCTGGGATGGGTAAATAGCCCCAAATCCAGGCTCAAGTGAACAGAGCAGCTCAGCAAGAGAGGCCCAAATACAGGATATTCCTATCATCAGGCAGATTGGAAATCCAGTTCCAAAGAACAGTGGTTTGGGTAGAGTTTCTATGGCCACTGCACCCAGGGCTTGCTGGATGCTTTTAAAAACAAAGCCTTGCTTGGAAGTGCCTTGACATATCCAACACTTGGGTGTGTGTTACAGACACCTGCCATGGCCCACTTGAAAAGAAAAAAATAATAAATCCCAAACCCAGAGCTAAGCCCATGGGTTTTCATTCCCATCATTTTCATGCCAAGGAGCACAATGCTCCCGGCAGGCCGCGCGGTCCTGCGCTAACACGATTAGCCAGGCAGATCCACCATCCGCATCCGTCACCCCCAATGCTTGGCCAACTTTGAAAAGTTCAGCAGCTCAACAGGTGAGGCCATGAAACCCGATCACAACAGACAATGTCATCCCCCCAGCGTCGTGCTGGGAAGAACTTGTCACGTGCGTCACATCGGGCAACACGCTTGAAACAGAGCAGTGCACTGAAACCCCAGCAACACGAATAATCTTTGCCATCTGTTTGAACAACTCAACCCTCCTCAGATCTAAAGGAATGATCCCATGCAAACACAAGGGCCTTGCTGACTGATTATAGCAGCCCAGCCTTTCTTTTTGGGGGCCATTTTCCTCCCAGCGTTACACAGCAGCTCAGGACGCGTCGTAGGGAGCCGCTGCAGTGGCCAAGGGGGCACTGAACTCCAAGCACATTCGCAGGGGACCGTTAGAAGTCCCCACTTGCTTAAGCACAATGCAAGGTCAGTTGAGTTTTATATTTTTTTTTTTTTTACATCAAGAAAAGAAAATCTCGATACCAAAATTGTTTGGCAAAACCTTCCCAGAGAACACAACTGCCCTTTAGGAGATGCTCATTCTGACCCAGCACAACTCACAGGAAGGCAGAGAAGGAATCAGTTGTTGCTCAGATGTAATCATTTGCACCCAAAGTCTAGCTGGGAGTATCAAGACTGTTCCCGAACTTCCTGGGGCCAATAAACCACGTGACACTCAGACCACAGTTCTGTCTGTGCTGCTGAGTCTATGCCTCACTGGGAAGGCAATTAATTAAGCAGCAGGTATTAAACGTTTACTAAAGCTGAGATTAAAGAGAATGGCCAAACACAGGAGTAAAATCCTGCCTTCCTCAAGGTTTGGTTCATCAGAACAGGATGGAAATCTGGTACTGTGTTTAATCATCATTTTGACCATCATTTCCTTATTCTTCCCTTGCTCCCAAGCTTGGCCAATTGCAAGCACCAGCTTGTACCCCACACATTCCTTGGGGGAAAAAAAGGAGACTCATGGAGAAAAATAAAAAAAATAAGGAAGTTTGTTCCAATTCAGGAATTGCTGTCAAGCAGCACTTTGCACACTTAAGTCCAAGCAATTTGGGAGTCTAAGAAATGCATTTTTGAAACAGTTTATCACACACTACCGGACCACAGGGCCTGATCCTGCTGATCCTAATCACCCAGTCTCAGCAAGGAGAATGAATTAGGGCAACTTAGCAGTAGTGGGAAGACAAACCACCAGCATTTTTAGAATTTTCCATAAGCGAAAAGAAGAAAAAAAGGACAAGAGGTCTCCCTGGTGCACTGCTAGGGGCAGAGGAGCTCAGCCTAGCCCTGCTGTTGCTGTTACAGCCAGCACGGCCATGGCACAGGGGATCCTAGCAGAGATCTGGAGACTTGAAATATAAAACAGTGATGTTGAGTAGAGCTGGCAACATCCAGCCCAAGGCAGAAGGGACTGGGCATTACAGCCCACTGGGCTGAAAAAAATAATTAAAAAAGAAAAAAGCCCAAAATATGTAACACTAATGAAAATCATTTTTTCTTACATTAATTATAGGACAACAGGCTTTCAAGTCCCTAGGACATTTCAAAATGCATCATTGTTGAATCAAATGAAGAAAATAATAAAAAAAATTCAACAACTGATTTTCTAGGCTTGCAAGAAACACTTCTATCCTCTCCACCAAGCTCAACAGTAAAGTCCAAAGAGAACAACGACATCGCTGCAGGCTGCTCAGCCAGACACATGCACACAGGCTGTGCAGCTGAACTGCCTACTGCTGCAAAGAGGGAACTTCTCTACTATTCAGAAATTCAAGGCACTTCACAAAGTTATTTTGCAATAGTGGCTGGGTCCCATTTCTCCTCTGTCATGGTACATATTTTCACTAGAAGCAGTTAACATGCTGTATTCATTACAGAGGAGGGGGAGAACCCTGCAATGTGCATACAGAAGTGATTTCCACTAAATTTTAGTTATCTCACAATCAAAAAAAAAAGCATTTAATTTTTCCTGTTTTCCCCCTGCTTTTCAGGAATGATACTCAGCACCACTTGATGGTGTTCTGCATTCCATAATATGGAAACAAACCAACAGATTTTATTTGACTTGAAATGGAGCAAAGAGCAAGTTTGTGTTTCATCCTTCTAAAATTATTTTTGATAAATGAAAACTTCAGACAGAAATAAGTAGTTAAACAGGACTAAATATGATCACTCCAAAAATTTGTCAAACTAAACAAGTAAATCTGATGCCTCCGCAACTTGAAAATCCGAAAAAGATGATTTTGGATGGCAGGAACAACTCACACAAACAAAAAACTCACAAATATAAACAAATCTAGCCAGTTAGCTATAATATACTTCAAATGAGACATGGGTTAAAAATTCTATCTTTTCAAAGCCAGGCAATTGGATTTACACTGCACTCTGGGTGCTGAGGACACAGGAACTCCCCCAGTTCCTAAGTTCAGTTGATTTGACCAAAAGCCTCTGAAAAACAAAATGAGGCTTGCCCAGCTCACTGCATGATGCTAACACTACACTCCTTTAATAGCGCCTTTAATCCAATTGTACTGAACCACAAGAAAATATAAACACATCTCCTTATGATACTAACATAATAAATAAAATCCTCATTAGGCCTGAGAGAAATAAACATGTTCTTGAAGCTTCTGAGAAGCCAAGATTCACTGAAATCAGCAAGAGCTTGGAGTTACTACTGTATAGAATCTGACTTCTAATGACAAAATTTATAGGAACTTCTGCATCTAATTCTTATTAAGACAGAAATTATGCACAATACGTAACAACTTGTCTGCTGGTTTTCATCGTCTCCCAAAAACTTTGCATTATTTAGTCCCCCCTAACAGACCCAGGTCCCAGTCCCACTGACAGCCAGACACACTCCCATCTTCGGGGTGAATCACACATGACTGATTTCAAGGCTTTCAGGATCACTCTTGCTGCTTGAGAGTATCACCATTCAGACCTCAAGATTTGTCAGATTTCAGTTAAAGCAGCCCTTTTGCAAAGATACTAATGGAAAACTACAGCGCATTTGCAGAGATAGGGCCTGCAGTGCTTAAAAGTCAGCAGCTGGTAAGGTGAAACTTCAGGAAGTTAAACACAATACCTGTTCTCCAAATTTAAAAATAATGTGTATCCTTTAAATATTGGCTTTCACCCACTACATCTGGGATAACAGATGAAGTCAATCATAAGCATTATTCTCTCCTTCTCCCCTTCCACCTCCTACTTGTAAAAGATTAATCAACCATTTTATGGTCTAATTTAGGTGCCTAATTAAAAACAGAGTTCAACACATACAACACCATTTTACTAATAAATCCTGACGGGTTTTCTGCTCTGTTACATGCAAGTTCTCCTTCAAAATGAGAGATTAATACTTTTTTAAGCTCAGCTGAATTTACAAAGGTTTCATTTGGGCTGCTGGGCAACAACACGCTACATCCTCCACCGAGATGACAGAATTTCCTAAAACGAAATAGCTTTCAAAAATTACTTCCTCCTCATCAGATCTTATCCCGCACTCATTTCACTAACTGCTAAGGGACGGCAACATTAAAAAATAGATATAAACCTAATCGGACTTTCCGGGTGGGAGTTTCAAGACTACAAAGAGGTTACAATGCGTAACTTCATAGCTCCCATCTAGCTTCAAAGCTGCCATCTCTGCTCCTTTAGCATTCCTGTAAACACTCAGTAAAGACATATTCAAAGTACTCCTGATAAAGGAACTTCAATCGGAAAAGGGTGAGAAAGACACCGAAACGGGCTCGCCCCTCGCTCGGTGTCCGATCGCGCTTCTCCTCCGGACCCACCGCCGCCCGCTCCGCCGAGCCCACCCGCACACAGACATCCCGGGCCGGGCTGCTCCTCGCAAAATCACTTAGAATCACACACATCCTTACAGGATGCAAGCCAGAAATTTATAATTTTCTCCCAGTACCAAGGGTTCACCCCGTTCCCGACGCGCCCGTTACCCACCACTTCCCACAGCGCTCTCGCAGTTCAGCGCTGGGCTGGCGATCGCGACCTGGGGCAATCGATCAGCTCCAGAGATGATTATGGGGTAGGAGAAAGTTAACGAAGACTGAACGCTGGAAGCGAGAGAGGAAGTTTTATCTGGAACGTGGAGCTGCCGCCTGCCAGTCCCGGGCAGCGCTTCCGGAACGGATCAAACCCCGTCCAAACGTGTCAAAAAATTCCCAAATTGGTGAACCCTTCCCACCTCGTCTCCCCACATAAAAAAAGGGAAAAAAGAAAACGGGTCAAATCCCACCCCAATGGATACCAAAAAAAACCCAAACGGGTCAAAGAATCCCGCAAAAAGACGGTCGCTGAGCGCACCGCCCGCCAGCCCGGGCAGACCCGGGAGACGCATCAGCCATCCCTCAGCAACACCCCGAGCTGGAGAAAAAATACGCTCCAGCAAAGACCTGGAAGTACAGCGGCATAAGCGTGTTTAAAAATATCAAATCAATATTTAACCTTTATACAGAGATTAAATACAGTTTGGTTTGCGGAAAACCTGCAGATGCCCCGCCGTCGCCGGGGATGACTGGGACCGCAAGTTGCGCTCTGGGTTTCTTATATTTTTAGGGGCTATTTTTTCGGGGGAAAGCATTTGGCGGAACATTTACTCTTCGCCCTGGGCGCTCCCCAACCTGCTCCGGAGCCCGAGGCGGCCGCATCCCCGCACCGGGGCGGCGAGCGCAGGACGGCGGGGACCCTGCCCAGCCCCGGCCCGTACCTGTACCAGGCGAGTCCCCGCTCGTAGTTGCGGTCGAAGAAGTGGGGCTCGGCGCCGACGGCGCGCACGTCGGGGTGCACCCGCAGGAACTCCAGTAGCGCCCGCGTACCCCCCTTCTTCACGCCGATGATGATGGCCTGCGGCAGCCACTTGGTACCGGAGCCGTTGAAGAAGCTGGAGATGGGGCTGCCGGCGTCGGGCGCTGCCCGCTGCTCCTCCAGGCTGCTCTCCTCGCCCGGCTCTCCTGGCAGCAGCGGCGGGGCGGCGCGGGGCGGCGCGGGTGACCCGCGGGTCGTCAGCCCAGCGCAGGAGCCGGCGCACGAGTAGAACATATAGAGCCAGAGGAAGAGCATGATGAAGAGCAGCAGCAGCCTCCGCCTCAGCGGCGGCAACGCGACGGGGACATCGAGGCAGCGGTTCAAGCGCTGCCCCATGTGCCCGCGGGCGCACCGGGATGCATGGCTGGAGCCGGCCCGGCTCGGCTCGGCTCTGCCCGGCGCCTCATGGGCACCCGNGCCGGCGGCGCGGGCAGCGGGGGCGGGGCCGGGCGGGGCTGCGGCCAATCAGAGCCGCCGGGGCCGCATAATGAGGGAGGCGGGGCAAAGGCGGGACAGCGGGCGCGCCTATTGGCTGATGGCGGGGAGGGGGCGGGGCAGAGGCGCCGCGGGCCCATTCGGGCCACTCCGAGTGCCGGACATCGTCCCCAGCCACGGGATCCCCCGTGCCGGACATCCCCTTCCATGGGACATAGAGAGAACTTTTGTACTTCAGCTAGAGTCAACAGCAAAGGTTCCAACTACTTTGTCTCACAGTTTCTCTGCTGTGAGACAAAGTAGGTGGCACTGCTGGGCTCTGTGGCATGAAGGGTGATCCCAAACCAAGCAGAGATGGAGGTGCCAAGCTGTGGCGGGAGGAAGGAGGAACTGCTTTGCAGTTTCCCTCTGTGTACTAGCAAAGCTCTGCCAGCTACCCCAGATGGGTAATGGTGAAGAGAGTTAAAGAGGACAGTTCGTGGCAATACATGAACCACAGGAATCACAGCTGTGGGCAGCAATTGTTCTATGCGTGCCTCTCCTGCATCCAGGTTCACTCACCTATGTACTTGGTGTTTTATACAACTCTGCACAGAAAATCTGCTGTTTCCACACATGGGTTGCTTCACTGCACATTCCTACACCCATGAGCTAACAGGGAAACCCTTCAGATTAAATAATACTTCTTGTTCTTTACATCCACCAGCACCAGCCAGGAAAACATCAACAAAATGTCCCAGGAAGTTTGATTTAAGCCTTTCATATTTGTCACTGTAGCTTGTAAAAGTTGGATAGGCTTTTTAAGAAAAATAGCCCCAAGATAGGTTTTACTGGAATTGTATCTTCAACAGTTGGATGTCAGGAGTTTTCTCCCTGGGAATGGCAAATGGGTAAATGATCAGAAACAGCATCCATGCAGAGGTACGTCAGGGGGAGGGCTGGGCTCTCCCTGGAACATGAAGTGTGGGTGAGAGAGGTTTCGACCACTGGCTTGGGAACCAACTGTGGGTCCATCCTCCAGACTGACCCACTGGCTGCAGCAGGACACCTGCTGCTTGGCAGAACACAGTTTTCCTCCGCTCCTGCTGCCATCTCCAGAGCAGGGCTCCAGCTGGGCTCAACACTTGCTCTTGGCTCCTGGAATTTGCTTAACATACCCCAGGCAGCAGTTGTGGCAGAAGCATGTGTGCTGCGGCCACAGATATAGGGGCCTAGTGGCATAGGGGAAGAAAAATTTTGAAGAAACAGATTTGGAAAGGAATGGGCACAATCAGAAATGCTCAGCTGGGTTTGCTCCATGCCCTTGAATCAGAGCAATGCTGTCTGGTTAATCAATAACTAATTGAGCTGCATCAGTACAGTCTCCATATCCTCAATGATTATTGATTAGAAAGATGGCACTGGGAAGGTGCAGGTCTTGACAATGGGTCACAGTAGCACTAAGTGGAGCACTGCTGAAATGGGCCTGCAGAGTGTCCAGCTCTGCAAAAGGCACTTGAAGCAGGGCAGAAAGCAGAGAACTCAGCAGGCCTTCAAGCCATCATGCTGGCTGTCCAGAGAAAATGTGGACGTCCCAATCCCAGAAGTGTTCAAGGTTGGATGGGGCTTGGAGCAACCTGGTCTAGTGGAAGCTGTCCCTGCCCATGGCAGGGGGCTGGAACGTGATGATCTTAAATGTCCTTTCCAATCCAAACTGTTCTGTGATCAAATCCACAGTAAGGAGAGAGGACGGGTGAGGTCTGTCTGCTCACCTCACCAACGTCCACCCTGGGTGACTCTTCCCAGGCCATGTGTCCTACAGATGCAGCCACGTGCTTTCCAGCATTTTCTTGGAGTCTGAGACAAGGCAGCAGTTTCCAGTGCTTCTCCTGTCCTGTCTGGATGCTGAGTTTCACTTTGGTGCTTCATCTCTTCCCAGGGCTTTATGCAACCTCTCTGCACCTGAGTGTAAGAGCCACATAATGCCTTAGTGCCTTCAGCTGTGGCTCTGTAACCCCACCACTGACCAGGGACATCTCAGGAACATCTAGTGAGACCTCAGGGACATTTTTGCCTCTCACAGCATCCCGCTGTATTGTCCTGAGCATGCTCCCACCAGGGCCATGGGCAGCACTGCTATACAGATGTAAGAAATCTTGTTTCTCTTAACCTGAAGCCATTTCCTTTCCCCCACTGCCCTCCCTCCCCTTGCTCCCTAATTCATCCCTGGGGTTTAAATATCTATTTCTCCAAGTGCCACGAGCCAGATTTACTGCTCACATAACTGCACTGATTTCAATGGAGAAGAGCATTTAGGGTGCTCCAAGGAGGCATAAGTAGGAGTGATGCGATGGAATTGAGTAAAGGAAAATATAGTCTGACTGTCAAGAAGAGTTTCCTACCAGTGAAATCTATAGACTGTGGAAGTTTCCCATGGGAATGAGCAGAAACCAAGTTGCTGAAGTAATTTTAAACTAGCACAAGAGAATAGGAAATCAGCCAGGTAACTGGCAAGAAAAAAAGGAGAGATGACATAATGCTACTTCTCTGTCTCTAATTTCTGTAGCTACATTGCTTTGTCCATGAAATTATTTCAACGCAACTGGATTTCTCCTTCTTTTGGGTGATGGCCCTTGTTGCTTTGGAGAAGTTTCAATTTCTCTGCCCTGGATCAAATTCTGTCCTGGATTAAAGCAATAACACACTGCAGCCCCCATTAGTCTTCCTCATATTTCAGCTGCTTGCAAACCCTTCTGGGGTCTTCCCAGAGCTTCCTCCCTGACTTACCCGAGCCTAGGGCTCCAGTCCTGTACTTATTGAGCTGTATAGAGTGCAGCCATTGGGAATAGTGGAAGGGCTCATCCAGGCACAGTGCCATGTGGGGCTATGGAAGGTAGCAGACTTGGAGCTGTAACTCACTGGCAAGCGGGAGAGAGCTCAAGAATGAAAATTTTCCTGCCTTCAGGGATTCTTCAGGTAGATTCCTTGTAGAAAATTTACTGGAAACTCATCAAGGAATGGTTTTCCTCACTGCATAGTTCCATCATTATATATTTTCATTATTCTACATTTTCATCATAAAGGAATGATTTTCATCAAGGCACACAGAGAAATGCTGCTTTCCCTGGTGACCTTTGGCTCTGGTAAGCTTGCCTGTCTGATTTGGGCTTCATGGATAAAACCAGGCTTCAGATGCAGTGGCTGTGCCCTGCTACCACCCCATGGCTTTGGCAACCTCTTGCCCACGGAACTTCCTAATGTATTTATGAATGACTTAATATTCGCTCACTGTCTCAGCAAAGCTCTAGTGTGAGCAACATCCTACCTCACATAATTCCCAGATAATTACAGTTTAGAACTGGCTAATTTTTTTTTGGTAAAGCTGTCAGAGATCTATGTTTGTTATTATTGTCTCCTAGGTTGCCAGTTGCATAAATACATATGTAAAACCCCCTTTGATCTCTAAGTATAATGACACAGATTTATCAAATGTTTGCCTTTTTCTGTCTCTTTGAAAAGGCTGATTTATGGAGTGTAGTCCCTATCTCCCTTCCTCTCTTGAAATATGAAGTGTTTGTGATCAGCCAAAGTAATATTTAATATTCTGCCAAGAATCCTTTGCACTTCTTAACAAATGAACTACAACCTAACCAAATGGTTCACATCTGTTTAGCCTCTTCTTTTTAACCAAACAAATTAGCATT
Source organism: Thryothorus ludovicianus (assembly GCA_013397245.1). Classification (NCBI taxonomy): domain Eukaryota; kingdom Metazoa; phylum Chordata; class Aves; order Passeriformes; family Certhiidae; genus Thryothorus; species Thryothorus ludovicianus. Next base: position 118,710 of record VZTB01012379.1, on the reverse strand, counting down.
AGAATACCTGGGAGGAACACAAGGTCTCTTTCTAGATGACAGAACACAGACAATTATTAGCAAGGAGAGTAACTGTACTGAAAGGAGCAGGCATGAACCTAGCAGATGTTTTTGCATCTCCTGCAGTGTCCATGAATGACCTGCACCACAGTGGACACGCTGCCACGGCCTTTTGAAGTGGATGAGGAGTCCATTCACAGTCACCTTCTGAATGAAAGTAAAGGCACCAGCCCCAGTGAGCAAAGTGTTCCATTTAAACCACTTCTAGCAAAGACAGGTTTTGCTAGGGGCATGGTTTCCCCCATAAATAGATAAAATAAAGAGCATCACCCCACTCCTCCCCACCCACAGACTCAGGATGCTCAGGAGACAACAGCTCTGGTTTTATTTCTGTTTTCACCAGTGCTTTCGCAACCTAAGAGCATCAAACTACCCAGTCTCACCACCCTTCCTTGCTGGGAAATAAGGTGTGATGGGTTATTTGAGGTTTAGGAGAAGACAAGACACAAATGAACATCTGCAAAGTATAGTTGGGATTATTGCAGCCTCCTACACATGGGCATGCCTTGCACATGGGCAATTACAAACTCACACCTCTCCAACCACACGGTGCCTTTCAAGCACCCTTATTCCCACTGGGGTCTCAAACAACTTTTACTCAAAGGTTCAGGAGAGGCTCTGGGGAGGAGGCAGGACAGGACGGGGTGAGACAGGCTCTCCACCGAGCACTCAGTTAATTGGATTCATCGCTGGAGGAGGTAGCCAAAGGGACCATGTGTTATTAGGGCTAACAGCTTCTATTGTAAATGTTTTGAAATAGAAAACACTCTAAAGCTTCACAGAGATACTGCTATTAATACATCATCCAAGTAACAAGTGATTAAAACCAACAACAGCTACTATGAAAATGCAGCTTTGCAGCACTGGACTGCATGGGATGCAGCCAGGAAAATCATTCTGCACAGACCAGCGGGGTACAATTATAAATAAAAAAAGCTCTGCAAAGGCTACAAAAGCAGCAATAATCAGTCTGGTCTGTGGTTTACGGAAGGTGCTATTTATTACCAGAGCCAGGGACACCGGGGATGAAGGGATGCAACTTCGGGAGAAGTCAACAGAGGGAGTTCCCGCCGCCGCGGCCAAGCGAGATTCGCCCACACATCCCGGCAGCCGCGCGGAGCAATCCCTGTCCCTCTGTCCCTCTGTCCGTCTGTCCCTCTGTCCGTCTGTCCAGCGCGGCCTTCCCGCAGTCCCCACAGCAAGAAAGGCACACAAGCGGCTCAGCTCTGTCGTCCGGCGGCGTCTCTGGCGCGGTCACAGCTCCAGAGACAGACGCCCCAAGGCTCGTGTCTGCAGGTACCTCGTAGAGCTGCACTTCCCGCAGCCCGATGGCTCCTCAGCTCACCCTCGGGCACGCCCCAGCCGCCCCCGGAGCAATCCCTGCGGGAAGCGCAGCGATGCTGCTCCCGGCAGGAGCGTGGGACGAAGGGCTGGTAACTCCTGGGGACCGGACCTGCCGGGCAGCAGCTACACCACAGACGGATCCCCTCCCACCCTAAAACAAGCGTTTGTCATCAATTGGCCGCGCTGGAGGCACTGCCTGGCCTGGCCAAGGTCCATAGGGACCCGGGGGGGGACACCGACCTACACCCTGTGCAGAGCTCTGAGGAGAGATACCATTGGAACATCTGCCTGCAGATGCTTCCAACTACACTCCTCTCAATGCTCACTTTTGAAGTGAGGATGGTTAATCAGCCTCACTCCCAACACACTGACAGCTCCTGCCCGTCCTTGCTCCCGTTGAAAGCCAAGTGCAGTGTAACAACCAGTCGAGAGCAATCAGATGAGGGAGAAGAGACTTAAATAATATTCTTCTCTGATGCTGGGTGACTATGTGGTCCCAGCCATCCTGCTTCTCCCTGGCATGCCTGAATTTCCCTTCGGTGCTGCTGGGAGTGGTTCAGTGCAGGGATGGCCTTGGCAGCTCTGCAGCACAAATATCCATCCAAACCTTGGAATTCAGCAGATAAACTCAGGCTGTTCCTTTCCCCAGTCTGGATGCCATCCAGCAGCTCCCCTGGAAGCACTGCGGAAATGCCTTAATTACTTTATTTGCATCTCTGTTTCAACTTTAATTTGATACAGTGTCTCCTCTCCATGGCAAAAAAAAAAAAAAATTCTCAGCAGCAAAAATCTTGATTTTTCTCCTTGGTTAAGAAAACAAAAGATTGGTGTCTGGGCCAGACATTTCTTTGCAAATGAGCTTTGAGTGCTGGGTGTCCAATCCTGCACCAGAAGAAGTTCAGCACTGCCGTCCTGCCAGGCTGGGAGATCCCCTGGCAGCATGGTCTGGTCTCTGCCCCCTACCCACACGTTTGACTTTTTCCCTCTTCTCTCTCCTTGCTTTATGGGTGAGGAAGATAGGGATGTCCCCACTCATCCCAGTTTGGCCAGTGTGGGAGATCAGATCCCTGCTGTTTCAAATCACCCAGGGCAATTCCCCCAATTCTGCATTTCCCTTGAAAAAGTCTGGCTACAACTGTAGTTTTGAGGGCACAGGCAACGTGTGTTCTATGAAAAAAAACGTATGAAAGAGAATCTGTAACTACAATAGAAAGTGTTAAAAAGGGGAGCAGGGGTCAGAAAGGACCATGGGATGCATCTGGGACAGCAAAACCAGGGGAAAAACCTCAACTGCCAGACAGCCCCAGTCCTGGGGGTGCCCATACTTTGGAGACACATGGAACCTCCTTTTGGGTACCCCACTCAGTGGGCAAGACTAAGTCAGGTGTCCTACAAAAATGGGAAGACAGGCATGAAATTTAGAGCTGTTCCGGCACTAGTGGTGAGGGTCAGGCACCCTCCTTTCCAGCACCTTTTTTTCTGAGTCTTTGTGCTCTCCCAAAGCACATGGGTCATGGCAGCAGCCCCTCACCAGCTCCCATGCCCACCACATGCAAAGCATCTCTTAGGAAGGGTCAGCAATGCTCAGACAAACATTTGGGAGCCACTACCTTTCAGGCTCCAGAAGAAACACCCAGCATCTTCCCAGAATGGTTTAATGCAACCTGAGCCCGCTGCCAAATCGTCAGTTCTCACTCCAAGACCTGGGGGTGCCAGAACTGGTTGGGAATGGTAGGAAAACATCTCCACATTGTGGGAAAACAGCTTGTTTTACCAATCCTGTTCTGTGAAACAGATGAACTGTACTTTTTTGAAATACTGGAAAGTAGCCTGAGGTGCTGACCCAGGCTGGAAAAATCTTCAGTGCAAGCAGGTAAAGTCTAGAAGCAGAAAAGCAGAGGTGATGGACAATGGTGCCAGACTCTTCAGTGGAGCCCAGTGACAGCACAAGGAGCAGTGGCTACAAACTAAACCACAAGAAGTTCCACTTCAATATGAGAAAGAACTAATTTCCTCTGAGGGTGGCAGAGCACTGGAACTCCAAGGGAGGGTGTAGAGTCTCCCTCTCTGGAGACATTCCAATCCCACATTTCTGTGTCACCTGCTCTGGGCGACCCTGCCTGGGCATGGCATTGGATGAGATGATCTCCAGAGGTCCCTTCCAACTCCAGCTGTTGTGGGATTCTGTGAACAGAACCCACAGTACCCTGGGGGACAAGCCCTGCCCTGCAGCACTGACTTTGCCATAAGAAGGAATTCCAGCACTGAGAGGCAAATAATTGACTCAAGGTCCTATGGACAGCACAAGTGGCATCCTGCATCCCATGAGCCGTCACCAGGACTGGCTCTTTGCCTGGTTAATAAGTTCAATGACTCAAAATGCCATTGGGGACAGCCTGCAATGGACCGTATAGAATTATTAACTCCAGCACAGCTGCTTGTATGAAACAGTGCTGATATCTCTGTTTTAATAGCAAAGTGTTCTGTAGATACCTTGCAATTCCAAGGAAGAAGGAATATCTAATCACCTCTGGAGAGCAACCAGGACACTATGCTTTCTTTCTGTAATGATAATGATTTCTAACAGTATCACTGTTTCCACTCCTGCTCTCCTGGGACTGTCAGAACTGAAAAGGATGTGTGTTTAGTGTAAGCCTTGAAATGCCATGGCCTTGTTGAGTGGGAAATGCTGCTGGAGCCAGGAGTGTGAATGTGTGACTCTGCTGGGGCAGATCATATCAGAGATTGATACAGGAAGTGAGGAAAAAAAAGCCCAGTGGTGGAAATGAGAAGGAAAGTGCTGTGAGCACAGGGATTGGTTTTCTTCACTCATGCTTAACAAAGAGCAGAGCCTTTTGTTCCACCAACTGCCTACCGTGCTGGGATGCCTCCCTGGCAGGGGTATAGAGATGCCTGCTCTACTGGGGTACCACACACAGCTCACACAAGGGCTCCTTGTGAACCTGAGTGCTCATGGCAACTCCCAGTCACATAGCTCAGCTCCCCACACCACCCTGCCAGGCCAGTGCTGTGCTCTGTGATCTGCTGAATGTCAGGCAAAGGAGAGAGGAGGGGCTCCAGTCTCCCTGCAACTCTTCAAAGCCTCACCCAGCGCTCACCTCGCAGGGCTGTTCAGAATAACAGGCGTGGGCTGACAGACATGAGCTGCTCCCTCCTCCAACAAGAACCATCTCCATCCTATTTTACAGCTGGAGTGCATTTCTTCTAGAGCTGTGGAAAGAATGATCTCCCAAGCCTCAGGGTTACTGTTTTATCCACAAAACCACACAAAAGATTTAAAGTCCAAATAGACAAAACCCAGCTTCATCCTCCTGAGTCACTGGTTCAGATTCCTCCATGAGCTTCAGTGCAGGCTTCTGGTGGTGCAGAGCTGCCTCCTGTGACAGCAGGACCCTCTCAGCTACCAGCAGACCAAGGGCTAGCAGGGACACTGCACACCACTGCTATTTTTTTCACTACCACATAAAGAATAGGTATTCCATGGCTCGGGGTTGGAACAAGATGGTTTTTAAGGTTCCTTTCAATCCAAACAATTTTGTGATTCTGCAGGACCAATTCATGGGAAGTTCCTAAGTAACCAGGATAAAGAGTGACAAACAACCATATTCAAGTTATACAAATGGGATAAGGATAAAACAACATTGCATTTCCATGCAGGAACTGCTGTTCCAGGTTCAAGGAGCCCTCAAAGCCTGATAATTGCACAGTCCAGCACAGAGATGCAGAAAGCCCATGTTTGTCTCCTGTGTAAAGCCATCCCAGAAAGGCACCTCATGTACTTCACCTACCTCTTTTCCTGAAGAATTTGGGCAGCAGTATCAGCAGTGCTGGAGGAGGGCATGTTTGGCATTAGTCCTCCCTGGAGGGTCACAGGTACCACAAACATCCTTGGCTGACAGCAGACAGTTCAGGATTTTTCATTTTCTATAGTGGCACCAGCAATATTGAAAAAGAGACCTGAGAGCACCTACTGCAATATCCATCTCCTGCTATGTCTTCAATTTGGCAAACTGTCTATTTGCAAAGCACACGCAACAGCAAAATTTGCTAACGGCAGTACAATGGCAGCATATGGTTTCACCCACACCTGACACATGACCAGTGTGCAGCAGAGCTGAGAACACTTTCTAGGCAAAGAAAGAATTTCTTCTTAAATAAGAAATTTAAATGAGGTATAATCTTATATTTAAATCCCAGATCCACTGATTCTAAAGCCATGCTTTCCCTCAAGACCAGACCCACTGGGTGTGGAGATGTTAGTGCAACCCAGTGACCTGCATTTTGCAGACATTCAGTGATGATTACAAAGCTCCTGTCCAGCCCTAAACCCCATGAATGTTACACATTTTGGCCCAAGAAATGAAGATGACTTTCTTCAGAACACAACCACAGGCATGTCCTTGAGACTTTTAATCAGAATGGAATTCCTCAGCAGCACCCAGGAATTGCAGGCCATCTGAAGCTTGGCTCTATAATGACTTAGGAGAAACCCAAAATCCTCCTGCCTCAGCATCACTTTCTGCCTCTGGGAGGAAAATCTGTGATTTCTTGTGAGCCATCTGCTCTTCTCAGGTTTGTCTCCCACCTAAAGGTTGACCAAATTCTTCGGTTTTGCACAAACTCTTTCCACTCATGTGACTTATTTTCAATGTTCTGCTTGCATAATAAATCAGTATTTCACAAGCTGTCCTTACTCTTGCAGTGGTCAAGAACACTGTTGCTCTGAGAAGTGCCCCAAAACTACCAAATAGCTTTGCAATTAACTGAACCCAACCAGAGTTTCAACAAGAAGTGAATTGTTCAAAATAGATTTGGAGCACTCATCTCTTTTTGGACAGTATGCACTTTATTGCAGAGAAGACTGGATGCATTTTTAAAACAAATTTAGGAGTTGCACAGTTTCCATACAGTTCCACAAGGTGTCACCCACAGTAACTTGAGCACAGCAGAGTATGTCAGACCATGAGGGACCTCCATCTTGTCACCTGCAATCACTCAAGTCACCAAATCCTGCAGGCAATTATTTAAGAGGCATGGAAACAGGTGGCCCTGCTCCTGCAAGTACCTCTGTCAGAAAACAGAGGTTAAACTGTGTCACTCCTGATTTATACCAGCATAACTAAGACCAAGAGCCAGGCTTGGATCATGAGAGCAGCCAGGGAAGGTTTTATGTCAGTGTGATACACCTGTGATGGCAGATCTGTGACATTTCCTGAGGGACTTGATCTGAGATCAAGCTCGAGACAGTGTCTTCCTTTTCAGGTATTGCTGTGTCTTTGGATCAGTGCTCGTCCTGCTGCCCAGTCCCTCTCCACATGGGAAAGAAATCTTGGCATGAAAACACATCAAGTCATAACAGGCACTACCACAATAAACTATCACTGTCTCTGTCTGCCCCCGATGCTTCTGTGTTTGGGAGCACACCAGGAGGTCACAGACAGCTCCAGGCAAGATGAGGGTGAGCCACAGCTGAGCAGCAGGATCACAAGCATGTTAAACTGTGACCAGAAATGTTCTTCAGAGTATCATTTAACTGTGATAATACACTTTTCTCAGGAGACCATCCACAGTAATTGCTTTGGAGAGACACTGGCTGCATCAGCAAGTGAACATTCTATTAGATTAAAATCCCCGGCCCTTTTTCTGTAAAATGCGTTTCCTTACCTATTAATCACCCCCAAAGTGAAGACTTTCGGAGCCACCACCCACACTGTGACATTAAGCACAGTTCAAGCTCTTGATACCAGTCCAGAGCTTGTCTAAGAATGCTGAGACTCAATGGGCTGGCACGAGACACAATAACGTGGAAAAGCCTTACAATCGGCTCTGGGATATGCTTCTCATGTCCTGCACAATTCACAGCCTCTCTGCCATAAACAGTAGTAGTGATTTTCAGCAGCTGAAGGTCTGACACACAGGGCTCAAATACTAATGACGTAAAACCACACAGGAGTCAGAAGTTCCCTGTGATGGAAATACAGTAGAATGGCTCAATGCTACAGGAGAGCTGTTTAAATGCTTGTGCGCGTTGTGCTGAAAGACAGTTTTCTTCATTCCTTTAGCACTGTGCCAGGTGTATGAGAGCTAAAAATCTACTGAGGTGAATGGGAACCTTGGGAAGAGCAGCTGATTGAAAAAAGCCCCCAAAACTGAGGGCTTTGGTGAAAAACCAATGCAGGGATGGCACAGATCCAGAGAAGTAGAGTTCACCCTCTCATGTGCCTCAAAGCTTAAAGGAAAGGGTGCTCGGGAAGAAGGGTGAGAAATCATTCATTGGTCACTTCCTGATGGTTCACCATGGCTGCCAGTGCTGATGGTGGCACATGTGACTTCCTAAATTAACTACCTCAACTAGCCTTGAGGACAGAGATCATGACTCACAGGACTTTGGAAGGCCATCACAAAGTAATGTGCTTCTGGCATAGGCTAAATCATAACCTGTGATGAGTTAAGGGTCCTAAGGCCCTGAATGCTTTAAGCTCTCCTGACTATTCCCTTTCATAAGAAAATAGAAAATTATCACATGAAGTGGTCACTAGGCACAAATGATTCTTCTTCAAACAAATTCCCACAGGACTCCCTCTTGCAATTACTCGAATATACTACCTGATGTGTCACGAGGATGACAGATATTGACATTTAAGGCAATCTAATTTCCATAGCTGTCTCATGACTTCCCCCGGGTAGATCCCCTTTGTCTTCCTTCTCCAGGACCGATTTCTTGCAGGTGAACATGACAAGCAGCAGCATTGGCAAATGCCACAAACTGCAGAAGAAGAGCTTCCTGGAGCTGCTGCGGTCGGCATCCTTGTAGAACCGAAAGCCGAGGTAGGAGATGTAGAGGTTGATGGGGAGTGAAATGACAGGGAAAGTCCACGTGGTGATGTCGAGGACAGGAGCCACCGCTGAGAGTCCAATTAAGGCCAAGCAGTGACGCAGAGCCACTCGCCTGCACAGCCCTGGATGAGTGACAGACATCATACAGTATCCTCCTCGGGAGTAATCTTCCCGTAGACCCCAGCTCAGGGCATTGAAGTGAGGGAACTGCCAGGAATAGAGGATCCCTCCTAACAGTAATGCACCTGCAGCAGGAGAGAGAGTGTTAGAGAGTCCCTGCAGAAGTGCCACACACAGATCTCAGCTGCCACAGGTGTGACAGCTGTGACACCAGTGACACTGCATACCAGTGGCACACTGTAAAGGGACAGGGCAGCTCCATGAGATAGGGAACCTCTGGTTTTCATGGCATTCACACAGCACTGGAGCATGGTGATTTGTCTGATTTTGGAGCACTTAATTTGAAAAGCATTTCAGCAAGTCACTTCCCTCTAAAGAACTACTGCTAATTGATTCGTGCACCAACTGTCTCTACCTGAGGGAAGATTAGTGGGAATGAAGTGAAATTGGGCAAGAGACTGTATTCCTGGGAGCTTCTAGATTCAGCTCTCAGGTTCCTGAGTTGGTGTGTCCAGAGCAGAAAAAATCCAGTGGGCAGAGCAGTGATTGCATCAACCAGACACAGTGAGCATGCCTCATTGAGAGAGGAAAAGGAGGACAAGATGCTGCTCCTGAGACCTAGGGAAATACCACACCCTGGCAGGTTGGAGCAAGGGCAAGCCCTCTGTCTGCCCACTGCATGAGGGAGGGAATTGCTCCTGGCACAGGACAAGCTCCATCATGGACCTGGACAGGGGGCAGAACTGTCAAGAACCTGGTCATGAACTAACAGGAGTTGGAGAACTTATTCCTTCAAACCAATTGCAGAAACTTCTGATCAGTTTGATGAAGTAACTCTATTCATATCAATTAAACACATTAATGGAGGCAAGATTCTGAATGAGAGCAGTCTTTTTCAAGTATCACATCTGAAGTGCTTTCGAGATACTAGCTTGTCACTCTTCAGAACTTAAAGGTAAGCTACAAATATGCATCAGCTGAAGACTCTTAAGCAGATGAAGCCAGGGCCTAAGATGTGTCCCTGCTTCCCACGGCTCCAGACCTGTGTCTGCGTCCCTGTGTTTCGGCTTTCACACAGGTTTTGGTTATTCACTAGTTCAAATGTTGTGTGCAGCCAAGCTCAAAACACACCCTAAACCTCAAATACACAAAGCGTTTTAACAGTTCCCTAACTATGACACCATTAAAAAAAGTCATCTGGAGAAACTTTTAAACACAAACAGACCAACTAAAATGCCTGAGGCTGGATTCCCGTTTACAAAGCTCTGGTTTTTACATGCAAGCCTTGGAATTTAATTACTTTGATTACATTACAACCATTGAGATAATTGATATTTTACAGAGAAGCTAAACAGTGAAACAATTTAATAGCCCATTATGAGGACTTCAACTGACCCAACTTCAACAACCCAATCTCTTTGTTCGGTCCCCACGTGCTGGGACATCCTGTAATTTCCTCAGCCTAGGTGGAGATTGTTGACTTGTCAGAGATTTTTAAGTGTCACATAAGACTTATTACTTGCAAAGCATGGCACATGGTACAGTACAATTCAGCATCAAATGAGCTCACAGTAGGAATCCTGTCAAGCCCAAAGCAGACACTGTAATACTTGTTAATTACTAGATGAATGTTAACTATGCCATAATTAAGTCAGAAGTGTTTTTAAGCAATATTACAGCAGGACGAACTCCGAAGACTAATCCGATTCCAAGCAGAGCTGAGTCTACCCTACAGCCTCTGTGTCGTTCCCAACAGTTTGGGAACTCAGTTTAATCATTACAAACCTCTCTTTTCTCTACAGAGTTTGTGATTAAGTGAACATCAGACAAGGTTGTTCCCAACTGGAACCACATGGACCTGGCACAGGGGTCACAAAAGCAAAGCCACTTGTTGGAGCAGAGTCATTGTTTGGGCAGCAGGAGCCAGCAGCACCCAGGGACACCCAGGGACATCCAGGGACACCCAGGGACATCCAGGGACACCCATGGACACCCAGGGACATCCAGGGACATCCAGGGACACCCATGGACACCCAGGGACATCCAGGGACACCCAGGGACATCCAGGGACACCCATGGACACCCAGGGACATCCAGCACCTTAGGGTCTCTTGGCTCCTCCACAGCTTGTGGAAATCTGACAATAGGCAGACTGACAAGAACACAGATTTCTCTGCTTTTCTGCAACAGTTCATAAATTTCAGGACCACAAGTACCTGGCTGGCCTGTGGATATCCCAAACTCCTTAGTCTTTTGGGCCAATTTTTTAATTGCTGCAATCGAGCCCATTTATGACCAATTCTTCTCTCCAAGTGTGAGGACCTGGGACAGATGCAGCAGATACTTAGAAATCCCAATAACTTATCAGATTAGTCCTGTTTGGTTTTGGAAAAAAATGAAGTCACCTAAAGAAAACAAGGCCCAGGTCTCCAGAACTCTTTCACTCTTGTGTGCAAAATAGGAATAAAATATCTTCTTCCTGAGTTCCTATTCTTTTACCTCTTTTCATTGTCTTAAATAATCTCAAAAGTAGATCACAGAGAACCAGGTAGATTCTAAAGCACCCACAGAGCTCAAGATAAATAACAGGTTTTATTATTCCTCATGAATTTTAGGGTTAAATTAATATTTATTTTCTTAAATTATTCTTTGTGATTTATTTAAGTAGTAATAGACCTCCTTTTCAATAAACAAGAACAACCTGAGATTTTTATTTTAATATCTAAGATAAAGCAAAAATGCCAACTGGTAATGAAGAAGGTAGAAAATGGTTCTTTCTTTCTGTAAATATATTTTAATATATTTATGTATTCAGTATTTCTAGTGGAATACTGAAGCTTTATAAGTTGCATTTTTCCTAAAACAAAAAGGGCACTAATTTCCACAGCCATTCAGCAACTTAATCAATAAAATAAAAAAAACCTAAGGAATGGGAGCTAAGCTGTAGCATCAGCTCAAGAACAGACTTGTCCCTTTTGTCTTGGCTTTGGTGCTGCATATGTATAACAGGGAAGTGGCCAACCAGGCATTAAAATAAACATGGAATAGCTAAATATCAGCTCCAAAACAGATGTTGAAATCTTAACTGCATTTCCCAAAGCTGGTGTTTACTGCCTTGGCAACCTAAGAATGCTGTTTTGCTTAAAGCACAATTTTAGTAATTCTTTTGCCTTGAATAATATGAAGGAATTTTAAAATTATTTCCAGACATTGGTAGCTGTGATTTAAGAGAGGAAAGCACTGGCCTTTTGTCTCTAGGAAATGGGTAGGAGTCTGGCTGCTACAGGGAGGGGAAGGCTTTGGCAGTGTAAGCTCAGCCTCTGAACAGATCACAGTCAGGAAAAAACCACACACCGTTTGACTTGAGAGCACACAACTGGTTCTCTTCCCTTAAAAGATGTTGAACAAATGACTCCTTTTTAATCCAGACAAGGTAGATTAGAGCTCAGAGATTTGACTTGGTCCAGCTGCATCCACCTGCTTGTGAGCACCCGTGCTGTCTCAAGCTGCCTTTTCTACCTTTTCTATCTTTTCTACAGGAAATTTTAACATAACCAATCCCAAACTCTTCATCCTACAGTCCTACATAAGTTTTACAGGATGTTACATCCGTAAGAAATGTAGAGACTACATGTCCAAACCCTTTATTTATGTCTTTTCTTTCGTGCTCATTCACAAGTTTCACACAGTAGTCCTTCCCTGGAGACTTCCAACTTTGAGCATTCTGAGGGTAAAGAAAGAAAGAAAGATTTTAAAATCTTGTCAAAGCCTACTTGCTCACTTCAGGTTCAACAAAATCTTAAAGGATTATTTGGGGGTATTGGTACAAAGATTCACAGTGGTTTGGAGAGTCATGGCCAGAACATACTGTGATGTCCTGATCCATAAGGACTGGTTTGTTCAGCTCTTGGTTGCATTTTCTGTTTGTGAAGGAGAGCTGCAAGGTACAATCATTACTGCCTCTGCTTCAGCTTGTTTTGGTGATGGAAAATGATTGTTAGATCAATTGACCTCCAGTTACAAGTGTTCAAGATACAGTCCTGATACCATCCCTCCTGAAGAGAAGTGTTACCAGCTACTTAATTCTTCTCACTGTCTTTAGAATTAGGAACAGGATTAGCTCGTCAAAATTAATATCATAATTTGCAATTATGGAGCCTTCTCCAACAAAGACATTTGGGAATTATCTAGACACTAACCTTAACCAAACTGATGCAATTCCCCTCTACTTTACCCACATCAGCACCATAGCAATACTACAATCAGCACTTCTGCTTCCACTGGAAAAGAAAACAAGTGCTTATGCTGGATGGCACAAGAGTGGCAAAGCAGCCTTGGGAGGAAAAAGGTAAAGTATCACTCCTAAAGCTGCACACAAGGTCCCTGGGCTGGGACAATGGCCCGGCTGTCAGTGTGGATCATGGCCTAGCCCACATTGTGCCCCTCCAAGGTTACACCGTCATGGAAACCAAGGGCGACAAGGAAACACTGGCAAACTCAAAAGCTTCATGGCCAGGGTGTTCAATAACCATTTCTTTTGAAGGATGGCACAAAAGGTTGTGGAGCAGGAGCATCTAGGGGCTGCAATAGACTTCTCTGCAGCAGCACTGAAAGGGAAGGGGATGTTGGCCATGTGTTTGGATTGTCTGCAAAACAAAAGGATCCTCAGCATCCACCAGGAATAGGAAATGAAGTTGGCTGTGGGATTTTTCACCTCAAGAGAATGTTCCTGGCTTCTGCCTTTAACAGAAGGAAGCCAGATGTCCTCAGGTATGCTCGCCACATGGAAAAAAGCTGTGTGTGTCTGGATACACACAGGCATGCGTATTTCTTGTGTGACACACAACAGGTTATTGCAGCCAAAAACCTCAGAGGGAAACACCTTTCATTACACAGGAAAGGTTGAGGAAACACCACCATATAGAATTCACCTTAGCTAACCTCAGCGACAGATGCCATAAAAAAGGGCGTGTTGGGTAAGATGAAAATACAGTCTTCTGCAAATATGTTTAGGAAGCATTTACCAAAGGACCAGACTCAGCAGAGGATTGCAAACCTGCAAACCACACCAAGCCACACAGGGGCTCCTCATGAGCCACCTCTTTCAGGCTCTGGCAGGACTGCCGCTAGCCCAAGGCTGGGAGTCCCTCCTGCAGATCCCCCCATCCTCATTTCTCTGTGGGTACTGTGTTTCACACCCAGAGGCATGGGGCTGCCCATCAGCCACACATGGGGTACAGAATCAGGCAAAGGGGATGCTGCCTGTGAACGTGTGGGGCTGGTCCCCAGGTGCCCCAGCAGCGGAACTGCCATTTCTTTTGTCTCTTATGAAGATGGAAAGGAAGAAAAAAATAGCCCACTGGCTTTTGTCCTAAATTCAGACCAGCTGCTCACTAGTATTGTCCCTCTGCCTCATTTTTTACAGTTTTTACCCGCACAAAGCATACTCCTGGGCCCCCAGCTCCAAGTCTCATATGTCAGTGACATGAATATCTGTTTCCTCTGGAACAGACCACAAATTCTGCTCTTTCATTGGGGAAGTGAAACCCTGAAAAGCTGAGTTTACCAGTGGGAGTTTATAGCCAGAGCCTCCTCTCCTCCAGCAGCAGGATGCTGGAGCTGCCCTGCTCTGGCGGCTGGCTCCCAGACCTGCTTCCACATCAAGGGGCTCTGAAAGCTCCAAGTGCTTAACTGGAAGGGACACAAAAATCTCCAAGATTATTTTGCATGCAATTAAACTGTTGTTTTGCTCTCCCTCCTACTGGCACACAAGTGTTACACCAGGGAAGGTATGAGAGACTCCAGCCTCTGGCAGGTTGGGCACAGGCCCCCCTCTTTCCTGTTCTCCTCTTTTTGTTACTGAAACCATCCATCTGCCAATGTCACTAGATGATAAGAACTGCCCATTTTTAAAACCCCTTTTGTAAATAGATGCTGGCTGACATAATTAATGTCTACCATACAACACAATTTGAATTACAAAGTAAAGGCAATTTAAAAATCAGCCTCCACATGATTACAATTGATACTGAGTCTATAAATTCCGTACCCTGAGGAATTATTTAAATTTCTGAAAATGAATGAAAATCAGTACAAGATGTCTTTCAGGGAAAGGAGACCAGGAGTGGAGCATCTGATAAACTAAACAGTCTCTTGAGATAAACATTCTTTGGTGCAGTAATACCTATGGCTCTTGGGCCACCGTGGCTCTGCAATGTTGGTCACACTGTCAGGGACCTTATCTGCTCTGCCACCACCTACTCAGAACAAATCTCTTTAGCTGATAAGCATATTAGGTTGAGGAGCCCTGCTTATCCCTTCCATCTCCCTGGGTGGTTTGTATGAACTCCGTGGCACCACGTTGCTCTGCTCTGTGACGCAGGTCCTGCTGACCAGCAGGATTCAGCCTGCAGCGCCTGAGCAGAGCACTGTCAGTGGAAGAAATACAAAAGTTCTCGGGCTCCCAGCCTAAGAAGGACATGAGACTGTTGCAGCAAGTCCAAAGGAGCCCACAAAGTTGATAAGGAGACTGAAGCATCATCCCTATGGGGACAGACAGAGATAATTTGGGCTTTTCACCTTGGAGAAGAGAAGGTTTTATGGAGACCTCACAGCACCTTCCAAGATCTGAAGAAAGGAAGCCTGAGAATAACTGCATCAGGAAATGTAGTGACAGGACAAGGGGAATGGGTTCAAACTGAGAGAGGGAAAATTTAAATTTGATATTAGGAAAAATTCCTGGCTGAGAGGGTGGTGAGGCCCTGGCACAGGTTGCCCAGAGAAGCTGTTGCCCCATCCCTGAAAGTCTCCAAGACCAGGTTGGATAGGGCTTGGAGCAACTTGTTCTAATGAAAGGTGCCCCTGCACATGGCTGAGAGTTGGAGTGAGATAATCTATAAGGTCCCTCCTAATCCAAACTATTCTATGATTCTATGAAAATGCTCAAGGCCAAAAATAGGCTGTGGCATTTGGAGACATTTACTCCAGATTCAGTTTTCTGTTAACCAGAAATAAGTTTAATGAACATTAGTCTGGGGAGAAAGAACAGCAGCGTGAGGGTAATTTAAAGCATGTATGTACTGTGCCTCTTACACACCAAAATAAACAGCTGTTTCTTTCTAACCACCCCTGGGCACAAGCTCAGCAGCACTGTGGCAGAGCCAGGAACTCTTCTGCTTGTGAACCCCTGCAGGAGGGGGATCTGGCATAGAACAGGAGACACTGACAAGTTTGACCTATCTTCCTGTTTCTCTGCTATCACTTAAGGTTTGAATGCCATTATTTTTCTGCTAGTCCTTCCTTTGTAAAATAATTTGAAGGTATCTTGATTTACTAGAAAAACAAATCTCTTCAGAAACAAAGAGTGTCAAGAAGGAGCAATGAAATCTGCTTTCAAGGAAGCAAACGTGTTACTCCAGATCACAAGCTGGCAGCTAAGTTGTGCATAAACACCCCAGATATGTGGCAGTGCATATCCATGTGATATCCATGTGATAAATTACATTTATCATGCACTTCTGACTGTCTCACCTGCACTCACTCCTCCAACCAGAAAATGTTAGCATTCCCCATATTTCATCAGTTTCAAACAGCTGCCATTAAAAAAACAAAACACCCCCAAACCCACAACAAAGAATTCCACATCTTCCCAGAGATAACCTTATCTTTTGTCTTTGAAATGGGAGGTTTCCCCTAAATTATGTTGGCACAAAATCCAGGGTTGGGGCAGGACGTTAATCAGGCTTAAGAGCATATAATTAAAGTTACCTATCAGGGCAGAAACGGAAACAAACATTCCTGGGAAGCACCATGAGATCTACAAAGATCCACAGTGTAAGAAATTGCACTGAGGGCAGTGAGGCCCTGGCACAGGCTGCCCAGGGCAGCTGTGGCTACCCCATCACTGGGAGTGTCCAAGGCCAGGTTGGATGAATCCTAGAGCAACCTGGTCTAGTGGAAGGTGCCCCTGCCCACGGTAGGTAGTTGGAACAGGACTGTCCTTAAGGTTTCTTATGAACCCAAGTAATTCTATAATTCTATGATTATTCTAAAAATAACAGCATGTGTTTGCATCAGTGGAAATATGAGGGCCCCAGATTTCTATCTGCAAATACACAGTATTTGTTTCTTGCGCAAGAAATTGCCAAGGTATTAATCTTTGAAAGTCATGAACAAAAAAAAGAGGACAAATTAAAACAAGGCCACACCACTCTGAGATACTTTGTTATTAGCTGTGGAATTGGAAACGAAGAACCGTTTTCAACTCTCTAAGGAACCATCTCCAACTCTCCCAAAGGACAAGACATCTTACAGCATCCATGTCATGGAACTCCTGAGGGGAGTAGACACGGCTGTCCCAACTGTTACACACAACAGTTTAACACTTAGCTCCCCCCACAAGTGGTAATGAAAGGGCTACACTTAAATATTGTTTTCCCTATAACCAGCAACATGTACAACAATGTGGCTGCTGTGAGAAGATTACAAGGAGAGAAAATCCACAGGAAAATGTAAACTCAAAACCCCACCACTTTAGCAGTGAGAACTTTGCTTCTCATTAGTTTCCTGCCTCCCTTCCTTCACATTCCTCTTTGTTATCGAGTAGAATGATTTTTTTTAAAATGAGGTGCAAAGGCATTTTCACACCTCTACCTAAAACTAGGTTAAGTCTCCACACTAATTACACATTATTAATGAGTGCAACAACTGAAACCAGGCTGGTGAGGGAAGAGACACAGGTCTGCATGTTGTGTATGGATGCTCGCCTGTGCTCTGCATGGATACGATGCTGCCAGAGGCTGAACTCTCTTATTTGCAAAAGTAGAATGTTTAACACTGAAACTCACAGTCTACAATGCCATCCTTTTCTTCTAGTTATATCTTTCCTCTGTAAAAGTGTTTGTAGGGTTTGTGTTGGGTTTTTTTTTAGTGGGAAATGCACTAAAATATTGCATTCCAGTTCCTGTTTTCGGGACTCTCCCCAGTTGTGCTCCATTGCAAACACCAGTATCAGCTCAGTAACATTTCTTTCTCTACTAAATAAGCCACTTGGCCTCCCTGATGCAGACTGGGAGGTGATCTTAAGAAGTTTTAGCTACACAGAACACACTGGCTATGCACCAGATTATTGTGTTCTGAGAAAGTCTGCTTGGGCAGTTTAAAGTTATCATCTTCCACTGGTGGTATCATTGTCAGGGATCATTCCCTCCACAGTAGAGCTGGTACAGGGACACATAACCACATTTTAGCTGCAAATTAGAGAGGAAGAGCTTACTTGGGCACCAGTGGAGCTCCCTGCTGCCCTCCCTGCTGCTGCACAGGGACAGCTTTGCTCTTTGCGAAATACATCTCAAAGAGCAAGTTGACAAAGATAATGACAATCAGCACCAGTTTAACATGCTGGGCTTTCACTGGCCTCTACAACAAGAGCTTTTGGAGACACGCAGCTCTGCACTCCAGCTCCTTCAGGCTGAACTGTGCAGGTGAAACACAGGCACATGAGAGTCATCCTTAGATACCAACTCTGCAATAAAGTGGCAAAAACTACACAGAAATGCCCAAACAATGTTAGAGTCAAGGTCTTAAGTATCTGCAGCCAGAATGATAAGGGTCTTAAAAATATGCATTTTGTTTTTAATTAATTCTATAGAATCATTGAGGTTGGAAACTTCAGATTAAGTCCATCCATCACCCCCGCACCACCACCATGTTCACCATTAAACCACGTGCTCAAGTATGACATCCACACGTTTTTTGAACACTTCCAGGAATGGTGATTCCTGGGCAGTCTGTTCCAATCCCTGACCACTCTTTCTGTGATTAAAGAAGTTTTTCCCTAATATCCAGTTAAGACTTCTCCTGGCACAACTCGAGGCTGTTCCCTCTCCTCCTGTCCCTGTTCCCTGGGAGTAGAGCCTGACACCCCTCCAGCTGTCCCCTCCTGGCAGGGAGTTGTGCAGAGCCACAAGGGTCCCCCTGAGCTTCCTTTGCTCCAGGCTGACCCCCCCCAGTTCCCTCAGTTCAGCTGGTCCTGGAGCTCCAGTCCCTTTCCCAGTTCCATTCCCTTCCCTGGACATGCTCCAGCACCTCAATGCCTTTTTTGTCATGTTCCCTATTCTCTTCTAAAGTACAGAGCTGCTAACAATGTTTGTCATGCACTCCTTAACACAAGACACTATACATAATCTGACATAAAATTTCTAGGTCTAAGTAACATTCAGAGAAGCAAATATTTGTATAGAAGCAGCACACAATGAAAAAAAAAAGACACGACACCTTCCATCCTTGCTCTGGTTTAGATCTGTTATGCTAATATGTGGACACAAAGCCAACTTTTATTAGGAAGTGCCTAAAGAACCGATTTTGCACAAATTCTGATAATTTCTAGTTAAAAGCCTTGTTGTTGAAAGTATTATTCAAGCCTTAAATATGCCCCCCTGTGGGACAAGTGTGCACTAAACCAATTCAGAACAGACCTATTAATTGCACTTCATTAGCTGCTTCAGACTATAAGTTTGTGGAGCCACTTTGATTCTTAAGTTTCTAGCTGGCAGGAAAAACAAGGCCTGATTGTATCAGAGTTGAGCTGCTGAAGCGATCAGTGTTTTACAGGGGATGTAAAAATGGTTCACAGTTACTAAAAAAAGAAATCTTGGTTTGCTTTTCAAGGAGGGGGGAAGGAGCATTTACAACTTTAGAGTTTAGCAATGGGTAATTAAGAAACACACCAATAAATTAATCTTCCCAGGATAATTTCAGGCTTGTGGAAAGACAGTGAAACACATCTGGGAATTTTCCAGCTGAAAATTCCTTGCAAGTTGGATCTTACTGGATATAGTTTTAATCCTGAACATGGTTTTGAATCCTAAAATTATATAACATTTTCTCCTATATGAATAACAAAGATGCTATTTTTCTTCTGGATTTCTTTTAAGATGATCAGAAGACATATTCAATAGGATATACTGCTTTATCAGCTCAGGTTTGCCCTGAAATACCCGTGAAAGGAGAATATTACCAAAATTAGCTGCTTCAAAGCCTTACCACAGGATTGTAGAATGGTCTGGGTTGAAAGGGACCTTAAAGATCATAATTTTCCACCCTCTGCCATGGGCAGGGACACCTTCAACTAAATCAGGCTACTGCAAGCTGTGTCCAACCTGGCCTGGTCAGGTCAATAAGCATAAAGAACAAAGTTTACTGCCTTTTGAGTAGGTTTTTTGGTTACCCTGACAACCACTCGCCCTGATGAAAGGGTTTTATACTCACCAGCATCCAGACTCCCAGTAGCTGCAGTCCAGCCCATGACGGGGGGAATGGCCCCAACAACAGCTCCCACCCACGTGTTGGCAATGCTCATTCTCTTCAGGGGTGTGTAGCAGCATGTGTAGAGGAAGATGTTGAAGGCTCCCAGGGCCCCGGTGAGAGGGTTCACTCCCAGCGTGAGCAGGGCAATTCCCGGGATTCCACAGGAGGCAGCAAAGCAGACAGCGAGCAGGGGGCTGTGAGGAGACATGTGGCACATGCTGAGCAGGAGCTGGCCTTAGAGAACAGCTGCTGTTCCTTTCCTTCAGTCTCCTCCCCAAAAACTAAGATTGAATTTTTGTTCATGTTTTTCTCTGCCATCCTAAATTTTCCTGTTTGAGCCCCCATCCTAACAAAAGCCCTTCCAAAATGTTAAGACAATCTTCCTACAGCTCTGCAATGGAGGTGATTCTTAATCTTGTGATCACTGTGTTCACTAAATAAATCCAAGCTCTCTGCAGGTAATGAAGAACTGTTCTCCCTTATGGAGAACTGCTGCTTTCAGAAGATATTCTCCTTCATTTTAACTTTAGTAAACTTAAAACTCTGGAAAAAGCACTTAGAGTTTAGAGTAAATTAAAATGGTTGCAGTTCGTCAGGTTTTTAACTGATTGCAGTTACGCAACAGATCCTTCAAAATGCAATAGGGTAAGACACAAAATTAGGAAGCATTTATGAGAAAAAGAGTATATTCAATCATTTTGAGATTACACCAATAGGAATAAAGCATTCTTTGACTTTACTTAAAAAAGTCTGAACATTTTACACCGCCATTTATCTAATGCAGGGTAATAAGCAGAGGGAGCATACCAAAACAATGCTGGCAGCAGAATCAAAATTGGGTATTTTGTAAGCATGACTGAAATTAACTGAAGATATTTTAGGCTTGGTCAAAAGCAGCAAACAACAGAGATGCAAATGATCTCTGTGCATTTCTACTGCACATCAGCTGAGAGCTCTGGGAGGGTTGGAAACTCATATTAAAATCTGACAAAAAGTGGCTAGAGCTATGTAAACTTCTTCTAATAAATTCTAAAATAAACATCCAAACAGGATGAACAAGGAGTTTTTGTTCGGCTACCAGAACCACACTTGACAGGCAGCATGATACTACAACCCTAAGTAAGCTTTAGTTGTGGTTCCTTGTGCCAGATCAACATGTTTGCTGCTGGTGGGGATCTCCTCTCGCGCGCTTGGTTGAGGTGTTCATATAATAGGAAGAGAGAACCAAAAGCCTCTAAGAAATAATGTGGTATGGGCAACCTCTAAAAAGTAGGAAAATGCCATTACATTAGTTTTTTTAATAATCCATGTGTCTAAATACACACTCATAGTCATCCATGTAAAACTAGAAAATACGTGCGCTTGCAACGAAGGTCTCTGCAGAGAGTTTAGCTTTACACCTTTTGTCTAACTGAAAACCATGCAGCCTTTGTGTTCTACAGTTCACTCTGCCCTCTGGTCAAATTCTTAACCCTAAAATATGTGTTGCAAGCACTGCCCCAACCTTCATAAGAAAATAAGAAAAAATTGCTGTTGGGGATGAATTTTATGTGAGTTTTATCAGCAAAAAATCCTACCAGTGAAATTTTGATATTTAAGATGTTTAGACCAATACAGTACAGAGATCCTAAATATCTGGAAGAACTAAAATGCGCAAATCTTACGCTAAAGATCTGCCTTCAATTTAAATTGACTAAGTAGTTTTATCCAGCTTTTCCAAACCATCAACAGATTTTAGGTAACACAGTGTGCACAGAGCACATTTCTACTCAGCATTACTAGCCCTGGTGTTGCCAATGCAGCTGGAGTCAAGGAAAGGTACATCAGTGCCTTTCACTGACAATGAGATGTATAAAATGTGAGTTTTTTTTCAGGAAAGGAGCCATATGGAGCTGTGCCCTCTAGTTCTTCAGCCTGTGGCACTCCTTTGCAGAAAGGCAGCAAAATACAATCTGTACTGCCAATGGTCCCAGTGTCAACCACAAATGCAGTACTTCATAGATGTTGCCCCTCTGTCGTGAAAGCCTGACTGGGCTTGGTTAAACAAATCTATCTTGACTGATTCTTGAATAAAATGCAGTCACACAGTAAACACCAGCTTCACACAATACTCACTCTCAAGACAACAAAAGACCAGTGTGACCCTGTGAGGCTGGGTTGCCCAAATCCACCCTGCAGGGCTCACAGACATAAAGGAGGGCACAGTTTGATCTAATGCAACAAGCACACTTCTCACTAATCAGGAGTGAGGACTTACCTACACGTCTCCAATTCAAACGAACACTGCCCATCACGTCTCTTGTCAGACAGGAAGGCAAAGGGTGGGAGTGTAAAGCCTTCCTCCATGGACACACCCTGCTTTGCCTCTCTCTCCCACTGCTTCCCTGCAGCACCAACAGCCCTCAGTGCCAGCCCTGATCTCAGGTCTCTGCTGCCTTCATTTCCAACCAATGGATCAAAAACATACCTTTAGAAAATAAGGCTTTATCAAAAGGGAGGGGTGAAGTTATGTGGCTGGTGCATGAGAACACATTTTTTTTTCTTAATTTCTTCCTTTTTGCCTCTTTAAGGGAAATTCCTGGAGGCGCAGTACGTAACCACAGAATCACAGAATGGTTTGTGTTGAGAGGGATATTAAAGCCTACCTTGTTTCAACCCCTCTCTGAAAGGCAGTGACACCTTCCACTAAACCAGGTTGATCCAAGATCCATCCAACCTGGCCTTGAACCCTTCCAGGGATGGGGCAGCCACAGCTTCTCTGGGCAATTTGAGACAGTTTGATCAGTGTCTATAATTGTCCTAATGCTCTCAGGGGAGGGCATAAAGATACATGGGGTGATGTTCACTGATTGGATGCACTCTCCACTGCCAGGCTGCCCACATCTCATCAAAGGACCACAGGAGACCAGCATCTCGTTCTGGAGCAGGAGTGATGCTGAGACACTGAGGTGCCACTGAATTTACCCTGCCACCTAATGTTCACACAGTTCCTTCCACTACAGCCTCATGCCAGCCTTGGGTAACTCAATGCTAGGGAATTCTCACGTGGCTGAGGTGTCTCTGATGTTTTCCTTCATCCTTAAACCATCCCATGCAGTAAGTGCAGGCTGGTGACAGATGCTGGTACACATGCCTTATTTCACTTGGGCATTCATGTTTGCTGAGGGAATCACTCCCATGGGAAAAAAAGGGCAATTTTCCATTGAAAAACTGGCCAAGGAGCTAGCTCAGAAAGCAAACATCTTGAGTAAGAAACTAGGTTTTATGATGGATTCTTGGGAGGAGTTGCTTTCAGTTATTTGGTTGATTAAAATCAGGCACTGGAAAAATGCTAAAAGTGCCAAATGAGTTCTCTTCAAATTTCAACTCTGAAATACCCTGTATGTCACCACATAAGGCACCTCTTAAAGGCAAACCAAAACCTAGTAATTCTGCCTCGTCCCTCTTCCTTCCTCTAATAACAAGAAATATGCCAAAACGTACCTAATAAAAGTGCTAAAAGACATCCATCTTCAAGCAAAAGCTTTGAGAATTTCAGCTTGACTAGTGAATAATCAAACTTCTCCTGATGCAAAGGGAATGTGTTGTCATTTCTTTCCCAGGGAGTTCAGCCGAGATGGCCCCACCCCAGTCACACTGCATTGAGAGCATCCAAGAGGAGAAGGAGCAGCAGGGGGACAATGGGGGCCACGTTCTCCTCATTCAGCTCTAGAGAGATGCTGTTGGTTGGGCTGGGGAGGATTGCTCAAGGACGGTCCAGAACTGCTGGGGGGAATGGGAACAGGCAGGAGGAATTCCACACAGGTGCTATTCAGGTATCTCCTACACACATGACCACGAGACATCCACCTGGACCTTCATTCAGAGAAGTGTGGAGACTTTGGACTATGATGCAGCAGTGTATTTTAATTCATGTGCAATAATATAAACCTCTAAGCTAGTCACTTACAGATGCACTAGTTATACATAAATAATGATCTTACATACATGTGCAGGAAATAAATTTATTTAACAGGCTCTAGAACCATGGATAACAGTGCTTACTGACTCACAGCCTTATTTGGAAAAATGAAGAGGTGAAAAGAAATTAAAGTATTTTCCCGTCTATAAAATTAATGTAGTATTTTACCCATTTCACAGCAGCATTAGCAAGCTTCATGTCTATAAAGATCAACAGTGGGACTACTTACACAGGCTTTTCTGTGCCAAAACATTTTGTGAAGATGATTGTCAAAGTAGAGTTTGAACTACAGTCTAAAAAACAGTGTTAAAAATGGGGCAAAAGTTTAATGAACTATTAAAAAAACTCCCAAAAATACAAGAAAGAGCAAGATACAATTCCCTCTTAAAACCTATGAATACTTAAAAATAACGAAAATTCCTGTATCAGTGTCTAAGGCTTTAACATATTCCTATGAATAGACTGACACTCCCATACAAGACACAAAGCAGATATGCATCCTGAATAGGAGCATTCATTCAATCAGCAGTTCTATGCAATTCATGTTCAGATGTTACGCAAATACATAAGAAACTTAATTTGTGACCATGTGTTAATGGGAAACTGGGTGCACCAAACATATTTACATAAGAGCAGGTGAAGTATAAGTGTGTATATCCAAAAATTAGATTCAAACCCTAATACAAAAGGGAATAAATCCTATCTTCTCCCTGTCTGTCAAAAACCTTTCACAGACATGTCACCCACTTCTAAAAGGATAAACTAAAAAAAAAACCCAAACAACAATGCTCTTTTGTATAGCTGCAGCATGCCTGGAGTACCTTAATGAATTTGAACATTTAAATTCCCAGTTGATTAGTCTGTATTAGCTCTCATTAGCATTGACAACTGTCCCTCAAGCCACAAGACCATGGATCTATTCTGCCAAATGCAGGGTGATGCTCTAAAATAAGCAGAGCAGGGATGGTGAAGGAAGAATCCATGCATAGGCTTGTGGGACAAGGAGGGTAGAAAGAGAAGAAACTTTATTTAGAGTAATTTTCATATCCAAATGAAGCCAAACACATATCCTCGTGTTCCTCTGTGTGGGATTTTAGTAACAGCAAATACTTTGCACAGACTCTGCCCTTTAAATAAAGTGCAATTTACCTACTTTTTGATGAGACAAAAACTAGGCTTGGGTTTTGGTGAGTTTTCTGTGTCATCCAAGACACAGGTTCAAGCAAGACCACAGTGCTTCTTCCTCTCATTCAGCCACAGAAATGGTACTAAATTATCCCTGACTTCAGTATCTTCCACGGTGGCGGGTAAACAATACTGAGACAACAGGGGTGAGTCTGATGGCTCAGATAAATTTCAGTATTGCTACTCTGGGCCAAAATTCTATCTGTAAATAGTGTTAAAAAAATTTGCTGCAATAAGAATAGGGATACCCTGAACCAGGTTCCTGCACAGATTGGCTGAAAATAGCAGGAGGTAAAGAAGGTATTTTGGCAGACAAAGAACATAAATATGATCCTCATCTGCAACTACATTTCACCATCACAAGCTGAGATATGAGTCCAGTGCTGTTCCAAAGTCATAATTAAAATCAGATTTCAGGAGGAAGCATCATAAGTTGCTTATTATTTCTGGAACCTCTAGGTACTAAAAATGTCTCCAGACTAGTAATCAGTACAAAGCTGCTGTAGAAAGCCCCTTCCTCTTTTCCCTAATTCCTTCCAGGTCAGCAATAAGTTTTTAAGGTTTCTGAAGCCACTTACAAATTCAGACTAAAGCATCAGTCTGAAAGTTTCACCCTTTTCCAACAGCAACGAGAGGTTACACAAACAGAAGCACAAGTACCACCTTTTGAAGGTTTCAGTGGTTGCTGAAGCCTACAGTCATGAAGGGGAAAGGATGTCCATGGAGAGTTCTACCTACACTCATGCAGAAAACCATACTCAGGCTACTGATTCAGTTTTGCTCATCTCCTGGAATCTTCTCAATCCCTGCAGCCAGGCAACACTAAAAGTTGCTTAAAACAAGTCCCAGGGCCAGGAGCTGTGCCTGTGGTCAGCGTGATTGTCCTATTGTACTAGGCTATGGCTTGATCACCTCCCTCCATGGGAGAAGCATCAAACAGAGTATTTTTTAAAATTTATATTTATTTCTTTTAAAATCAGCACCCAAGAACTGCTGAACTCTGCTCAGCAGCTTTTAGAGATCCATCAGAAAAGTCAGGCAACTCAGAGCAAGCAATCCCATCCCATCCCATCTGGAGAAGACAGAAATAGCCAAGGGAGTTACGATGACTGTAAGAAGCCTTCCTGCTCCCACAGCCGAGGTAACGAGGATGCAGGCCCATCTCCTTCAAGCACACATCTGGACTGCATTTGTGTCATTTCCAGCCCTGCTTCCTCTGATGGACAGATGCCTGGAACTGGCAACGGGGTTGTCTGCTGGCGTGAGTGCCGCCAGCTCAGCTGACTGTGAGGAAGGAGCCTGAAGGCGGGAAAGGGCACATTCTGCCCCAGACAGCAACGGCAGCATCCCTGAAATTATTTTTAATGGAAGGTTAAAAAATCCCCTCACACAGTTTCTATGTTCGAAGTAAGGCTCAGAGCATTCAAAAGAAATCAGTAATCATGGCAGAATGCTGAATGATGGCAATCTACCAACTCCAAAATTAAATTTTAACTTTCCACACAAATCCTTTCAGGCTGTGTATTTATATATTTAGTAATAAAAACCATACCCATGACCACTGTCAGCTGTAGAAGTTTTATCATAATAACAACACTATAATGGGAACTGGAACTGGAACAACACTGCATGGATTAGTAGCTTCATTGCTGATGACTTTACTAAAATGATTCTAAATGTTTTCTTTTTTAAAAATTAGCCAAAACTCTCAAAGAGCTCTACGAATAGACAGAGGATGTACCTGATAGAAAAAACACCCACATTCAGATGTGATATTCTGAGTCAAAGTGGTTACATGATGACCTGATCCAGTGGATAGCATCCCTGCCCATGGCAGAGGGGTTGGAATTAGATGGTCTTTAAGGTCCCTCCCAACACAAATCATCATGGGATTCCGTAATTCATCATGACCCCTAATTAGTATAGTTTTGAGGCTGTGGTTTTTAAGGACTCAAAGTAAAATATTTTTACATTCAACTACAACATTCAATTACAGATTGGATTAGTCTCAAGGAAAGATTTCTTTCCAATTAAAAGGAAAAAAAATAGCTGTAACACTGGCAGAATGGACGTACTGCCAGACCTCTATTTCTTTCATGTATTTCTAATTCAGCATCAGTCAAAGCTTTACTTAACATAAGCAATTCATGCTCTTACTTCTGATATTCTCTTTTACAGGTACATTGTGGCTGAATATTATGGAAAGTCCAAGAACCTGCTGATTGAAGCTCAAACTTGCAAAGTACCAGAATTATATTCAACCAAACAATATGCATCAATGAGCTAAAATGGTACTGTTTTAAGGGAGAAGGTATTGAGAAATATCTTAATAGATATTCATTTATTCTCTTTCAGTCATGCAAGAAAGCTTTTGAGTTATGACAAGGGATGAAGGATAATGCAGTTTGAAACTAAAACTTGAGATTAAACTACACATTTAATTGAGAATTCAATTTTTCTCCATCAACTGCAAATATCAGAATATAGCTTGTCTATCATTTAGCGGTGAAGACAGACAAACAAACGGGGAGTTTTGTCAAGTCTTATTTTTCTTAATCGATTATTTAATTTTGTCTTCACAGGTTAAGAAGTAGTATCTACATTCTGTCAGTGTCTGGTATTTCATCTCCAAAAACATGTTGCTGTGGCAGATCAGACTCTACGTGTCTGTACTACAAGTATTGAATTTTATATCTAATATCCTTTAACTGGTTGTACCATGATTTTTAAGAATGCCAAACCATATTTGTTGCAATTCTGCCCAGTTACGGTTATGTGTCTTTTTTGTGATTTCTGCTAATGACTATGATAAAGGTGTTGTTAATCTCAGACTGGACAGTACTTTTCCCCAAATGTTGGGAAGAAAACCAAAAAAAATACCAAAAAAAAAAAAAAAAGGAAAAGTTCTAAACTTAACTCATAAGATAAATTCTGAGCTGAGGAAGAATTCAGTGTAAAGACGTATGAGACTGGTAGGTGCTGGACATGATTTTGAATAACAGCTGGACCATCCACAGGGAAACAGGGAAGGATTCAATGAGTGATGTCTGAATCTCCCAAGGAAGGTTATCCAGTGAGAACTTGCATAAACGGAGTTCAGTGATGGATAAACATGTCCCACTGGCCAACTGTCATCATGGAGTTGCCTTTTTAAGTTTTGCCTCTGAATTGCCATCAGGTCTGGCTTTGCCATCAAATGTACTTGCCCAGAAGTGTATTTAGTGTAAACAAACATAGACTAGGATAAAATGCTGTCTGTCTGTGTCAATTCATTTCTCTCCCAAAGAAGAAACAGACCAAGCATGTAGCCCAGGCTGCCCTGTCATGGGTGTGCATCATTGTATAAAAGCATAATCAACACTGTATTTTATGCAAAGTGGGGGAAATTTGTTCCCCTCACTCCTCAAGAAGCCAAGCTGCAGATGTTCTGTCTCCCCTGCCAGACCGAGGTGCTTTAAAACTACCATAAACAAACATGGCTGATTTAAAAGAATCATTTTGTCCTGAAAGGGACTCATCTCTCTTTTTTATGCCTGAGTAAATCAAAATGGGCTTGATTGATTTTGCTGAAGGTTTGGCTAAGGTGATGCAAGAATTTCAACTCAGCCAAGGAAGGAGAGATCATGAGTCCCCCCCTCAGCATCCAGCTGTCTCCTACACATCTCCTGCTCTCATTTTGACCAGTTTAACTCCCTGCAAATGATACCAGGATCTGCTTTTTCATGCTTTCATGAGCCTGCCCTGAGGTCTGGGATGAGATAGCTCAGTGCACCATGGGGGGACTTGCAGTTCAGACAAAAATAAAACTTTCATGCTGCCCTTTGTTATTAAGCAGACACTCCAATTGGGCCTCATCGCTTCACTTGGACGTAACAAATTACAAATGTAAAGGTACTATACCTACAAAATGTTTATGCTCTTATTACACTTGATATCCACACCAGAATGTTAATCATAACAACCCTGAGCAACCCTGTGGAGCGAGAACACGCTGGTGGTATATGGCTTTGTTAGGTAGGAGTGAAAGGGTGACTAATAATATTCACAGCTTCCCCGCAGTCATGAAAATGCAAATATTTTTTTAAGAGCTTACAAGACAAATCTACAGTAAATCTGAAAAATGTCCCCCATAATATTTAAACTAAATCCTCCTCTTTAATCTAACCTTCGAGTGTGGCAGTTAAGTGATCCATTCATTCTACTTCAAAATCTCAGTTCTCTCTTTCTTTAAGAGACAAACACCATCTGACTGACAGGATGGATAATCTGGTCTCTCCAGAAACATTTTTCTGTTTTAGAATGATTAAATATAACATAAGCTTCTGCTGAGCCCTCAGCCAACATTTGGAAAGCAGTGGTAAAGAAGTCTCAGGCCATATCTCAATCCCATTCAGAGAAAACTGACGTTCTAGAGTATTTATCAACTGGCTCTTCAAAAAACAAAAGAAAGAAGATAGTCCAGTCATCTCAGCACAGGAACGCTGCTTCTAAATACATTTCCAGGAGCAATGAAAATGAAGGAATTAAGTTATTCCCTACAGCAAAAGAAAGCAGGACAAGAAGCAAAGGTCTGCCACGGGAAGCGGATCAGTCTCCAGACACCAGCCAGTGCAATAGCAATGGAGCAGATTGAGCCTGACAAATTTCGAGTTCAGCCAGATCCTTTCTGCCCACCTGCAGATTCCCCTGTGCCATTGCAAATATTCCTTTGACACCCACAGCATGGGAACACTTTACAGAGAACACTTAGTTGCCAAGTCTCATCACAGAGGTGAAGAGAATGAGAATGGCTGTATTTTGGGATTCCTGTATTATTATCTAGGTGGATTATCTACAGAAACCATCTAGAGTTATGGGTTTTTTTAGTGGAAAAACAAAACGAAAAACCCTTCATATGCCATCAGAGCGCACGAATAGAACATAATTATTGTCACACAGGTAGCAATAGGAGTCACTGTGGCTCCTTTCCAGTATGATTTATAATTTTATATTCCTTGTGATTTTACATCCCTAGCAAAAAAACCACCTAAATAAAGCATATAAAAGTGGTTCTCCACATAGCTCAACCTCAGGAATGCAGCTTTTCTAGTCATAGAGACTAGAGAGCAAGCATCTGTGTTTGCACAGCTAATTAAAATGCAAGAAAAACATCTTTTATATATCTGACTTGCGAAGCTGATAACATGTAAATTATAACTTGTATGAGACACGATAAACTCTGTCCTTCACAGAGAGAAATGCACTTCTAACATGACCCACTGTAAACAGAGCTCAGAATATAGAAGCATCTAATCAGAGGCAGCTCTATAATGGACTTGTCGAGTAGTGACATTTCCAACATCACTTGGCACAGGGTGAATGACGACACTGTTGTGGTTAAACCAGATAAGGTTCAATACTAATACAGAGAACAAAGTGTTGGGGTTTTGACTGCATTAAGCCAGAATTTACAAACATGAACCTGAAATGTTTGACAGACATGGGAAGAAGAGCCATCAGGAGAACACTGTCCCCCAAGATGGGGAAAGGATCTTGGGCTTCGAGCTTAAATATCATTGGGTTTGTACAAATTCACTTTAACATCATCTTTGGAGAAAATGAGCCCTCACTAGTTAATTAAAGAAGAGAAGAGGCCAATGACTGCAATCAATGTCCAAGTGGCCCATTCATATTAGACCCAAAGATGGCAGGATTAGTGCACAATGGCTTGGCTCCCTACAGCGCCCGGCTCTACCCCCTGGTGAGGAGCTGACATGAGGGGATAAGACAACTCCATTAGGAGCCCCTATCACTTCTCTGCAGTGCTCCCCACAAGCATATGGAGCAGCTATTTAGCCAAATGCACCATGACTCCAGGTTTATACATGAGCATGTGGGATGTTTCCTAATGTGGGGCAAGGCACAATGTACTCCGATTTATCAACAGTCCCACATGCAATTAAAGATTCAGATAAATAATTTGGGGGTAAAGATCCATAGGCTGAGCTGAAAAGCAGCAAGGCATGAGGCGTCAAGTGTTTCTGCAGGATTTATATTTACCAAACAGAGCTGCCTGCAAAGGAATGCCTCTCTTGAGCTGTGACAGAAAGAGACATGGGCAGGAGTGAGCTGGAGAACCAGCAATTGCTTCATTTCAAATGAAACAAATTTAAATGCAGAGTTACTAAAACCCTCTTTATTGCTCTAAGAAACAAAATATATATGTAGTTAGAGCCACACAATTACCTCCTAACACACATTTTGATCTGAGGATAATGTACAGTTATCACCATTCTTCTGTGCTTTCTGCAAAAGGCCTCTAATACCTTAGAACCATTTAATCAACATCCCATGCAGGCAGTGAATAGATAATTGAAATATAAGTACTGTCATCCATATCCCCTTTGGGAAAGAGACACAGTAAGCATTATATCATTGCATTACACCATCCTTTGAAGTGGGTTTAATTCTCATTAAACTATGTTTTAGCCCCAAGGTTTCTCCCCCCACACCTCCCTGTGACATGGCCATACCAGAAAAAAAACTTAAAAATACCTCGCTGTTCAAAAGACAAGTACATTTTTACAAGCAATTGCACATGTCAAAATTATAAAGCTGTCTTTTTAATTTCTTGTTTACCAAACAGTCAATGACAGCTCCTGGAAAACACAGGGGGGAAAAAAAATGAAGGCAGGAAGGTGGTGGTTGAGAAGGAAATGCGTTTTAAAATAATAAAGTCTGAATACATGCAGGATAAGAAATTCTTGAAAAGGCTGCCATTATGGTGTCTGCTTTGAATTGTGCCCTGTTTAAACAAGAGGAAAGCCTCCCACTGAAAAAAGAAACATTTTTATCATTTAAAAAGATCTCAGGGCAGTCCTTTTAAAATGAGTTATTTTCTAAACAAAGCATCAGAATGTTCCCCTGCAGGGAATGAGCATCTGATCTCTTAAAAATTATTATTCTTGAAGAACTGCAGATTTATGGAGTTTTTGTTTTATTTGTTTTAACTTAAGTAGAATGAAACCTGTCTGTAATGACCACCCAAGGGAGCAGAGCCACCAGCTAAGCAAGGGCTGAGTTCTAAAGGGGATCCAAAGTTGTACCAAGACCCTTGGGGAGATTTTAAATCTCTGGCTTAACCAGAGCTAGAAAACACTTAATGCAGGTCTCAGTGTAAGCCCAGGACATGGATTTTCCTTCACTTACATCCATGCAGCTCCACTAACATCAGTGGGAGCATTCCTGACTTACATTAGTGTTAAGCAAAGAAACAAGCTAATTACCCTGAGTTATCCACAGTGATTATAGGAAAAATTTTGTTTTAAAATGCTCACAGTTTTTCAGCCTGGACTGGTTTTGCTACACTTGTAATAGTAGGTTTGCTACAGGCAGCAGAGTGGAAAAACTCAGCTTTACATAGAAACAGTCCAGAGTCACAATGTGCTTCTGAATAAATAAAATTTCACATGTTGCTTGTTCACAAGCTTTCTATTAGTTCACAAACATCCAACTTCCATATCTGCAATTGTGACTACAATTCACAAAAACAAGCCATTGGTGAAAAACAGTACTAGAGTAGGAGCCCTTTTGGTGTGATTCTTCAAGAGTTTGGCATATAGTTTAAACTGAGCCAAGTCATCACTCCACTCAGAAATATCCGTAAGTAGAAGTGTTACTGCCTCCATTAACTGCAGTAACCGTCAGCTGTGAACATGGGAAGTGGAAAGCTCACAGACAGAACACAGCTCCTTGGGCATGACTAAGGGAAAAGGTTAATGGGATTCTTGGAAAAAATATTCATCAAACAATACAAAGATTTATTTCTGTTGAAGCATTGAAGGCATTAGCTGTGTTGTGTCGCCTTCTGCCATTTTAATAGACTTAAACTTCTTAAATGTGTATAGAAAAGTAGCTTGAGTACAAATAATCTGCGTTAAGGAGAATATCAATAAATTCCACAGCATGTTAGTTTTATCACAGAATCCCAGAATAGTTTGGATTGAAAGGGAACATAAAGCTCATCTCTTTCCACCCCTCTGCCATGGGAAGGGATACCTTCCATTATCCTAGTGTGCTCCAAGCTCTGTCCAGCCTGGTCTTGGAACTGCCAGGGTTGGGGCAGCCACAGCTTCTCTGTGCAACCTGGGCCTGGGCCTCAGCATCCTCATAGAGAAAATTTTTTTCCTAAGATCTAATCTAAATCTTCTCTTTCAGAGTTTGAAGTGATTACATTGAAGGGTTCTGAGACAAGACCTGGAGCAACCAGGTCTGACAGCAGCGCTGAGACTGCTGTGAGCAGGAGATGGGTCTTCATCTCTCCTGAGGCCCCTTTCAGCCAGGACCACCCTCTAAAACTACCTGTACAATGCTTCATGGTCCAGGTAAGCAAAGGAGAAGTCCCACGCACACTTCAGGCAGTCACTGTTGAGGCCAAAGCCAAAAGACTGGGTACAGAAAGCAGCTGTAAGCTGCAAAATAACACAACAATTCTTGTACAACTATGAAGGCTTTTATGAGTGATTAGCGCCGCAGATCCAGCAGTACCCTAAGTTTGTGTAAGTGCCACTTTTTAGAAGGAGTATGTGCAGGTAAAGAGTGAGCAAACCTGTCACTTTGCACAACATAACAGAGCAGGACACTTGTCATCTTTGAGGTTGATCGTACTCAGCTACTGCAGCTTATATCTGAGATTTATTAAAATTAATCTGCAGAAAAATTAAATCCATTACCTTAAAAAGTAAGGGAGTAAATCACACCCAACAGGAAATAGGAAAAGCTGCTGCCACTTCAGACGAATCTAAGATTTTGTGAGCACATGAAACTTTTCCTCATCAATGACACAAAATAAATTCATAGAAGGAAACAGTATCAGCTGTTATTATAATGCAGAACACAAATATGCTTAATGATTTTAACACAGTGGCCCAAGTATAAAAAACATCTCAAGCTGTTTGCATTTCCAAACAAGACTTGAGGGATCAGGGGAGGGAGGAAGACATGTGGGCAGGCAGGATGATGGATGGCATCAGTGGCATGCTGTGTTTGGGTCTACTCTTGTTGTTTTTGCAACACTACATCTCTGATTACTCTCTGAATAGAGAATAAGGATGGCTACATCTCACTGCTCAAAGAGAACACTTTTTTTCAGAGCCTTGCAAATGAACTAGAACATTGTAAAGTAAGCAATGAGCTATCTGGTGCTGTTTGTCACAAATCTCCCAATAGTGACAGAAGATTCCCTGGGGGCACCAGAGGTGGATTTGGGGGCTGGCAAATAAGTTAAATGTGCTCTTCTTCCTATGTTCAGCAGCCCTAACTCTGCAGAACCTGTATCATTGCCTTTATGGATTTTCCAACCCAAATATATAAAATATAAAGCAGGGGCACACTGAGCCCCATAGTAATTGTCTCAAGTCATTAAGATGGTGCAATACAGAGACTTCACAAAGGATGGAGGAAAATTACTTTTCCAAATCCCATCCTTCCAGAGATCTTTGCAGAACTGGCTCCTGGCTCACAGGGAATGCTGCCAAAACTGAGACAGCTGCCCCACTGAGACACTTGAACGTCACCAGTAAGAGAACAATACTGTCTCCAGCCAGACCTTCACACCTCAAAGTGCAACCCTGGCCACAGAGCCTTTCTTGAAAAGCTAGTGAGGGTCCTCATCGATGCCAAAGGAAACTGCAAGTCCTCAGCAATTCCCCAAAAAGAGTGACATGTGGGAGTATGGGAATCACATGAGTGTGTATGCAGGGAAATGAACCCCTGAGACGGACTTGGAGCGTTTACTCAAAGTGAAGGCTTCAGGCAGAAAGGAAGATGAGAAATGTTGTTGGAAGCAAGATCACTTAGACTAGAAGACAGCTGGTCTTAACCCTAAACAAACTGGGGGCTAAAGCTGCAAACAGAGGCTACAAAGCAAAACACATGGGAATTGTTTCTCTACACAAGCTTAACATTTCCTAACAAACCACCTCTGTGAATTATCTTACTTAAAATGGAGACATCAGCTCATCCAGGGACTGCATGACTCAGTAACTTCAAGAACCTCTCACTGGGGTTACCACCTTGATTCTGGCCTACATTCAAAGCACGTAAGAATTCTCTTTGTGATGGCACAACCTCTAGAAAAACTCTCACTGGCACCAGTGCAGTTTCCAGTGGGCAGGAGTCACATCAAAGCCACCACTGAAAGCCTTTCCAAGGAGGTGCAGAGACAACACGATGGAGAGTTAACAGCCTTCTCTCCTTCAAAAGGATCTTGAGCTCAGGACAAAAATTGCTAATTGTCCAGTTCTGTAACAACTATGCCGAATAAATAAAAAGCAAGGAAAGCAAGAAAAAAAGAGAATATATTTACAAACAGTGCAAATGAAGATGGATGAGAAAATGATGTCTTGTTTCACTGGATAGCACAGATGTTGTAACACAGACTTAAAAGAGCAGCAAATGTTTCATTAAATGAAGCAGCTACAGTGAAGAAAATGTCAAAACTCAAATGTCAGACAAATTTAAGGCAAGAATTCTCCAAACTCTCTGGATTATTTCCCAGAGCCAAGTCACCAGTCTCTTATGTACTATTTAGCCATCCCTGTCTTGTTTGGTTTTGACTGGTTTTAGTATAACCATTCACAGGTTTTATTTAATCAGCCAGGAAGGAAAGAGTTCAAGGAATACCAGGAAATATGTGGTAAAATACAACAAGGTTAGATCACTTGCACTGGCACACCACAGAAGAAATAACCCCAGTCAAGGTCTGCATACTCCATGGTCTGCAGGGAGCAAGAGCAGCATTATTCAAGGGAACTGACACTTTAAAGAACTTTAAAATAGCTGTTGACAGGCAGGTAGATAGACTGATGAGTAATTCCCCAACATCCCCAACCTTACTATTTTGTAGTGGAAGCAAATATGAAAGGGGAGGAAGTAAGAAAACCCATGAAATATGGTTTTGCCAAGCTGTGGTGCATTCAGATGACAGTGAAGTTCATTTAAGGACACTGGAAACATAAAATAAACTGCTTTCTCTGAATCAAAAGATGACAGAAAGTTTCCTAGTTATATTTTTGACTCCAGAAGCACTGCAAGCCATGCTAGCAGACTATGATAAAAATAAAATAATAATATTAAAAAGAAAATCCCCCCATCTTTTTCTTCCTAATAAGTGTTCCTTCTCTGAGGGCCTAAGGACCACATGCAAGGCAGGGAGAAGTGTTGGTTCCATGAACCCCACAAGTCAGCCTGGCTTACTGCATATCCAACAGATGCCCTCATTGCAATGGTCCCTAAAATATGTTTTTAAGTAAAATTAATTCGGGAATCTGCAATTAGCACCACCTTTGAGAACAAATCAGAACATGCTTATTGAAGCACTCTAAGTATTTACCACAAAAGTGAATTTGCCCCAAGGTTCCTTTGACTATTTTGTCTCAATTTTCTTGTAATTTCATCTATCATGTTTTTTTTTCAGTCCTCCAAAGGTGACGGATAAAATACAGAAATAAATAGGACCAACTGTTCAAAGAAGCCTAAGGGAAAACATAATTTTGTTATAAATACTCTTTGGCACAAATCATGGAAATCTAATACTAAAATTGTTTGTTGAATCATTTATGAATTGGGCCTTCAGTTTCAGTTTGCAAATAAGTTAGAGGATTTGCACTGATGTTCTTTTTCACTTTGCATTTTTAGTTGCCAAACAACCTTTGGGAAACTGAACTGATACACAATCAAGAAAACAGAGGGAACTGTGGACCTTTTTTTAATGTAAATTCCTATGCTAAGGCAGGACGTTTTTTGGTGGGAGGAGGAATTTACTTATAGATGATGATAAACTTCATGATGACAAATTTTAAAGTTAATTTGATGCCACAATTGTGAGTTTTCAATTAGCTAAACAGGTAGAAACAACATATATTTTTGTGTTTGTTCGTAGAAGAGAAAATTTTCAGGTTTATTATTACTAAAGAGAAGTTCAGTGGAACATAACTGCATGCTGCCACACCATGCACGGAGTCATCACCCATGAAGAAATATGTATCATGAAGGGAAATTCTACTGTATTGAGAAATTCAGGATTTTACAGCTCTGAGTGCTCAAACTCCTCAGACGGAAGTTATAAACATGAAGAAATAGCAAGGAACAGAGGTGTATTTCTTTCTTAAGTGTTTTGTCTCTAAGTGCAACTTTTTGTCATCTGAGGAGGGAGACAAACTTGGAAATAGATAAAAGGTTTATTCCTCCTTAGCCAGAGCAGGTGTGCATTGCCTTACCTGATCTGTCCTCGCACCAGTGGTCTGTTTTTAGTCCTGTTCATATTTGAGTCAAATGGAACCTCAAAGAACTGTAATTAAAAAAAAGAAAGGAAGAATCAGAATGAAAGGATACCGGAAAACATGCCATGCATGGAATGTCCTGTCTATATCTGCAGGTGCTTTAATCTCTGTTTTTGAAGGTTCAGGGATACAACAAAAACAGTAAATGGGTTTTATGGAGCTTTGATAGTCTGCATTGATGCTTTTGGCATCCCCTTAGAAAGAAAATCACCCAGAGGAAAAAACTAGTTTGCACAAGACCCCAAAAGTTCATCATCTGAAGTACAGTTTGATTCCAAGTTCTTTTCTCAACAGGTCTGACACATCTTTTAGACATTCACAATTACATTTGCACACACACGGGAATATTGGAATCATTATGGTTGGAAAAGATCTTTAGGATCATCCAGTCCAATCAGCTGTGTTCACCATTACACCACATTCTCAAGTGTCACAGCCACAGGTTTCCTGAATGCTTCCAGGGATGCTGACTCCACCGCCTTCCCTGGGCAGCCCCTTCCAATACGTGACAAGCCCTTCAACAAAGACATTTTCCCTAACATCCAACTGAAACCTCCCCTGGCCCAGCCTGAGGCCGTTCCCTCTCCTCCTGTCCCTGTTCCCTGGGAGCAGAGCCCAAATCCCCTGCGGCTGTCCCCTCCTGTCAGGAGTTGTGCAGAGCCAGGAGGGCCCCACTGAGCCTCCTTTGCTCCAGGCTGAGCCCTCTAGCTCCCTGACCACAGTTTTATATTAATACAAATTGTCCTTGCAAATGTTGCACTTCTGGTCGTTAAAAGACAAACACTGAGGTTTTTTCCCCAAGATCATCTACCTTGCCAGAACCTATAACCTACCTCAAAATCAATCAACTTTTGTAAAACTACTGGAACTGCTCTGATCCTCCAGTTGGAGCAGGAGGGAGTGAACACACCATATGGTGTTATTTAATGTCAAAACCCAATTTGGTTGGTTTAAACGTGGCCTGTGGGAAAATTCAGGCAGCACTATCTGCCTCCTCGGAATTCCTTCAGGTTTCTGCAGGATCTGTTTTTATAAGAATATTACAAGAAAAGCTGAATGCACTTCGCCTTCAAGACAAATCTAAAGCCATTTAGTTTTACATGTGTAAAACAATAATAAAATAAGCAGAGATTTACTTAAAGAAAGAGTAGAACATATTTACAGAAAGAATAGTTTTTACTGATGTTATGACTGAGGTTTTGAGGTAGGATCAAAAATTATATATGCAAGTTTTAAACCCAATGTGTCTCAGACACCAAATGGCTAAAATGGAGAATAGTTGAATAGTCAACGGCTGAAAGAATTTAAACTTATGCAGTTGGGTTATCAATATAAGTTGATGATGCCATGCTTAGTGTATCAAATATTTGCATATATTTAATATAGTAATCAATCTCTGAACAGAATATAAATTTTGAACAAGAATCTCCTCTGCTGACTTAAGTAATCAAAAAATGTCTGTGTCTATTGAATACAGACATGGCTGCTCCTGAAATTAAGACTATTGCATGACTTAAGACTGATTTTTTTTTCTTTTTTAAATCTGACAATTGGAATAATCTGTTACTGTCTAGTGTATGTATACAGTATGGCATTGTACTTTTAAGTAAACTGAAAAAAATTCTTTTACTTGCAGTGCCTGAGATTCCTTCCAAGCTAGATGCTATTCCATGTCAGCAAGATGTCGTTTATCAAACTTTCCCCATTTTCCTCCCAGATGTTCAGCAAAGTTCTTCCTCCATTTGAAATTATTTTCCCCTGATATTTTAGAAAAAAATGAAAAAAGCAATGCATCTCAAATATCATTCCATAGGAATGAAAGAGTGAATGAAGTCAAACATATTATCTCATGCCAGGCCAACAGAGTCCTGCCTGTTTCAGCAAACAGAAAATTCAGTAATATGAAGCCTAGACAAATAAATATTTTAGAAGCACTCAAGAGGCTTTTTCCTCAGGAAGTCTGAATGCATCAGTTCAGGTGGACATGGCAGAATATTATCTGCCCTCAGTATCTGGGAAACTGGCCACCAAAAGGACAGACTGAGGGTTAAATCTACAGCATCTAAAAAAGCCCTGAATGACAAAACTTGGCAACAGCTCTCAAGAACTAAACTTAAATTTTAATCAGTATGCATGAAC
Organism: Thryothorus ludovicianus; assembly: GCA_013397245.1. NCBI lineage: Eukaryota > Metazoa > Chordata > Aves > Passeriformes > Certhiidae > Thryothorus > Thryothorus ludovicianus. Next base: position 79,416 of record VZTB01012379.1, on the reverse strand, counting down.
ATTTAAAACATGATGATGGTAAAAAAAAAAAACAAAAAAAAACTCAGCCCAGCCAGTACTCTGTGGTTTATTTCTCTGGCAGGTTCACCATGCTTTTTGTGCAGATCTCATCTCATTAATATACAGTAATTATATCTTAAACATCTCACAATTCCCAGCATAGCTGTCACATTACTGCTCAGAGCTATTTACACCCACGAGCTTTCAGCCCTTCAGCTTCTTCACATTGGTTTTCATTTTGTTTATAAGTGAAATGTTAAAGAACATTTAATTTCAAGTTACCTGTTGGAACCAGCAGTGCCTGCAGAGGGTGGCTGAGCACTCAGACCTTCTGGAGGGCTTACAGACTTATAATTTTACTAAGACTACACCAAGTAGTTTTTCTGTAACAACACCCTGCAGATGCAGACTACACTACGCAGACGCTTTCAGGACAGCGTGCTCAGTGTCTGTGCAGTCGACTTCTGCTCCTTCCATCAGTTCACAGAATCTCCTGATCGGGAAGGGACCCACAATGATTATCAAGTCCATTATCTGCCTCTGCACAAATATCTCAAGAATCCCCCTCTGTGCCTGAGGGCACTGCCCTAACCCTCCTTGAGCTATGTCAGCCTTGGGCCTTGACCATTCCCTGGGGAGCCTCAGTGCCTCAGCACCCTCTGGGTGTTCAACACCAAGATCACATATTCAGTTTCCCAAGACAGTGGCCTGACAATTTTCTGTAAATTAGGCCAGTGGAGCCCGGAGCACATGCTGCATTTGCCATCCATGGTCCTGCAGGAGAGATCACATCTACTGAATTATAACAGTCCAACAACTTTATTTCTGTTCACATATAAACACCAACAGAGTGCACTAAGAGGAACAATATGCCATAGAATTTATCAAACAGATCTGCCGCACTTCAGCTAATAAGTATCTTTCATAGACCATTTTGGATTTTGAGTGTATCAAGGACCAGCCTGGCTGCTGGCCCAGCTCTAATCAGTGACACATGGTGGAAACAGTGGCAGCTGAAACAGGTCAGCAGTGTGCCATGTACCAACAGAATATTTTACTCTAGTGCTAAACGTATTTACAGCAGAACTGATAATCCCAGGAGCCTAAAGATGGAATGGAACCCTGCCATTAGAAGAAAATTTACTTCAAGGTAACTCTTGAATTAAACTCTGAGGTCCTCCCATTGCAAAACCACCCCTGAATCCAAGCAGGCTTCCATGTGTTCTTTGCCATCAGGATTGCCCTCTTGATCTACGTGTTTCTCTTCAAAGCCTCTCAGAAAGGCAGTTCAGGTAAATTTTCAGCACTAATTAGTGAAACAGTCACCTCCTCCTGCTGGGCTTCAAAATCCCTGCACTTTACCACATGGGGAGATGGAGATGAGCTACAGGTGATGGCCAAAGCTCCTGCTCAGCTAAAATCTCTTGCTATGGGCCCAAGCAATTATTAATATGATACAAATAAAAACCACTACAGCTGGGTACCCCACTAGAGCACTTCAGTGAATATCTACAGCCAGAGGTAAAGCTAGGCTGTATAGGGCAAGACTTGCAAATATTGATTGTGTTGAATTAGATGTTTCTGGGGTTTTCCCAATTCTCCTGAGCTACAGAAAGCTCTGATTCTCTTTGATTTCCTTTGGTATTGCCCAAGGGCAAGGGGTCAACCAGAAACACCACTGAAACACACGCTGGAAACCAAAAAGGTACATGAACCAAGGAGAAGCAGATGGGAGGCACAGTGGCAGAGCAGAATGGAGATAGCTGGACAGTAACTGGCAGTTTCCTGGGAAGGTGACATTCAGAAAGCCATTCCTCGCAGCTGGCCATGCAGCCTCCAAATCCATCAGTTTTCAGCACTAGCCTTTCACATGAAGTCTCCTGCATTTCCCACACAGCCAAAGGAAAGTTGCTTTAAGCAACACTGGAAACCCACCAGACCACGAAGCGACAAGCACTTTCCTGTGAGACTGTTCTTCCTCTCTATATTACCTAATTATTACTATTCCTCATGTTTTCAGTGATTTATCTTACATTGTCATAAAGTAATATATAATTACATAAATGGAGAAGAAAAACATAAAATATAATTCATGGTAAATAAGATCAAAGACAAGATTATTATAGGTTTCCTTCTGGTTTCCTTTAAATCACTTTTATATGAGAACAACAAAGAAAAATTAAAGCATATTACAAAAGTCTTTTTACTCAATTGTACACAGATGTGACAGAAAAAAAGTGGAGGGAAGGATTTTCAAAAGCACTCATGTGCTGATCTAACACGATTCTCACTGAAGTCAATGGCAGTTTGATTTCAATGAAAGCAGAGACAGACCAACACTGAGTGATTCCGAAAATCCCACCCTAATTGTACAAACAAGGGAAGGCTTTGGAGACTGCTGGCTTGGAGATTGTATATTTGAGAATCATAAAGGGCACACAGCACCTGTTTGTCTTCAAGATATGAAAATAAAGCAAGGCAAATATTTTAAGGATTANTAAGGCAGTATCTGAAAACCCTCTGGCTGTGAAGTTCCCAGTCTTACTATTGATCTGCTCTGATATTTTCCATCTCAAAGAGGATTCTAATTAAAACTGAGATGGATGCAAGCCTAAACAACATTACTTACAGACAGAGGAGGGCAGCTAAACCCCAGACTGTCTTGTTCCACAAAACTAGAAAGGTCTGCTACATGAAGGATCTGACACAATTTATTATTTACTTTTTTCCACAAAAGATACATTCCTATTATTAGCCAGCGTTTAAAAGCCCATTGCTCTGTACAGGGAATGTAACAGGAGGAAATTGCTAAGAAAATACTGATACTTGGGACTTTAGAGATTTTCAGGATGGAGTAGGCAGACTCTCTGGTATGCATCCACTGTTGGACTAAGCATCTGTTATGCCAGCTCTGCTTTTAAGTGCTCAAGAGGTGATGCTTTTACTGTCTTGACCACTCACAAGTGTGGTTTTCCAAGCATACCCAGAGACACTGCCTCCAGAATGGGGGCATTTTTTAGGTATTACATGGCATTTAGTATTTCAGTATCCTTAACTGGCCGCAGCAGCTGGAGCCACCAGCATGCCAGGCACAGTGCTCCATGCTTGCTTTCAGCTCACCCAAGTCCTTTTAGTGGCTCTGACCAACAAAAGCAAGTGGTCACTGAGCTCGTGCAGCTTGGGCCTCTTCCTCTGCACTTTGGCCAAATAACATCCTTCGCTGATACCACAAGTTCCAGCCATTACAAGGAGCTTGGAAAGCTCACGGCTGTGATAATGTGGAGTGTCACAGTCACGTGTTCCTAATGCTGCTGCAGCCATGGGGCTTGTCACAGTGATGAGGGGTCAGGATAGAGAAGAGAATGATGGACACATCCTGAAATACACTGCTTGGAACTAGGGAAGCCTCCCAGCTGGATAAACCACTGGCTCTGCAGGTGTGGATGTGCTTGTAGCACTCACCTGAGGAAGAGCAGTGAGGATGGAAAGACCCTGGGCTTGCTGCATCCAAGCCAGTCTCAAGGAGCAAGAAATTAACAATAATTAAGGAGAACATGTCTTCTTCAGCATATGAATAACTTCACAAGTTAAATAACATGGCACGTGTACAAAAATTTTTTATCTACTTTACATACAAAAAAATTTTCTTGCCTTTATCTTTGAATCAAGTTTTCTAGTACCAATGCATGAAAAACTAGCTCATTTAACCTCATTTTTTTCAATGCAGTTGATGCCCAAAGCCTGAAATGGGAGAAAAGAAACTAATCTCCTGGTTTAGTAAATGAGACACAGGTGAGGTGACCACCGATGAGCCTGGCTCTTCTCATTAAAATCATATTTTGCTAAGAAGATAGCAAAACAAAAATGAAATCATAAAAATAAAAGCCAGCCCTTATAAGCTGTTCCATCTTGAAAAGCGCTGACTTTGTGAGCCACCTAACTAGTGTATTCCCAAGGCCTCACGGAGGTCAGCCATGGCTCCAGGGGAAATGAAAGCTGGATACCACAGACAGGCTTCACCTCATGTGATCCACACTGGAGAAATAACCTCCATGGGAAGGAATACTGCTTTCTGGCCAGCTGACAAAGACTAATAATACTATACATTTACCACCACCAATTCCTTTTTATTTAGCACACAATTAATGCCTGCACAAACAAAGCTCCTTACTCCAAGCCTTTCTTGAGCCCCTCTTCCAGGAGGACACTTGCCCGTCAACGCTTTTGGGCTCCTTAAGCAAAGGTGGCAATTCCCAAGTCCAGGACACACTGCACTGAATACCTTCCCATCATTTTGGATTTTGTTGCTGTTGGGCTCTTCCTTTTCAACTTAAAATGAAAACTCGAAAAAAACGTGTTTCAGTTAGATAAACAACACATGCCCTTCCCTTGTGCTCACCCAATCAACTGCACCCACAGGACGACCTGAGCTTTGGCCAAAAATCAGCTAATTTCCCTCTGGATAGTTCCATTTTTTGATCTGTGTCACCGGGTCAGGTCACCCTGGACACAAAAAAGAGGAGAGGGAAAGGCTAAAGCTGCTATGCAGCTCCCACGGCTGTGCTGGTGCATCACATACCCCACAAGGGTGTCTCCCACTAAGGGGTTAAAGCATTCGTTCTTTCCAGGGCCATGGAGACAAGGCAATGAAGGAACATTCAAGTGTGCTGTGGAATAAGAAAGGAGAATTGCACCTCCCCATATACTTCCACAACTGAGCTCTGATCACCCCACATCTATTCCTTACCCCTGAAAGTTTTGAATGATTAATTATCATTAACTAGATGTCAGAAACATTTGACATCTGTAACATGGTTTCTTCAGGAACTATTTTATTACTATGTATTTAGGAACCATTATTAGGGTTGAATAAAAATACCACCTTTATGCCTTATCAAAATACCCCCCGAATCACTTCGCAAAGATATTTTTTTCAAGAAATTCCTTTTCATTAAATCATATTTGTCACAATGCCAGCATGCCATGAGCGCAACGTATAATTTAAAAAACAAACAAAACTTCAAGTAACACTCTCTTTGCTGAAGATAGGTATTGCACAAGGTCAGTATCTGGTTTAAGTTACTATATGTCCTAAAATACACCAGGCCAGGTCCTCTGGATGCAGTGCAGCTGCTTTGAGCAATACTGCAGATAAAATCTGATACTGAAGATGGCTTAGACAAATTCCTGTGGTGGAATAAAGTTGTTACTCAGGAACTCTTGGGGAAGTATTTCTGCTGCTCAATGCAGTGCTTAAGTCAAGCAGGAGATCCTGAGTCAACCAGGAGACACAAATCTCCTACAAATGACTGAGAACAGAGGTAGGAGCTGCAAAGCCTTTATTTCCCCCTGGTAACTATAGCAGGATCCTGAGCTCCTGGATTTAGCCAGGGCAGTTGCAGAAGGAGCAGGTCACTCAAGAGCCCTCCAGACTACCAGTATCAGCTCCTTTCAGTCCCCTGTGACTACTAGAGAGCTATAAAATCAAGCAGCCTTGCTGTGCTCTGCTCTTGCCCAGGAGATTAGAGCAGGGAAGTAGGCAGGTGAGCTTTAAATCACTTCCACACATCTCCTGGCTTGAACCTATGAATCCCAGATCCAGGTCATTTTATTCAGCTTTTTATAAATTGTCACTCAAATGATAAGAATACTAATCCACCGCAATGTGCTTCCAGCCAGGAACCTGAATATTAATCCATAAACTGTTCTCTTATATCACATGGAGATGTGTTGGTTTTAACTGCTTATGGCTGACACATCCCATGAGTGAGACTTTTCTTCTTATAAGACAGACAAAAGTAGCATTGTACAAACAGCAGCAGGTTTGCCTTCTTTTGGGGAGGCAGAGGTTATTTCAGTGCTTGTTCAAAATATTTTTTAGTTTCAGAAATAAATTCATTTTTATACTTGAAGTTCCTGGCATCTGTGAAAGAGAACTTGCTTTGGCCTGGCCATATTTCACAAAATGAAAATCTAGATCCTTCTGGCCAAAATATTAAAAACGTCAAAGCCCCAAAACCCACAATGGATGAAATGCAGGAATGCTGTAAGAATCAGTCAAAAAGTTTAAATGTGAACCAGGGTGTGAAGTGGCATAAGCCTTTACCGATGTGCCTATGACTGAGCAATGCAGCATGCTAACGCTGTCCAAATGTCACAGAGCTGACCTGCTCCACTTACCCACAGCTCAAACCTCCTAACAAAATCATTCCTCAGGAATTACTACTTTTAAATATTAGGAGATGATATCAAGGAGAGCTTCAAGTCACATTTTTATATACAGCACATTAAGGAATCAATCAAGTCTATAGGAGAGAGTTTAAAACAAAATTTAAACCAAGCTTACTCCTGTTGTTCCGACATCTAAAAACAGAGCAAGGGAACCCTGAGGGGCATTTCAGGATTTACACTGCACTGGCAGAACAGCCTCATTGCTGCCCTCCACTGTGTGCTCCCAGAGCCAAAAGGAGCCCAGTTTCTAATATACCAAAGAATTTTAATTGTTAGGGGAGAATATCATAGGCACATTGATGAGTGCAATGTTGTAACTTCATCTGTATGACAATGGTTTCATTTAGTTTTAAACCTTGGCAATAAACCAAATTAAAAGAAATCACTCTCTTCCATCTGTATAGAACTTACCAGAAAGCTATCAACGTATTAATAATGTATTTTTTCTCCTGTAAATTTCCCAGATATTTGATGCGGCAGGCCACATGTGTGGTATTTTCAAGGCATTCTCTCTTCCTAAGGCTATCACAACTCTGCAGATCAAAAGACATGGAAGAGATGCTCACAAGTATCTATATATAAAGATTCTGGTCAAGCCTAAGGATTATGCCCATAGTAGGTTAGTTTTGGTAAGGGATTTTTCTTCATTAAAACATGATTTTATGCAGAAGATGTAGAACTGCCAAATAAAGTAACGATACAATAACAATATAATAACAAATATCCAAGGTGTAGCTAATGACTTGGCACCAGCTATGCAGTAAAATCCAGTAACCATCTTCTTTTCTAAAAGCAAAATGCACCAACTGGGACCATGAACTAGGGATGAGCATCACTATGCTCTTCTGTTGAGGGCTGGATGACAAACCTATACGCCAAGAAGTCACATTACAATGACATCTCAAACCCATAATTAGGTCTCACCTTTCCTTCCTCTTCATTAAGAATGAAAGTGAAGCAAGAGTCTCACAATGACCCACTGGAAAGCACAAACACCCAAACCTGTTGCAGGGTCATCACACCATTCATCTTTCTAAAGCTGTCAAGAAATGTTTGTCATTCCAGTACTGCTTGCATCTCCCAAATGCTAAGATAACACAGCCATCAATCTCAAAAGAGGAGTTGAAAAATAAATAGTTCTGAGTCATGTTACTAAGAGGGATTCCACACACTATTAATTTTAGCTTGGAAACCAATTAAGACACCAAATCAAATTACCTCCCCTCTTTTTAAGGCACAATGACCTATTTACTTGCATAAATTTATTTATTTTGTGCCAGTGACCCTTTCAAAAGCCTTAAAAGCTTAAACAACATTAATTTTAATTTGACTTCTGGCATCAGGAAGATTTTTTCCAAAAGGCAGTCAAAGATATAGACAAAATAGGATAATTCTTTCTATCTTAGAAGGCTATTCTTAAAATATAAGCATAATAAGAAACATAATGACATATAAGCAAGACTTGTTCTAAGCACTGCATGACCGTCAGTATGTTGGAAAAAATTGGTGTTTTCTACATGAAGCCTGAGGTAGCTTTTGTTCTCTTCAGCCCCTCTGCAGCCTCTTGCTCAGGACTGCTGTTACAGCAGCACTTTTCCACATCAAAGCAAGAGTCCAAAACTGAAAACAAGAAAAGGGTTATTAAAACAGGAACTCCCTGCCCAGCTAAAGGGCTCAAGATCCTGCAGCTCATGCCATGGATATTACCAGAGCAGTGCATTCCCAGCAGTTTTTAATATTGACACAGAAACGCCACTCTTGTAAGGTTTGTCTTACAGGTGCCTCAAATGTCACCTCTGTTTGCAAAGTGTTAGTCCAATATGAAGTTTTCTGAGTATCTATTGGGGAAAAAAAAACAAACCAACCTTGCACCTGAGTGGCCTGATTTCCCCCAGGTGCCAGTACCCATCCATCCAAAAGCTTCTGGGGTGACTATTTCCAACTCCTCCCTGTTGGTGCCACCATAGGGATGTGGAACCTTTGACTACACAGGTCTTGCTAAAGCTGCATGGCTGGGACTAGTGCTTTGTTCAATCACAAGAAAAAAAGGAAAAAATCTTCTGGATTCAGTGGAACACTTGACTGAGGCACTTTGTGCGAGGCTTTAAAGCCAGACTGCACTATGAGAGTTTTGGACATTGTGTTCATTTTCATTGAAACTAAATCCAGAGTCATGAAAAGTCTTTGTGGTAATGGAAGTGTATTATAGTATGTCATCCTGGATCAAAATCTTTATTTAGGCAAGTAAGAATACATACACATAAAGAAAGACAGGGACTTCTTCTAAGGATATGGAGTGACAGGACAAGGGGAAATGGCTTCCCACTGCCAGAGGGCAGGCTAACCTGGGATATTAGGAAAAACTTCTTCTCTGTGAGGTGGGGAAGCCCTGGCACAGGCTGCCCAGAGAAGTTGCAGCTGCCCTATCCCTGAAAGCATCCAAGGTCAGGTTGGACACTGGGGCTTGGAGCAGCCCGGGCTAGTGGAAGGTGTCCCTGCCATAGAACTGGATGAGCTTTATGGTCCATTCCAACCCAAACCATCCCAGCATTCTGTGTAAGAAGAAGAAAACAAAGGACTGGAAGCTCAGCATCAAGGCTCCACTGATCATTGCTGGCAAGCAGAGGATAAAACAAAGAATTTAATTTTCTTATCCCCAAGCCCAGATCCATATGTGGGTGCCACCCAACACATATATGGAAAAGGAAAATCATACAAAAATCAAAACATAAAAATTATTAGGTCCTCTGAAAAAAGAATTGCAGAATCAAATAGTTTGCTCTAATGGAAACTCTTGAAATAAAAAAAACCCTCAACATTACAAACTGAAACTCAAATAAATATTGCTATATTTCTACAACCAAAAATATATGGTGAAACATCTACTTTTGACCAGATTTCAAGTTCTTCAATGAGGAAATTGTGTACAAATACCTGAGAAACACTGACTTTGCAATTCCAAAACAAGCTTGTAACAAGAAGTTCTTACTCCAAAAAAAAAACAAACCCATAAAATACATCCCAAGAAAAAAACAATATGCTTAAAAATTCACATCATATTAAAATTCAAATTAATTTCCCTATGTAGGCAAGTCCTTAAACATATCCCTCCATTTAATTATGTTGTAGTTCCTGTGTAGACAAGCCCCAAGATGCTCTTACATGATAATCATTAAATATGAAGTGGTAAAATGAATTGCAACATTCAGTAACGCTCCTTATGAGCTAAAATTTATAGAGGAAGCATGAAATAAAACAAAGCACAAGGTTACTATATCTGTATGATATTCTGGGAAAAAAATTAAAATAATCATTGAAAATTATAAATATCTGGGCACAATTAATTTATATTACCTAAACTGCTGCAGAAGGGAATTCTCAGCCCACTGACTTATTTAATGGAAGTATTAAAATTAGAAAGAAATCTAAGTGCATTTTACAAGTCATTTAAACACTGAACAAATCATGAAAATAACTGACAGAATTGTGTGATTTAGTAAATACAATTCTTTTATTAGCTCTATCCTTAGGTGCTTGTCTAAAAAGTTAAGGTAAACCCTCAGTTTTGCTATGTAAAAAAAATCCAACTTTGAAAAAACAATCAGAAATTACACAAATAGCTCCAATTGTGGTCCAGCAACCAGAAAAATAAAAGTGCTGAGAGGAAAAAGGAACTTTGCACCACACGCCTTGTTCCAGTGGAATGCTGGGCACCCGCCTCTGTCACGCTCCTTGGAAGTATCTCTCTAAAAATATGCTCATACCAATAAAGGTTTAAAATACATTTTCTAAACTAAACCATACCCAGGGCAGGTTTGGAAGATTGCTCATAGGATTTACAAGCACTTCATTTACACACCAGCATATGCATTTAGTATATAAATATTTATAGTTTGGCAGCTCCCTCTCCAAACCTCCACAGGTTTCCTCTGTTGGGTTTCACCACTGATATTTCTTTTGAATTTCCACATGCTTTGCTCAGACAGCCTTGATGGAGATCAGTTGTGTCTGTTAGCAGACAAGCTGCTGACAACTAAGCCGAGCTTCTAAACGTTGGCGGGGAGATAATCTGGTGAGAGGAGGGGAGAGGGGCACAGTGACCTGCAAATACTGAGGTGCCACAGAAAGCTCCAAGCCCTTCCTTGAGGTGTTTCTCCTCTTATTTCAAAGTACTTCAGTCAAACCTCACCTTAGTCAACAAGCCCGTTGCCCAGCACCACTCGGTTCTTAGCTAACATAACCTTTGATTAAAGAAAGATAACATCGCTCCAAGTTATAGACTGCAAAACAAACCACATTAACAGATACAGAACTGTAGAATCACAGCATGGTTTGGAAAGAACCTTAAAGCCCCTCTTGCTCCAACACCCTACCATGGGCAGGGACACCTAACTTTAGACAAGGTTGCTCCAAGCCTCAAGCAACCTGGTCTTGGATACTTCCAGGGCTGGGGAGTCCACAGCCACTCTGGGAAACAGGGCCAGGGACTCACCATCTCTATGTACATATATTTTAGAAGGGCTATTTTTCCTGCTTGACTGTTCAAAAAAGGGAAAGACAAAAAACCCACCATCATTCAATTTTGCTGTATCCTCTTGTATTTCCTCCCCATAAATAAGTAGATTATGATCTGCATTTTACAGAAGATACTCCTTTGGGAGAGAAAAAAAGGCAAGTGGAACTGGGAGTGCAGGAGATGTGTAGCCACACCTTCCCTGAAACTCTCTGGACACAGAACAACGCAGAACTCTCTGAACACAGAACACTAGTATTTCTACCCTCACCAAGCCGCGAAAACTACAGGAAAATACTAGAGGAAAGCAGGACAAAATCAAACCAAGGATGAACCAGTAAAGCTGGCAATGCAGCTCCATCTCACCCCTTTGGGATTCCAACACTTTCCTCGCCTGGATTTCCACTGGGTACAGCCCATGCTGATAAATTTGCAGAAATGACAGAGTTAGGCTTTGCCTTCTTATCCAGAGGACATAAAGTAATTTCACTTTGCATTTCCAGCTTGTATTTCCTTCATGTCACAGTTACCTATTTCTAGGGTAACATCAGGTTACAGGTGACTTGAGTTTTATCTCAATACAAACAGGCTGGGGCAGGTCAGCACAGCCAGCACGGGCACACCAGGAGCTGCTCCAGCTCCAGCAAAGGCAAGTTCAGGCACATCGTGCTCCACCCATCCCAGCAGTCGCAGCATCACCACTTCCCCAAGGAGGGAGCTGCACCAGCGCTTTCCAGCACTGTGGTTTTATTCAGACAGCAAGTTTTCTTTAGACAGCACTGGAATTCTTCCAGGCTAGATAAAATCTAAGTTCTTCATGCAAAGAACTAAAATACTAATCAAAAACACAAGACCTCATATATGTTCTGATACTCCTCCTCAGGCATTCAGTTTTGGCCACTGTTGTGACAGAATTTCTCTGTTTTGACCCTGAATGACTTTTCCAATGCATCTTACAGGTGAAGGGGGTTCCGGCTGCTGCCCTCCCACCCACTCCTTAATTAAAGATGCCGAGGTCTGACATAAACCATGTTACAGATTAAAACTGGACTGTGATAGATGAGAAGTAAGTATGTGGATAGGTTTTGGAAAACAGATTGTTGGCAATTATTTTGGTGTTTATTTAGAATCTTAGAATTGGTTTAAAATAGGTAACAAGAAGAATTGTTGCTATTTAACAACAGAAAGAGGAGAAAAGAGCAAGGAAACCCATTTGTTCCTTCCAAACGATTGCCAGGAATTGTGGATCTTTTTAGGAATGCAACTAATTACAAAAATATTTTCTAAGCAACATGGAAATGCTGTTTAATCAGAATTATCTGAGTTCAAAGAGCCATGAGAAGCAGGAACAGCACACTTGTCCTGACACACAGGGGCTGCTGCCCTCCCAGACATCAAGGCACTAACACTGAGCCAAGCTGCCTCCATGGTCAGGTTGATTCAAATACCTTTTCCATGAACTAACCAAACAGGCATTTATCAGCCTGAGGAATACACAAACCTAAGGGGTTTTATGGAGGAGCTTTTTCCTTCATAAAGAGTCCTGAAATTTTTAGTCCAGAAGGTCTCAGATTATCAGGCTACAGCCAGACTAGTACAAAGCATCCTTGATGTCTAGACCAAATGAAAAGATTAGCAGGTCTGCCCCAGTGCTGATTACACCAGGCTCATAGTATTTTTCCAGCGGATGCTTTCATAATTAAATATCAAGTAACAGGAGGCACTTTAGCATTTATGTCACCCTCACCTATGAAAACAACATAAAGTTTCTTTGCATTGAGAACTAGAAAGTACTAAAAAGCATTCTATGGTTGTAACAGCAAGAGCAAAGCTGTAAGGAGAAATTGAGATTTTAGCAAAGGGGATCCCTTGGGAATGCCACGTATTGGCAAAGCAGAGCAGTAATCACATTATGGCTGTAACTAATATGGACAAAATGGAATGAGTAACAAAAGCCAACAAAAAACAACTTTCATTCTGATTAGCGATCACAGACTAATAAGACTTCAGCTGCAATTCAAAATTAGGGGGCACCATCAATCAATCAATCACACGTGTCTCTGCCAGCAGCAGCCACAGCACCCGTGGAGGAGGCACCAGGGCCACCCTGGGGATGGATGAGACAGTCACTCCAAGCTCTGCCAGGGAGCAGGGCTCCTCAGACACAGCAGCTGTGAAGATCTGGAAGATGTGAAACCCCTAAACCTTGAGCACAAGAAAGGGGCTCAAGGGAAGCTTCCCCAAGCTCCCAGTTTTTATCTTGTTCATTCTCTTGGTCCAGGCAGGTGCATCAGCTCTTAGGACTGAAGAAACATGACAGGTTTTAGCTGTTTGGAATAGCTATTGCTCTGCATGAGGCAAATATATCACATTTTAAATTCAGTCCAGGGCCACTCATATGGAAAAAAATCCACAAAAATTAGTTTTCCAAATGGAATTACTCCTTATTAGAGGAATAAATAGGCAAATAAAAAATGGACCTATTAAACAACTTCCATACTTTTTGGTAATTTCATCAAAAGACAAGACATCAAGCTAGGTTTTTTATAGGAGTTTTTTTGTTTTAAACAGCTGGGTGTAAAACTTGAGCAGGTTACTCAACCTTGCTGTGGAGGCTGAACAAAGAGAGGGTGAACAAAGCGTTAAATAAGGTGACGGGGCCACACTGCCCCTGGAGCACAGGGAGTGTGTAATAACCAAGGGATCACTGGTTCATAAATCGCTGGGAAGTTTATGATAACTGGAAACCTTCATCCTGTTTCCAGCCTAAATTTACACACAGCTCATTTCTTCCCACTAATTCTCTTGCCAACACTGCTCTCCAGCCACAGCAAGGTCTTTTTTTCTCCTAGTACTTACCCCTGGATATATTTAGGGAGCAATCAAATCTACACCAGCTTTTGTCCTGCTAGGCCACACCAGCCAAGCTCTTTCAGCCATCTCTTGTAAGTCTGTCTCCTTGCTCCCTCCCACATCCTAGCAAATTCTTTTCAGCACCTGTTCACATTTGAATTAATTTTGCTTGCATATGGGAGACCAGAATAGTGCAGTTTTACAGATGACTATCTGCTAATGGCATTAATGGTTCACAGCCTCCAGAGAAACGCCTTGCTTGAGTCAAGATGCCTTTGCCTTTTTCACACTATTGCAGTCATGCTCTAAGAAGAGGACACTGTATTACTATATTACACAAGCCGAGTGGCAACAGCCAGCAAGGAACTGTGGGATTACCAAATTTTGCTGGCACTTACACTAGCACCTGAAGAGGAGAATTCCCAAGAATCTGAGCTAAAAAAACCCTCCCCACTCACAGAGCTGAGCAGGAGGACTTCCAAATGACACATTAAAAACAGAATAAAGATTTTTTATCTTATTATTGGAGCAAAAATGTATCCTATGTGCTATTCATGCCATGCTGCTTCAGCTGTAACAGTGGGTTCAATCCCATCCACAGCCCAGACACACCAGAGATGCAGAGGAATTCCAGTGGGAGCAGCATGAGGTGTCAGCAGCTCTGCCCAGCTCCAGCAGCACAGTGCCTGGTACAACTGCAACACATGCTTAGTGTCTTTCTAAGGGCAAAATAAAGCTTCTCAGGGTTGGCAGGAACGTTGAGAAAGAAGCTCAAGGAGAAATTTCAATGTGAGGTTTTAGTGAAGGAAATGGCTGATCCTGGTCCTTCTTACCTATCACTCCTCCAAACCCCACATTTCACACTGTGACACTGCCTCAGCTTGGTGCCTTGAAAGGCCTATCTGATTTTAAAATACACTCTGGAATCTGTTGTCTGCCTCAGCAACACATTGCCCTGAAATATGGCTGAAAAGAAGAGCCATCCAACCCCCTACCATGTGTCTCCATGGCTCATCTTATCTTCAGAATTCACCCTCATTCACAGTTACTAATCTAAACGCCTGTAGGAAAGATAAGTTTGGCAAAAAACCTAACCCTGAGTGTCTGGAGAAATAACTGCAGAAAGAGCCAGCAGACATCCCAATAGGTATCACCAATGGCATAACCCCACTATGGCAACCAAAAGCTCAGCCAACCTTATCATGGCAAAAGGTTAGGAATTAATTGCTCTGGAATGACAGCTCAGTGGTTTGGGCATCAGCTTCCAAATAACTGGACACGTTGGGAAGTCAACAGCTGCGCTCCAGACAAGGGAGGGCCAGGTAGTATTAGTATTTTGATAAATATATCGTTTAATGGCAAAATACAACTTGTTCTGTCTGATCTTTAAAGAAATTGAAAAGAAAAGGATTTTTCTAACTGGGTCTTCCTGTGCGATACATGACTGACATACTTAGTAGCAGCAGAATTTTAATCCTTTTCTTGTGGCATATAACGAGATAACCTCTCCATTGTGAATACCAGGAATGATTTAAAGAAATAATCTTTATTTCTCATTGAATGGAAGATTACCTGAGCAGTTGCTGCAATTATTATTATTATTATTATTATTATTGGCAATTAGCACCAGACAACAATTTATAATTTTCAAACTCAGATACAAACATTAACAATTTGCCAAGAGAAAGCCACTTGTTATTCCCATTGCATGGGAATAATATTATAGAATTTGAGTGATCTGTGCCTTTACAACTGATTTGGGAAGCTTATACAAGGGTTATGCAAATAGGACATTGGGGATAGTTTCAGCAGACTACAAGTTATTCTGAGTCTCTGACTCTCAAACAAAATATTCTTAGTCTGAAGTCTCTTACACATGGACTTTGCCGCAAAGGAAGAAAAGCTTAAGAAACTGCTCAGAAGAAAACACTAATAAAATTTTATAAAGAAAAATCACTTGTAAAACCATCATTATTAAAAATTATACTTTGACTCCAGGCAGAGAACTCAGCTGATGTAAATCTACCCTAATGCCATTTAATTGAGTTATAGAGATGTAAACCACAAAAGAATCTGCTCCCAAGCCTACCAGGAAAACAATCCCTGCTCACATTCTCTGCAAATGCTGGTCACTATAAATACAGAATAAATATGTAAGGATGAGCCACAGATGCGGGGATTTGGATGGACTATTATGTACTCATAAGTACAGATATAACGCTTGGAGCAGTGAATGTATCTTTGTATCATGGGAAACCAACTTGCCCATGTGAGTCACATTTCTAACTTCTTCATACAGCCAAGAGAAGGGTCTGGGTTTGGGAATGCTTTAGCAGTGGAAATGAACACTGATTCCTCAAATCTCTCCAAGAATCCAGGTGGGGGCCGAAGGTGCACCTCAAACACCAAGAGCCTTGGCTGAGCAGTTCCATGTGGGCTCCTCATCCTCACTAGGAACTTTGGGCTCTCCAGCACAGCCAGTGGCAGACCCAAGGAGGAGCCAATCATGGGCCTGGGATGCAACCCTTGCTCCTGGGCTGATGCAGCACTGCAGCACCCACATCATCTCAGGCCTCATCCTGGTGCTTCTCCTGTGTCAGAGAGCAACAGCTTCCCAGAGAGGTGGGAAAAGGGGCTCTTTTAACAATAACCAAC
The DNA here is from genome assembly GCA_013397245.1 of Thryothorus ludovicianus. Taxonomy (NCBI): domain Eukaryota; kingdom Metazoa; phylum Chordata; class Aves; order Passeriformes; family Certhiidae; genus Thryothorus; species Thryothorus ludovicianus. Next base: position 63,164 of record VZTB01012379.1, on the reverse strand, counting down.
CGTGGTACTTCCAGTGACAGCTTAAATAATACTTTTCAGACAGAAGCAAAACATCTGACATTTTGTATCCTTGAATACCTAGCAAAAAGTTGAATTCTGGAGTACAAACAAGTTACAAACGGAACCATTGAAGAATAGTAAGGAAAAAGCCTGTACTAAGGGATTTCTCAGAAGAAGAAGGATATACTTGACAAAAAGAAAAGGATATACCATATGTTGAGTAATAAAACTGGCAAGCCTAGTAAGGTTCAAATACTGCTATTATACACATCTGGGCAAAATGGGGAAGAAAAAAAAATCATTAAGCAATCTGAGAACCCCCAAACAAAGAAACTGTAAAATTCTGAACTGTAAAGGAAAGGAAACACATTTAATCCCTCAGGAGTTCAAGTATGTATTTCAACTGGGTTATACCATCCCTCGAAAAGACATGGAAGCACACAAAAACCTAGAGACACAATACAGCCACTGTGCACTGCCGGCACAAAGCCAACTGGCTCCAGTACCCACCAACCCTGGCACCTGTTGGGTTTATCATCAGCACAGGCACTACCTCCTTGGGGCACCCAGGGAAGAAAAAGGCTCAACCAAGTGCCCATTTTCCAGCAAAATGCAGGATCATGTAGTGATGCCATTTTAAATCAGGATTTCTAGCTGCAAAACAAACCACCCTCAATGCTGAAGTCGTTATAACTTTTGTGCATTTCAAAGCAGTAAGCAGAAATACAGAACCAAGCAGTAAATAATATCATCCTGGCTTTGTGGAGCTGTTTCTTCTATAATCACACATGTAACCTCTTCCCAGCCTCCCCTGAGGCTAATTTATTTATGAATGTTCCTATTAAAAATAGGACTACTTGTGTAGTAGCTTAGTCTGCAGGGTGAGTAGGGGAGGCAGGATAAACACAGTTTAACGAGTAAATGTCTTGGGACAAGATATCTCTTGCCATGGGTATGTGAGGTCTGGGTTCACCCTACCAGGCTGTTATGGGGTGCCCCATTAACACTCCCAGGATACCACATAGGCTGAGTTTTTTGGGGGCCTTTCCTTGGTTATTTTTTCAACTCAAAAGTCCTGTGCCTATATAATAAGCTTAAAAGGAAACTGCAGTCTGGGAACCAGCTACTACTGCCTTGGATTATGATGTAAAGAATAATATATATTTCTAATGCTATATCAACACAAACTGCTTTTTAAAATCTTTGGTTTTTTACAGAGTGGTTTATAAACTAATCCCATGGCTCCTGACAACATAGAAAGGTTTGTAATTGACAGCATTCTGCTTGATATTAAAAAGGAGGAGGAGGGCTTTGCCCTAACAGGCGAAACAGGGTAAGTCAAAATGGGAGCAGGATATGAGGCAATGTTATAGCTCACTTCAAATTGTACTTTGAGAAAAAGGAGTCTGGGAGATCAGGGGAGATGGGGGAAAGAGAAAGAGTGTGGCTGTCCAATAGCACTGGGGAAGCTTTCCAGAACATAAGAGATAGCATGAAATAAACAATGAAAAAGCAAACTGTGGTAACATGATGCAAAGGGACACACAAAGGTGGCTTTGAACAATGACAGGGTGTGTGGGGATGAGACAGGGCTAAGACACCTTTGAATGCTGAAGGCACAAAACGGAAAATCTCTGCTATGCTTTTCATCTCTACAAACAGCAACTTCTGTTCAGGGCTTCTGGAAAATCACGTAGTGGATTTGGAAAAGTGTCTAGCCACAGTGAAAGACCATAATGGAAGATCTTCATTTAAGGCATGAGCTGGCAAGATCCTGACAGCTTTCGGCAGCTGTACTCCAAGTCCCACTGCCCGCCTGTGGCCGCCCTCGCTCCCCTGCCTGTCATTCTCAGCCTATATCAAATGATAGAGAGATGGGGCAACCCTGGCAGCCTGCGTGACAGACGGGCAGGACTGGGACCACAGGAGGAGTTGCTGAAAGCTCTGAAATTGCACAGCATGAAGGACACTTGCCATGCATAATGGATAGGACACTGAGTATTTTCCCAGTATTTCAGTTGGCCTGTGTACAATTTGATGCCTGCTTCTCAAAAAAAGGAGGAAAAGAAGGAAAAAAAAAACAAACTCCCTGTGAAATTCTATGAGGGGGTATCAGAACAGCTTCTGTGTTTTGAAAGAGTTGGTTGTGTGTCACCATCTTCCAGAATGATGGGAAAAGACGGAGGGCAGGGGAAGGTTGTTCCATTTGCAGCGGGACCTGCCCAAGGAAAGGATGCACCAGCCCTGGTGCCACTGGCATGGATCAGATCTTGGGGTCACATGCTGAACTTTTTAGTGCCTCCAAATAAGGCATAACTGCTTTTTATTTAATACCATGTATAAGAGTTAAAATACAAACACTGCCTGAAACAGTCAAGAGAAATATCAGAAACAGACAGCAGCTTACTGCCTGAAATCCCATATCTAAAACAACTTCTCACAAGAATCTGTGAATTTTCAGACAGTTCAGGATCTGAGCAACACCAATAAAACAATATAAAGCTTTTCAAGTTCTCATAATGGACTGGAAAAGAACTTAAATTAAAAAAACAAATCAAACAGACAAAACTGAATTCAGCTTTTCAAGGGGAATACTGGCATTTGCGCTTCCCAGTCCTACAGCCTTACCCGAGTCACAGCAGCCCTTTCCCTGCCATTCCCAAATAAAGCAAATAATGGTCTGAAAAATTTAGAATTTTCACTCTAAAGTGATTTAAGGTTGCAAATATTTGATTCAAACAACACTTCTGGAACTGGAAAAGCTGCTCTCAGCTATGTGTGTCTTGTGCTCTGGTAACACACTGTCCCGTATCTGCCCCGATCCTCTGCTATGATGAAGACAGTCAAAAACACCCAGTTAAAGGTTCAGTGGGATTTTAGGAAGTCTCCTTGATTACCACGATACTCTGGACAAGGAGCAGAAACTGCAAAAAATTGATTATCCTCTGTTTCCACAAGTGAGGAAATCAAGGGGGTTTTAAAACAAATTAAGCCCAAACATAATTAAATCCATAAAAGTTAGGAGGAAATGGAGTCTGTTCCACGTACTAATGCATAAATTTATAAGAGTAGAAAAAATACACAGGAAAAAACACATTAAATCCTATATATTAGTATAACAAAATAAGGAAGGGAAGTGCTTCATAAGTTATGCTTTTTATGCCATCCAGTTATCCAAAATAATATTTAGGATTCCAGTTTTTCAAATCCAAATCAAATAAAAAAAACCCACAAGAGCAAGCTTTAGGTTGGGTCAGTGTCACAATGTGGAAAGAAGGAAGGAGAACAGATGTTGAGAGTGATAAAATATTAAATATAAATGAATTGCATGTGCACTACCAGTCAAGTTTGAAAAGTGAACTAAAAAGAAGAGTAAAATAGCACCAGACAAATAGATGAGATTCAGGACTCTAACAATAATGCTTCTTGATGATGCAGAAGGGAAAACTGAATTCACAATGTTTTTTCGTGAAAACTCATTCCTTCGAGAAAACATAGTATGTTTATGATATACAAAACACAATGTTGAATTTTTTCCCTATTACAGACACACAATTTCCTATATCCTAAATGAAGTACCACACACAAATCCACTCTGGTGCATTTAAAACAATCTCAGCTTATGGATAACATATTTTGGGGTTCGACCACTGAGATGATGATTAAAGATATTTTAAAGGACACCTCATTGGTTGTTCAGCTAAAACAAAGATTTCTTTGGCACTTATTTTCCTAAAATGCTTCATCTAAGATGTTCAACTCTGCATAATTTCACTGATCTTATGAAGTTTTCCAAGAGGTGATGTTTCACTCCCAGAGATAATCTTCAAGTTGAACATAATATGTTATATTATTTTTCTTCATATTTTCTCAGTTTTCTTTTTTTTTTATACTCATTTTGAAAGACTTTAGAAAAATGCAAAGAGCACATGATGTTAAGGAAGAGGAATCCTCAGAGGATTATTAAATATCTGATGACTGTGTCCAGAAGCTGCTACAAATATTTTTAGTATATTATTTGCAGGTACTATAGTGAGTGAAAAGCACTGTTATTTGATTCAAGTGTTGAAGATTACTTAACACAAAGCTCTGTAGGTATTTCATTAAAGACAATAATAAAATACAATTATTATTGTGTTCATCAGATTCCGCATTTTCAATTGCAGTGAAGAAAGATTTCCAAAATTTCCAGTATTACATACAAGATACTAAAAGATCTCATATATAAGATAATTTTTGTTTTACGCCATGACATTTTTCAAGGATACTTTGACAGCTATTTCCTACACATGTGTTGCAATAGAAGAAGGCAAAGGAAACAAAGATTTTAGGATAAAGAGAGAGCACTATCTCTAAACCAAATCCCCGCTGGCATTTCGCTCAAACTGGAAGCACGTGAAATCTGGTCAGTCAAGAAACCAGAGCTGTGGAGTGCCTTGCAAGAGCACATAAGAGCAAACAAACAAATCTGATGGCTTCAGAAAAAGGAAAGTGTAGGAGGAAGAAATAATATTAGTTTCCCTGCGAGTACACTCACAATCGGAGCAGGAGCAACTGTGAAAGGAAATATTGTAGCTCCAGAGGCCCCCAAAGGATTATAAATCTTCTGCCCCTTGGGAGCAGGAAAAAGGAGTATTTCAATCATTAAATAATGAAGAATAGTGCTGAAATCTTCCTGGTGCTGGCATGGGCGATCAGGTATTGGCCAGACGGATGGAAAGTGATTTACAGCCACGGCTTTGGTGAGCAAGGAGATTTCTCTTTGCAAATATAAGATGGATTTAATTAAGGAGTATTAAAAATCAACATGTAGATTTGGATAAATTCACTAATCTTGCAATGGATTTTATAATTTTAAAGTTCTTGGTCAAATCTTTGTGATTTCCTTAAGAGTTTTATGATGCAAGAGAAGAAGATCAATGAAATTTTTCAGCTGAGGAACTGCAAGTTTTAAACCTTGGTTTCAAGCTAAAAAGAAATTATGCTAAACATGGCACACCCCAAAGAAAAAACTGGTCATTGCAAGAAATAATATGGGACAACCACAGCACCTTACACATTAAGCAATTCTTTCTTGTAGTCAACTGGAAACAGTTACAGACTAGCAATGAAATGATGTAGAATGAAGAGTTATCAATACTATATGATCTTTTACAAAAGAATTCAAAGCTAGCAGGAGGTAATTAAAATACCAGTTCAAAAGTAAATTAAAAGATCACTCCACTTGGATTGGGATTTATGTTTTACAACACTATTACAAACCTTCTCCAGTACTGCACCACATAGCACCCTCACAGTATACAATCATTACAGTGAAATAAAAATATATAGATGTAATAAATTATTTACAACAAAGCAGAACATGTGAAACATTAAGTGGCAGATGTTAACAGGAACAGTAGATTTTCACGTATTTTTGAGAAATGCTGCAAGTTGCTGACAGAGAAGATACAGAACAAAATTCTCCTGCTAGCTAATGGAATTCCCAGAGCTCTTGCTCAACAGAAAGGGTCTGGTTTACTTACAAAACTTTAGTTAAAGACATTTTTCATACAAGCATGTACACTAATGAGCTGACAATGAATTATAATTTCAACCAAATTATTTAAAATTCTAAGTAAATCACACTGCAACATAGGATCTTTTCTATTGATTTAATTTATTTAAAGCTGCATGACAGATGATTTGACTGCAGGCAAGAAATATTCTTTATTTTAAGAGCTTCATATGCTCTAAGAACTCAAGACTAAAAATTAAACTTTGCTCACAGTTTTCAATAATTTCCTAGAAGACATAGCAGTAGTAATCTTCCCCTCAGTAAAATTGTTTAGCTTGAAATCTGATAATATTTCTGGGTTGAATTTTATTGATTTTTCCAGATTAGAAATTTTACAGATATCATGGATGTAGCAAACTTCTTGAATTGCCTTCTCACATCCATGTTTTCTTCCTGGAATTTCTTGACTCATGCCTTGACAAAAAAGGGAGAAGTAGAAAAACAGATGACCGGAATGATGCTGCTGAAGTTACACTACTGCTTTTTTTTTGCTCTGAGATACAGAACCTATAATTTTCAAGTTTTGTATTAGTGAAAACCAACAGAAATAATCTCATATGAGCCAGACTGGGAAGGTAGCTTAAGCCATTTTATTCATTATCTAGTTTCTTACGCAAACTTTCAGGAATCAAACATGAAAAGACAGTTGCGTTTTCTAGGTGTTTGTAAAACATCAGAATAAATGATGGGTAGTAAAATCTAAAGGAAATCTCACATTTAAGTGCATGTGTGAGTAACATACATATTTAACTTCTAAATAAACCCACCAAAACCTGGTGGGACCTAACAGTGGCTTAAAGCATTACCTTGTGAGCTCTATCCTGCAAGCACTCAGGGATGAGCAAGCAGAACTGTTTTCTGCTGGCAGAGCTTCCCTCTGCCATGGCCTGGCGAGAAGTCCTCAGCACTGGAAAGATACTCTTGCAACACTATTGTACACAAAAAACCCCAACACTCTGTAGGTATAAAATCGCTGCATTTCCATAAAACCTCCTGTTAGATTTACTCCCGTCTCAATACAATTTACTTGCAAAATGTTAATGCAGGCTCTCTTTACAGCAATTAGCACTATTACACAGGCAGGCACTTCTCATCTTTGCAAACCGTGATTAAGGGCCAGAAATTGTATTGATTTTTCTGTTAGCTTGACTGCCCGCAGCCATCTCCAGAACCGTGCTTCTTACCTTGTTTACTACCCAAGCAACCTCAGCTTCTCCAGGAATACTTGTTTATACAACACAAAGCTGTGCTGCTATCAATTCCTTACAGAAATACAGAAGTTAAATTTATGCTGTTCATTTAGGTGTTTATTGCTAGAAATGGGCATCAGCACTGCCAGCAGCACAAACATGGGCAGGTTTAGACAATCTCGCCATCAAAAGCAGGACCTTCACTGCCTTCCCCAATAAAATTACAGCCACATTTTGAAACTGATTTTCAAGCTAAGAAGTTAGTGTAAAAGCTTACTGTTAAAATGGACAAAAGGCAAAATTAAGTCATACTAACACAGAGGTCAAAGCTCAGTAGGCATTTAATAAACAATAGCTTATGCCCCATCCCATATCGAGGCCAAGCCCTGGATAACACTACTAAGAATTTATTTTTTTTCCCTAGTATCTCCCATTCCAAATGAGAGGAGTTCTTTTACAAGCCACATAGTGCATTAAACTGAAAATATGGTGGTTTCATGTCCCCACAGGCAAACACAGCTACCTGTAATAGAAAGAAAAACCTTTCACGTCCATCACCTAGATCTCAAAAATCCGAAGTCAAATTAGCAAAACCAGATAAAGAATTTTTAAAAGCAACCACTGCATTTTTGTCTCGCAAGGACACCAGAGCAAACAGCACAATAACCAAAGTTACTGAACTCTCCCAAGCAACACAAACAGTTATCAACATTATGTATCTTCTTAAGCAATCCTATTTTTCCTTTCTCAAAGAAAAGTAAGAGAAAAGAAGAAAGCAAGACAGAAAAATATGAAAGTTGTGTCAGACATATTAACAAAATTTCTAAGCATAATGGAGTAAACTGACAACAGAATGAAAGCTCTGATTTCCACAATTCACATTTCTTTTAAAAAAACTAATCCATAGTCATTGTAAAAAAATATTTAAAACTTTGTGCATTACAAAATGCTCTTACTGAACCTCCACTCACAGAAACATATTTCTCCTCTTCTGTCAAGCTTCATTTTTCCTACTGAATCTCAAACCTCAATAAGCCAAATATTTTTTTGAAACTTATCTCTACTTGCCTCCACAAATGCATGATTCTCTGAAAAGACCCCAATGCTCTTATGAGGGCAAAGATGCTGAATAAACACCAGATTGGTTTTTATTTATATGAATGTTTAAATTAGCTCTTAAAACATTCTAGGAGTAATGATTTTTATTTATAGCTTAGATTTTTATGTGTCACATTTTTAAACAAAGGGGAGGAGGGAGCAAAGTTCCACTGTTTACAACCAGTGCCAGGCAGGATTCAGAAAGGTGTGCCATATCAGAATACGAAAAGACCAAAATTATAATGTTGCATTTGCTGTGTTCCTGACTTCCCCCCCTCCTATTACAGCTGAAATTCTGTGTTGTAGTGCAGGATTTTCAGAGCAACACACACATGGCTGAGAAATCCTCCTGAAACCTTGTGCACCACAGCAGCTCAGAATAAGGAATTACAAAACGTGACATTTGACTGGCAGTCAACAAGGTGCAAAAGCTGCAAAGTTCCTGTAAGTATAAGGAAAGCAAAGCAATGTAGTGGAAGAAAAAAATCTTGACATCTCTGACACTCGAGATCTATTTTTCTCCTCAATGCACATGTAGTTCTCCTACGAATATAATGAGAGTTATGTACATATGGTGAAGAGGAAAGGTTACTCCACACAGCCAACTACCCAGCCACCCTGTTTTAAAAATATTATGGCAAAGAAAGTATAAAAATGTTTTTAGTAGCTTTTGAGGCAACTAACCTGTTTGGGAAATCCTCTAAGTCACTTCGAAGTAAAATAGGAAAAGGTAAATATTTATAATATCACGGTGAATGTCTAGTACCTAAAATCAATCACTTGTCTACCTAAAAGATAACTCCTCCACTTTCAGTACTCAAAGTAACAGCTACATCAATCCAATGGAAAGCAAGGATAAGAGGATTGATTGCAAAACTGAGATTTCAGTGATTAAAAAATATTGTTGAATAGCTGAATTACCCATATGCCTCCATTTAATGTCATCAATGTATTACTTCATGAATGGAGATAAAAATTCCTTATTACTCCCGAGCAGAATCTTCCAAGGAGAGCAACTGAAGCACAATAGCATATTAGTTGTGATTAAAATACGCTAACCTAAAACTGCAGAGAAGCTCAGGCATGGCTGTGCATTACTCCAGATGTGACAAACACATCTGGGCTGACAAACCAGGGCTGCCACAGCAGCTCTGCAACTCAAACTCTTCTCTTTTACCCAGGTCTCAGCTATAGGGTTAAACTTTTAAATTACGAAATGCTAGTAGCTATGAACATGATTATTTTCAAATAATTTTAGATACACCTTTTCCTCCTGAATGATAAAAAAGCCAGTCTTTCCTCTGCAGAGCAGTGCAGGTCCTTCAGCACAGCACATTTTACACCCCAGGAATGCAAAATCACTTCAGCCATCAAATGGTGAACATACTTTTCCACGCTTAAGCCACAGGTGATTATATTCAGAGCTGGTTTTCAGAGCTGGTTTTCAGAGCTTGGCGCTTGTTGAGTTTTTTAAACCCACCCCTAGGTACAGCACCAAGAGGTTCCACAAACTTGATGTCTTCCTGGGTGCAGCAGCATTCCTTTTCCAGGGCTGAATGCATCTGTGCTACAAAGAAAGCAAACCCAGACTCCCTGCAGAGCCCCACTGTGCTTGGAAACCACGTCTGGGAGAGGAACTGGCTTTTCATTTCCATTGCTGGAACTTTTTCAACACCACTCCCTCTCAGAAACCTTCAGCTCACAGTTGCCTGCACACACACGATAGGGGCATGACAAAGGAGATGCTCTCCAAGCTCCCTGAAGCCCAGCAGGATTTCCATCCCAATTTTAAATGGACCACAGACCAAGTATGAAAAAGGCTCCTGTCTGATAGAGGTGTGGAAGTTGGGCATCCAACGCTAGGTCAGCACTCTGAAAATTCATAAGTTTTTCTGCTTAACTGATCTTGACACTACTTAGTCAAGGGGATATACAAGACCTGTCGTTGTACACCACAGGACTGCTCCAAGCAAGACCCCTCATGTTTAAACCTTACTTCTTATAAAGCTTTATCAAGAGTCTGCTAAAACAACACCAACTCTCAGCCTAACAAAACCCATTTTCCAGATAGATGTTTATACAGAATAGAGCTGAGGTTGATTAAATGTCATTTCTGTATATTTTACGGATGTCAGAACTTGAAGTCTCTCACATTCTAAGTTATAGGATGCATATTTTACATTAATTAAAAATGCTATAATGCCATCCATTAAAAAAAACCTAACTTAAACTGTCCATTCTCTATGGAGCTACCTATGACTTAAGGGTTTGGTGTAGGCTGTCCCCCTACCCCCAGCCTCAAAAATACTCACAAGGATTGCTCAAATTAACCATACAAAATAGTCAGAATCAATGCAGAAATCCTGGCTCTTATGAAAAGTACCGACTAATACATAATCCATAATATTCTGTATAATGTAACAGTCAAAATCGCTATATTACTGGAAAATGAGAAAATGTTACCATATGTGAAGATGAGCACTTCTATAAATTAAAATAGAAAAAATAAGTGCTGTAAGCAGTATACCCCAGTGTGGTCTAAATATAACTTTGCAACCGTCATGCAAGAACCCTGTTAGCTTGAATTAAAAGCTGACCCACCCAAGAGCAGGATAATTGCCCACAGCAGCATGTCTTGCTCATGTTCCCCCTCGCCCACTGCTGGCGTTCCCCGGCACTCACTCCCCTGTGCCCGGACCCCCAGCCCTGCCCCAACATCGGAGGTGTGGGACACAGGCATCACCACCCTGCAGCAACAGCTTTGGTACCCTAACCCAGCCAGCTCATGATTTTCATCTGCCAGTGCTCACTCAGAGATTTAAATCAATGACTGGTATCAAAGCACACATGAGAAAGGCTGGTTTGCACAGTTGTGTCACCACAAAAGGAGAGGCTGTCAAAGAAAAATACACAAGAATGGATTCAACATTTCAAATTGCTAGAGCAAAATATCCCTGAACCCATCCTGACACTGATGTCTGCCCTGCTGCAAGCTTGGCAAGAGATAGCTGGGATGGGAGAGGACAAATTCCAAGGATTGGATACTGCAGCTTCACCCTCAATGTGGGCTCTGTGGGGATCACAGCAGTGCCAGCATCAGGTACCACGGCAAGAGAAAACAAATTTCATCTGCTAAGCACAGCTCCGCCATAGTCTTAACAAGCCACTATATACATCAAAAAAAGCACTTCTAAAATTAATTTATTAATAAAAATAAATTTAAGACTTAAAAAAAAAATCTTCACAAGAGTTTTCTAAATGTGTCGTGTCCTACATACCAAGTTCTCCTGGTCAGGTAATGACTTCTACTTCTCTCTGCTGAAACAATGAAGTCATGCTACCTTTTCCAGCAATCAGAGACTTTCCAGCAGCACAGCATGAACTTTAAGAAGTAAATACAGGCTTTCCCTGAAGTAGCGTATGTTAATTAAAAAAAAAAAAACCAAACAAAACAAAAACCAAACTGAAATGTACCTTAAGTTTTAAAATGTATTGAGAAACCCCAGACATTAACTACTCAACAGAGCATTTCTGGCAGCGTGTGCAGAATGTGTTTGGATATTTTAACACAAATATGGAAAACACTGCTAGAAACCCTGACTGTTGTCATTCTGGATTTTGGATCCAGGGCAGTTTTCTCAGTTTGAAACAAGCTCTAGCCCTGATCCAGCTTATGCAAGTACAACATGCACCCCTCTCCAGCTCCAGACAACAATAGGTGTGTGGGCACCTCCACAAACCTCTGCACAATTACAGTGCAGGTACTAGTGGACAACACACCCCAGCCACTTAAAACAGTTATTTAACTAAGTTTCCCAAACTATTCAGGAAATCACTTCTTCCTCCACCACACTCCACAACCTAGACTGTGATCCTAAGTTATTTTGACAGAATCCTTTTAAAATTCTCCACTGTAGAAAACGAGAGAAGTCAGTCAGCTTTACATCCAGGAATGGCAGGATCTGGGCTGGGAGTTTTTTGTCTTTGTGGTTTGCTGCTGTAAGTCCAAAACCACACACAGTGCCTGAGCTTTAGACCACTATTAGATATGTGACTTTGGAATAAATTAAGAACACTCGTGGGAAGGGGAATCAAACTTTTATGTGGCTTCCTGGAGGCTGTTCTGGCACTGTTGAAAAAATCAGACACTACACAGTAGTGGATTGGTAATAAACTAACCCGGAGCACGACTTCCAGCCACTATCAGGCACGTGGTGCCATGGACAGAAAAAACATGTAGGATGAAATCACGGCCCCACGTCATTCCATGGCACAAAGCAGATTTTTCAGTATGGGCACAAACACTCAAAAACATATAGATGTATTTGCCCCATGTTATTAGGGAGGAAAATTGTAAGAGCTTTAGACCAGGTCTTTGATTTGCATCTTTCTCCCTATTATTATTTATTGCACTGAAGATAACCGTTCGTTTTACAGGCCTTCATATGCACTAGAATAAATGTATCATTATTCCAATAAGAAATGCAGAGCATAGGCATAATGTAAATTGCAAATCTGTGAGACAAAGCAGAACCATTCAGGTTTTTAAAACCAAGAAGCGCTTGGTGTCTACCAGGCATAAAAATACAGGCACCCCAAAATACTTTTTTATAACTAAAAGCTCTATTTCTTGCAATTACCACACAGTTTTTACAAGCTTTCCATCTTTTTGGACAAGCAATGATTTAATTCACATTTTAATTAAGCTACACAGAGATTATTATTCTGTAACAGATAAATAGCATTAACTCAGTTAAAAGTTATTTTAGGCATTACAAAATGACTGAGACTCCCTGCTAACATGTTTCATTTAATTTCCAACTTTTCTCTGTCCCCTACTAATGTAAGAAAGGCCTACACAATCAAATGGAAAATACAGTACATACATCTCAACAGAAAACCAAAATTGGCTAAATAACAAGCACGTCTGTATTCAGAGATCTAAAAAAAAAATAAAATAAAAATTAAGTTGACTGTCTCCTAGCACTTTTGATTACCCCAATTATAAAATCAAAGCCATTCCCATGTTTGCAGTGATGCCAACTGGTGGATGAATTAAATATGTTTTCACTATGAGATATCTTCTTTCACTGCCCTCCTGTTTTCTAGCAATACATAAAAATACTCATATTTAGCTCTGTAGGATCAATCCTATGCCTGTTAAATGCAGCATAAATCTACCACTGATTTCTGTCCAAACAGACTTCGGCTAAAGTAAATGTGAATACTATGAACTAACACACTACTCTGTGCAAGATAATAGAGCATAACACTACACAAGGCATAAACTTCAAACATAAAAAAAATCAATCATTTTCTCAGACCTTTCATATGATACAATCAAATACATAGCTTACTTTTTCCATTAAAATCTTACTTTGCTAATTAAAAGTAATTTCTTTTATATTCCCCCTCTCCACATCATCCCAAAGAGCATCTGAAAGCTCAGATGTGCTATTCAAAGGATTTAAAAATCAATTCTAGAATTTATCTAGTTTCCAAAATATTATCATATTTGTTGGCAGAAAGCTGTTCCAGGCACGGAGGCAATTAATTCCGATAGCACACTTCAGAAAGGCTGGAGAATCCCACGAGATTTCAAGGCAGAAATGGGAATGCTAAGGGCATGTTGTTCAATGCAATTCCCCCCCCCCCAGCCAAACGCAGATGTCCGACTAAAAGGCCAATTAAAGGAACATTAACCTTTAACCAATAATATAACAGTAGTTTAGATTAGTCAAGAAAGCCAGAGCAGAATGTTATTTCAAACTCCTTTTCCTCTGCAGACTTTCTCTAAAGTGTTATCCACTCGTTTTTGTTTTATGAGGGCAACACTGCCCCATAAAGCTAACATTTTTGAGGTTAACACTTGGCTAACTTGGAGAAACAATGTTGTCACAGGAATGTTTAAAAAAAAAAACAAACAACACTGAAAATCAAACTGAAAATCAAAAACACCAGACTGCAAGCACATATCTGCAACATACATTTTACACCTTTTGAAAGTTAAGTTGGGGATGACTTTAAAGTCAATGTTTAAACCAGGATTCACTTCAGAGTAAATTTATCAGCAAAGTACCCACACATTCACGGAGCACAGTCTGTCACACATTTTTAACACTCAATCCTGTAATATTAAATTTTGATTTCAAAAACCAACCATAAATTCTCAGATCCAAGGGTTATACTGCCATTTAATGGTTAAACAGAGGGTCTACAGCCATTTATAGCATTAGATGACGAAAGGACATACCACTTAAAGTAAACTTGGAGTAATATCTACAATGGAGATGAAATAGTAAAGTGCACTGAAGTTGCTCAAAATTGAAAAAGCAAAGTGGTGAGAGATGCACAAAATTCTGGGAGTGGGAATAAACCCACCTAGGCAGGAATCAACAGAAGCATCTCTGATTAACTGCAGCACCCTGTCACTGGCACTTTTCTAACTGGCGCCAAATTAGCATTTATTACCCCAGAGCCTAATGTGGCAAACACTTGAATGGGGGCTCCCTGATGGCTTGGCTCCTGCCCGAGGTGTAACCAACAAGATTTGGGAAGCTCTGGGCTGGGCCGATGCTGGCAGGGAGCTGCACACCCTGCCCTGCGCCCCAGCCCCGCACCCTAAAACAAAGCACCAATTCTGCACCCCCTGGCCTCCCGAGACTGCCTTAACGTGATTAGTGCTGCTGTCTGCCCAACTTAAGTGCTGACCGTGCTTTACAGGCTGAAAGTACAGCAGACGTCTTCAGCTACCCAGAACATTAGAGCTGAAGTCTTCTCAGAGGGCAGAGAATAAAGATGAAATCTTTTCACAAGGGGCATAAAAGAAATGCCAATATTCTTGCACACACTGCCTGTAGTACAGCTCTGCCTTGTTTTCTGCTGTGTTGGCTTTTTTTTTCCTTTACTATAACCAGCAACAAAAGCTATTTTCCTGCAATTTTTTAATCAAAAGTATTTTATGGTTTTGTCTTTCTCTGACTCTGCCTCTGTGCCATCTAATATATTTTCTCTAGCTTCCTAAATTAGTTTTCTAAAAAATAGTTTAATAATAGTAACCAACATTTGCTTTTTAAACTGTACGAGCAGAAAAAGGAGTAAGTCATTAAATTAATGACTTGAAAATATTTACTCTAAGTAAAAAGATAAAAAAAATTATAAAAATGGCCTTTAAAATTATTTTGACAGTATTTTTGTATTTAATACTCTATTTAATACCATGGCTATCTTAAATACCTGCAAAAGGAACATTTTATTCGTGTGCGTTTGCTTGCAATTAATCGCTGAGGAGACTCTGAAGGTGAAGCTAAATGTTAATTAAGGTTAGCTTTCCAGAAAACAAATTCTACAAACATCTCAGGAGTAAATTTATCATCTGATTTTTTTGAATCTGTGATCTGCTAAAATCCACTAGCACAGCCCTTGAAATTAAATTTCAAAGGGAAAACTAGATGTTTCAAATTGTTTTAATAAAATGAAAGAAAAAGGCTACTTCAAAAGTTAGTTTTATTAATTGTATACAGGATCCTTGAACAGCTCCTTGGCCACATGCTCTGTCTGGTGCTATCTTATATGATAAATCTGTGGCACTGAGCCCTACGCTGACAAGACCGACTCTGTGTACATTGATAAAAAAAAAAAAAAGACCACCCAGAAAGACAACCCCATTGAACACCTCTCCTCCAGTAGCACCAGCTAATAGGGAATATAGACGCCAAATACACTGCCTGAAAAATTAAAGCCTTGCAAACAATTTCAAGCAGAAATCCATCTATTGCAAAAAGACAAACTAAACCCACTTACTTCTCAGAGCTGTCAGATGCTCACACTAATCCAGTCCACCAGCAAATCTGTTTCTGTCCCAGCTGGAATGGTCTTTGGCAAAACTCATATTCCAAAGTGAGAAATGCCTTTTACATGCATAAAAACATATCTATGCCTTGGATAAGCAGTGAAGCTTTTTTCTGATTGCTACACATTTCCACTGCAGGAAAAGCCTGTTTCGTGAGTGGTCATATCTTCCATGATATTTAAGCTTTGTTTTCACTGCATCTGTTCTAAAACATCCCAGAAACTTGGTGTTGAAAGCGATTAACCATACAAACACTCTGCTCTCTCCACATTCAAGTCTCAACTATGTTTCTCACACAGACATGCTGAAGCATCTTTAAGAACTCCCCAGTCCCAGGAACACGTTCATCTTTGTGCTTCTCAGGGATCACTCACAAGCCTGCAGTTTCCCAAACCAATGCCTACATAAAAGCAGAAAAGTTGAAACAGATCACTGTGCACTTCCAACACCTGCAGCTGTTACTTTGGAGCACAAAGATTAAAATTTCAGCAACCAGGTCCTTCCTCCATCCTGCTGCTGGATCCTGCAGGACACTGAGCCACAGAAGCACTAACGGGAGAGCACCAGAAAAACAGCCCAGACACATATGGTTTGACTTAGCATTAACTGATTAAAGGTATTTTGACTAGTTCCACAGCTAAATTACATGCACCTGTTACACACATTAGTAGCACCTACATCCTATTCCAAACACAAGGATGTGGGCCTGGGGATGTAAGACCCAAGAAGATTATATTTCACATGTTTAGCCCTGGAACAGAGTAGATTGATTTATCAATTTCACAGTTTTCTTGAAATAAACCATTTACATTAGAATAATTCCACCTAATATGCCATAAAAATAACATTTGAATACTCTAATTTACACCTTTTTATATAAATTTACAGTTAATTTTATGATCTGTGCAAAAATAATTTATCAGCATCCATTTTGTAGTATGGATTTGCAAGGCCAAACCAAATGAATCATGGGAGAAAAATGTTTCCTGCCTTTCTAATACCTTTAGTTTCAGTAACTAACCATAACAAACGGAGCCAGTCTAACATGTGTAAGCTTTTTTGATGCTTTTATTTTTTTACTCTGTCAGCATGGTTACCAATGGATATGCTATTTTTCTACCTAGAACATGTCTGGTCCATTGGTTCACACACTATCCCGACATTGATTCAGCTTCAGTTTTGGGTCTATTTGGGGTAAATAGAGATAAAAGGATATGGTGAACACAAACATGGTAAACCATGTCTTGGAGGCACAACAGTACAAGATAACTAGGACACATTTCTCAGATTCTTTTTGCCTCTAGGCTACTATAGAATAGCAGACAAAAAAAATCAAAACCATTTTATTGGAACAATTTATATAGTTCAGGGAGAAGAAAAAAGGGACAAGTTTCTGAGCACACCTGATCTGAAACATGCAACTGTTCAGCTGAGTTAAGCATGGGAGGAGAGAGACATTTTCTCTTTGAGCCTCATGAGAAAAGTCAACACTTTTGAGAAAGATGAGAAAGATGAGAGCAATAACACTCAGGAAGGCAGCTAAAACGTGTGTATTACCTCCACCAAATAAAAAACATTCTGGAATGGGCACTAAGGACCAAGAAAAAGACTGCAGTGAAGCCACTCCTCTAGTCAGCCACATGGAGCACATTTTGGATCCCTTAGATGATGAGTTAACCTTGAAGTCACCACATTGAAACTCCCTCCCTCCACACAACAACTCATCATCTGACATCATGACAATGATTTAAAATAAGAAATAAAATCATTGTTCCTACATGTCAAAACCAACATTTCAGTCACTTTTGAGCAGCAAAAACAAGTAACACCCTCATTAGGATAACACTGCCCATATCTATCCCCGTATCTTCTGCAGCAGACTTGGGCTCACACCTCCCAGCTAGCTCTGCTTAAGCTCAGCACAAACTACATGCTCAGTCCATGTAAATCCGATCTTTTATTGGCATGACCACATAGAGAACACAGGTTATCTAGATGTGTAATTCATGCCTAATTTTAAAATATATGGTTCCTAATGCATAAAGTACAGCTTCAAACAATGTTCCTAAATACTTCCGTGATACATAAGAAATTCCAGACACTTAAGGGTGGAAGCTGATAGTGAAGAATTCCAGAAGTACCTTAGATACCAACTGAGAGACAGAAACTGATATGTAGGTATAAATGTCAATGTTCTGTTACACATGCGAAAGAAACCAATCAACTCTGTTTTCCTGGAGGACAACAGAAGATAGGAATAGATGGGAATATGGAAGAGTCAGTCACTATTCAGAAATTACTTTAAAAAAGAAAAGAGAAACAAAAGCCAGAGGCACTATACCAGAGACTTGATTGCTGGGATTGACTGCTGTCCCAAGAGATCATAGGAGATTTTAATTATCTTAAGGATTTGAATAATGAAATTTGTTGTTCTCAGTTGCACTCACTGACAGTGTGTGTGTGTGTGTGAATGTGTGTGTGTACACACAGACGTGCCTGTTGAGGGAGGGATGCTGCCCTGCACATACACAACCACTGGATAAATCCCTCCTGCACCTGGGCCTCAAAAACCAAGCTCACAAACCAAGCAAAGATGAAGACAAGCACAGGTACAGAACAGCTCCATATAGGAGAACCAAGATGGAGCAGCTTTCCACAGCCTGGAAAAGGAAAAGAGAGGACGAATACAAGAGATGTCCACAAAATCATAAAAAGCATGGAGAACCAACTGGGAGGTGAGTGGCCACTGCCTCTCTCAGTGCCAGAAAGAGGAATTGGACAAATCCATGGATGGAATTTTGCACAGATACAGACACCATTGTTGTCTCTGATAAAAAACCTGCTGGAAAGTCTTCTGGAGACTTATCCCCTCATGTCTTAAGGTTCTCATGTATCTACTACCATACAATTTTGTTAAGGAATTTCACCTTCTAAAGAAAACTACCCTTTTCCATCTCCACTCCAAACGAGGGTGGCAGGGTAAGCTCAAGAGACAATGAAAAGAAGGAACCTAGCAGCACAGAAGTGGGGAAGAGCTGGAGGCACCAACCAGCCTTTTCCAGGCTCTCACTCCTCAGGGATTCCCACTATCCCTGCACACACTCAGGTAGTGGGTGGGAGCTACCCAGTTATGCTTCACAGAGGACAAGAAGAAAGCTCCTAGAACTCCGAAGTACAGCATCCTCCTTCCAGTGCTGCCAATAGGCAACAGGGCCAGGAGGAGATTAATGAGAAGACCCAATGGGTCTGAGACAGAGGGTCATCCATGAATCATTCTGAATAGAGAATCCTTGCATCTTTGGCTTGACCATCCCTGGGATGGTCCTTCTTACGTGAAAAACTAAGAAAACAAAGCTGGCTTGTGATTTTAAAACAAGTAGGGAAGGCTTTTTGCAGTTATTTGTAGAAGTGCTGTTTATGCTCAGTGCTGAACAAGAACCAAAAAGTTGAGCTTTCCCAAATTTTTCTTAGGGAACATTAGGCAAATTAGCCCTACCACTTCCCACATCCCAGCTGTGACAATGATAGCTCTCCAGTTCCAGAGATGCTCTGTGCACTCTGGAGTTAACACTAGTGGTACCTGAAACCATTAAAAGAGACTTACGGACAGTCACTGGAGCACTCTGCATCCTGCCATTCAGAATAACTCAGCAGCTGCTCTCAGATGTAAAAACCTCTTCATAAATAAGTCGGAACCCATCACAATTAAGCTATTTTCAGTAGTGAAAATCATAACTGAAATCAAAGAGATGATTTACTCCAAAGATTTCAAGTGACATCTGCTGAAATAAAAATATAGTTCGGGAAAAGACTGAAAGAAGATGACTTCGTTATTACCAGTAACTTTTACATCTGTCATTAATTTTCATTTGGTTTTATCTTCTCTCATAGTCTGCATCCAATTTCACATTGACTTGTGTTTTATTACAATCCCAATGCGGATCCCATCAACTGAAAGGACTAATAATTGCCTATGAAATGCCTACGAAATGCAGCAAATAGCACGAATATTGTTTCCTTTTCCTTAGCAAAGACCAGCGTCTTGAGGTGACTGGCACAAAGGAGGATTGACAGCCTTGAAACAATCTCTTTCCAGAACATAAAGCAGCTACAAACACACATGTATAGACCAGAATGTTTCCCCCTAAACCTGGAAAGAGTTAATCAAGTTACACTCCTTGAATACGTTAGTGAATGATGTTGAAATGGCACAGGAACATTCGCTAGCCCAGCATATCCCAGACAAACTTCCCCCAGTGACCATAATTTAAGGCAACATTTTAAAAGTGCCCTTTAAATCTCAGTACTAGCACTACAGAGAACTGCTGAGGCCTGTAACAGAATCTCTCTTGCTTTCCTACCCTGACAACACACCAAACTCAAAAGTATACGTTTAACGCCCAAGGGTCCTACCTGTCTTTAAGGAATTTTTATGAAGTAGATGGCTCGAGCTATTTAAGTACTTTGTTGTAAGACATCAATGGTATGTATAGAGATATTCCTTTGATCATTACACCAGTGGAAATAAATAAGAAAACAACCCCTAAATCTTCACCATATAAATTTATGCTTGCAACTCACTGACATAAGAATCATCTTACCACAAAACCACAAACAGTATTCAATTTTGTCTCTGTGTTCTCACTCATACTATAGCCTTTGATATTCCCCATGATGAAAAATGAATAAATTTTTCTACAAAGACGATTTCTGAACGAAACCCTTTTTATTTTGGTTTCCTATTGAAAAACAAGCAATCTAAAGTTAAAGGAAGAAATCAATAGCTGGGCTAATTATTATCCAAAACCAACAACAAATTAATTAAATGGAGATTTTCTCTTTTGTAACTTCTAGCAGCACATTTCAAAACTTTCTTTTTATTGTTGTTTTTCTGTTCAAAATTCAATATGAGGCAGAATTTAAACTGTTTTCATTTCCATTGCCTGCATTGAAGTTACAGAACCGTCCTCCTTCTGCTGTATAACTAAGCCTTAGCAAATGAAATGTTATACAAGTTTTATTTTAAGGGCTGCTCTTGAAGAAAGAGAGGATGTGAACATCTGTGAAAAACAAGTGCAGAAAGAAGACTAAGATATGTAGATAAATCATCAGTTATATTAAGATATGAAACAGGCACCCAAAGAATGGCATAAAATGTAAATGAACTTTGGGATCTGGTCTCTTAATTTGACAGCTGTTTGACAACTGCAAAATGGAAAACTGACCTCAGACAACTGTGTATAAATGAGACTATTAAGCAGAAGAATTTCATATGGAATGACACAATATACACTGCAGTAACTCCTCACATGGGAACAGATAAATGTAGAGTGGAATTTTTATTGTCTTTGAAGGTGGTGATGTTAAAAAGACTTGAATTTCACAAAGAGGAGCTCTATGCTACATTATTACAATTAATACCACTTTCTGAAATACAATTACTTTTGCCTGCAGAAAGAATGCTCACACAGTACTCACAGGCATTTTAAAAAACATACCCAAGGATATGTCTCCAGTATATCTCCATTGTTATGAGACACAGAAGATAAAAATCTTCTGCGCTTCAGCTGCAAATCCAAGTCAGCAAAATCATACAACAAATAGGTCATGGGATAACTTATTTCAGGGGTTTCTTTGGAAGTGTCGTAGGCAGTCACAATTACACATGGAATCCGTATCGCCAGAGTAGCACCAGAACCGACATTGATCCAATGAGAGATTGCCTTAAGGAAATACTCTGCAATTTTGGCCCCTATGGACAGATCCTCTTGGAAAGAGTGGCAAAGCAGTAAGGGGAAATCTTCTAGCATGACTGCCTGAAGCATGGTTAAAATTTTATATTCTCAGTCATAACAGAGAATTAAATCGGGAACACAGACAAAGCCTACTTCCAGGTGTAACCAACCATTTATACTTGCTGTGCTTTAGAACCCACTGAAAAGGGCAGATCTTCCAGAAGCATCCCAAAGCACCACTTCTTCACATTCTCCAGCAATGTAAAGAGCCCTTTATGATAAGTATGTTTCATTTCAGAGCAGTTAAGCATTTGGCTCTTTATTCTATTTCTCTCTTTGAGACAAAAAATTAAAACCAGCCTTTCCTACCTCTCTTTTTAACCACAAAAAAACCCACAGAAGTTGCACAATCTGTAATAGAAGAGACAAAAAAAGCCACCCCTGCACTTGCAGCAAAATCCAGACTTAAAAAGAAAGGTTACAGCTTTCCAAGCTAACCTCACAAAAGGTTAGCGGTGACAGCAGCAGAAGCAAAGATTTTGAGAGTCAAGTGGATCCAGCAGCTGGACTTCTGGATAGAAAAGCAATTTGCTGCCCACTATCTTTAATTTTCAGTAGAAGCTTGTTAGGGGTGGTATTTGTTGAAAAGTTCAATTTTTGGTTGTTTGAGATTTTTCTTCTAAAGCCTGTGTTCAGTTTTTATGTCTCAATGTCATTTAAGTGGTCAGTAATGAAATTGAAACTGAAAAATGAACAAAGCAAATCCCAAAGGTTTCAAATGAGACATGAGCACCATCACCAAAATCTTCAACATTCAAACCCCTCAGAGCAAGGGGTTGTGGTGTAACTGCACTCTCTGAAGAATCACAGTCACAGAATATCCTGAATCAGAAGGGACTCAAAAGAATCAGGGAGCCTTAGCCTGGCACAAACACCTCACTCCATGTCTGAGACATTGTCCAAACACTCCTGGAGCTCTGGCAGCCTTGGGGCCATGACCATTCCCTGGGAAGCCTGCTCAGTCCCCAACCACACTCTCTTGTCCATTTCTAACTTGCCTTTTCCTAAATGTTCTCATTCTTGTTTTCAAGAGACACTAAATAACCATCTCCCAACCAGTTGTGTTTTTACAGCCCTTCACGACACTCTGCCTCACTGTCACGTACTTAATGCTACTCGGAAACTAATTATGACATTGTAATAGTACTACTGATTTATTCCTACACAATCCTGGCACGAAACCAACTCTACTCCAACTCTATTCCAAGTTAATCCAGATATGACCAGAGTTACGGAATCACACCTGCATGACGACTTGAAGAAAGTTTGTGCTTTACAGGTTATCCATTTTCTCTGACTCTAGCAGTAATTCTAACAAAATGCTTGAAATCTCCCTACAAAACTTGCACTGCTCATAAGCCTCTGCATCACCTCTTGGCCCCACTTCAAAAGAAACTTTAGAAACATCCAGATCAGTAGGGAGTTGAAGTCAACTGTCATTTTACAGGGGAGGCACAAATGATTTCCACCAGGAGTGGTCCTTGCCCTGAAGACTAATCAAGGATGAAGAATGTGAACTCAACACACAGATCACAGTTAAACATCTCCCCATTACAGTTGGAAATCTGCCAGGTGATAGTCTCCATTTGTCCCTTCCAGACACAGCTCTGCTACTTACCCTCACACCAACAGGAACTTTCCTCATTGAAGAAAACTCAGCTGAGCAGAAGGAGCCTGCCTGAAGCAGGGCTGGCTCTGCTGCACACTCCCACTTCCAGGAAGGACGTGGATAATGATAAAAAATACTTCGGGAAGGCAGTAACCAGCATAAGCAGCAAGAGAAACACAGCAGAGACGTCCCTTCATTGTAACTTTATGTCCTGTTCCAAATTCTGCTCCCTTGCTGCCTAAGGCCATTTCAGAGAAACACTTTTATAATGGATGCCCTTCAAAGATAATATTTTGCTTTTAATTCCCTTTAATAAACACAAGGCATTCCAAGTCTTTAAGCAGCTTGTAAAAAGTTATTATTTTTAAAAGCATCTAATTTCAGAATATAAAAATGAGTTGGAGGCCAAACCATTCAGCCTGATCTCAAATGCCAGCACTTTTATAGTACTCTTACAATGGATTGTCATGTCTCTGTTGGGAGCACCAACATAAACCTCAACTGTAATACGAAGTCTTAAATGGAGAACTCTAGGGACAGATTTTCATCTTTTAGAAGTCTGGTTTACTTCAAAAATTTTCATAATCTATACAGATCCAGGCCAAGTTAGCCTTTAGTGACCTGAGAATATCAACACTCCAAGATCTGCAGACATGTCTGGTTTAAAGTCAAAGCTTATATTACTAAGCTGCTATAACTCTTACATCTCCATCCATGTGTCCCATTTTATTTCTTGTCTTAGTTTAATGACACTTCCAACATGCCCTGTGCTTTTTAATCTGGATGATGTACCTAATGATTTTGGCATTGAAAACTTAACTTTTTCCTTCAGTTTCCACGCAGATCTCATAAAAGGCAGAAGAAATGGATTACTGCCCAGAGCTGTGGTTTACTTGTTCATTAAACAGCTTATGCTTAGAATCCTCTTAAAAAGTCACTTAGTGGCAAATGGCCATTCAACACCACAAATAAAAATTTTCTGAAAAAAAAACTTACTTCAGCTTTCTATTCATACCGGTGTTATAAACCCACTGGATTCAGATACTGCCACATTTTTTTGTGCAATTTGGATGGCCATTTCCCATCAGAACCCAAGAAATATTGGAGATATATATATATATATAATCTACACCTTCCCAAGGAATGTGTCATGAATGATGAACTTTAAAACAAAAAATCTAGCTCTTAGTAACGATAAGTCAAAAGATGTTTTTAGGGCAACTGATAAATGCCCCAAGAGTTGGCAGTATGGATGTTGTATGTGCCATGTGTGCTTATCCTACCATAAATTAGGTAGATCCCATATTGGAAAGTTCTTGTACAGTGTAGGCACGAATTAAAGATTCATCAGACCTTGCTAGTACCTAGAGCAACATCCAAAACAAACTGTGAGTAGCAATACAGGGAAAAATTAAAAAACATTCTATGAGTAGGAATATTAATCAGCATAAATCAACTCTCTGTGACCTTCTTGTAGGATGTGACGTGTATTGATTTTCAGTCAACTCTCAGCTGCACAAGTCAGCAACTATAACAACACTTACAAGTTTTGACAAATCTTAATACTTCCTGCAGCACAAGGCTAAGTCATGTCCAGAAAGAAGATGAATGATTCTTGAGCTTTTACATGCTTAAAGGAGCTTGTTTCCACTCAAGACTGTATCTTACAAAACAGTAACTACCTTCTTTGAGTTTTACAGACTAATCAACTTTGTTTTCAATCTTCTCTCTATGCTCCCCTGAAAAACCTGAAGCGTGTGACTCGCAGAAGTGTTTTGGTTTTTAGAGGCAAACACACATACTTTCACACTATAATTTCCCAGATTGCAAACTCTACTATTGGTGTCTGGTCCAATAATCCCAGGAGGTTGTGCCTGTGCTGGCTGGCCCTCGCTGTTTGCCTGTC